>KL811013.1:0-42402 GCA_000611955.2 Stegodyphus mimosarum | reverse complement strand
TGTTCGATGTATTGGTATCATTCTTTCTTAGATAGTTCATCAGTACTGTAATATGTGTCATAGTGATGCTAAGTATTTTTATTTCATTTCGCATGCAAAGCAATAGAAAAGTTATTTCACCAAAACAGAGCGAGGGAAAAGTTAATGTTTCGAGCGTCAGTATATTTTGTAAAACGTGTGAATTATTTACAGAATGAAGTTGTTAGGAATTTTCTCCTTCCTTACCGTATGCTTTCGCGGAAGCACGTCGGCCAAGCAATCAAGAGATCCGGAATTCGAATCAAGAGAAAAGCAGTGCTAAATTTTCATTTCCTGTTCCAAAATACACCAAACGATTTTGCGAGTGTTCCCCGAAATGATATGTGGTAGACACTAATTCGTCACCTCCAGAATTTCACGACTATGTCCTCTCGCTTCTAGTCGTCCTTTAAATGCAGAAGAATACAAGACATTTTCTTCTTTCTGATTGCGTGTCTTTGCTGAGTAATTAAAAAGAAATGTCCGGTTAGCAATCGGGAACTCCGGAGTTCTAATCCCGGCGAGAACACAGAAGATTTTTCTTATTTCCAGTTTGAAATAAACTTGATGATTTCACAGGGCGAGTGTCATATGAAACTATAATATACAAGTTATTATTATTATTATTATTTCCCAATGGCAGGCTGTAGCTGTTTATAGTCATTGGCCATTATTAAGCCCGGAAGTGTTTTTCTCTCTATTATAAAATCATTAATAGGTGAGCTGCGTTGCCTTCTATGAAAAGACATACAAATTACATCCATGTCTTCCTCGGGATTCTGACCCGGACACTTGCGTCATTAGTCACTAACCTCTTTTCTGTCTCGGCGGCTTATTAAAAATTGTAGGTGCATTTTTAGCCCAAACAGGTGTTAGCTCAGAACGACTATTAGTCTCGAAACGGTTAATGCTGTGAGGCAAAATTTACAACCTTAGGGTCAGAAGTCGTCCTCTTCTGCAGCGTAGAAGTCTCGAAAATGTATTTTGCGTCGAATCACTACAAGCAATGAAACACTTTTAAAGTGTTCAAACACTAAATATTAGAGCCCTGCATTATATTTAAAGAAATTAAATAATGAAGAATACCAAGGTTCTAGAGTTATCAAATTTTGAATAACGTACTCCTCCACCCGAATATGGGCACGTGAATACCCGAATTTTGAATTTCGAATTCGATTTATTGTCTACTATTTCATGTTTTGTAAAACAGTAACGAATTTTCGATTAAAATACTCTACGATTTCAAAGCAGTAATGGCAACGCCCTGCGGGGGGGGGAACTCCGGCCCGCGAAACTGCCTATCGGATCCATTCTGAAGGTATGCGGTTTTTAAATATTTTAAGACCAAGGCGTCGTTAGCTCAAATGCTCTCGCAACGTATACATGTGTGTAAACGAAAAATACGCCTCTTTAGACATAACATAATATCTTGAAGCTTTCATATTTAAAAAAAATTTTTTTTTTTCACTGTGATACTTGTTTAGATGATAAGGCATTTTTCCCAACTTTTTCGCATGCCTTCGTAGTGTAATAATCAGCACGCTGGACGCGTATTAGAGTGGTCCGTGGTTCCAGTCCCGGCGAGGGCATTGCTAATTTTTCATCTCTCCTGCTTCCAAATAACCTAATCTCTCTACAATGGCGCCCGAACTAAAAGGTTGTGGATGATGATTCTCCACCACCGGGATTTAACGATTGGGTCCCCTGATCCCCTGTCGCTCTTCAAAAGGGGGAGTATATAAGGTATTTCTTCCGCCTTCTTGGCATGCCTTTGTGGTGTAGAGGTCAGCACGCTCGACGCGTATTCGAGAGGTCCGTACTCATTTTTCATGTCTCCTGCTGCAAAATAACCTAATGATTCTGCAAGATTTAATGAAATGCGTTAAATAATCTTGACATGTACCGTATTAAATCCATAAACTCCCAAAGGTTGACCGTTACTTATTACCATGGAGATTATTGTTCTTGACTTGTTAAGAATCCGAAAGTCGGCCAGCCGTTATTTAAGTTATAGGCTTCTAAATGTTTGCATGTAGTACGTCTAGTCTTATGTCTGAACTAAATAATGCGGTTTTATCTTCACACTGTGCATTTATGGATCTTCTGTTTTGCATTTTAATTCACTGGTAATGCACTGGCCAATAGAGTTCTTTGATGCATTACTAACGAACATAAATGTAGTAACCCATATAAAGGTACGGATGTTATGCCCGAGAAAAAAATCCTGTGAATTTAATATACATAAAAACTGAAAAATGCGATTTTTATCTGAAGTTTTGCAATTTGTTGTTTTTTTTATGTTTGTTTTTGTTTTACAATTTTTATTTTTCTTATTTGTTTTTATTCTGATTCTTAAAGGAATTCTTTTTTACCATTTAAAACACGTAGCATTTTTAAGTTATTTATTATTTATATAACCAATTTTTGATACATTATTTGCGTGATCATTTGAATTCCGTTTGTAACAATTACGATTCAAGTTATTTAAAAGCTGGATTTAAATTGGTATGTATCTTATGTGCATTGGCTCCTAAGCCGCGTTGTTTACAGTTGGGATATAATATTAACTTTGCATCTGTTCGAGCTTGTAACATTCTTCTAACGTCTTGGCTACAGCAGTCGCTAAGACATGTAAGAGTGTTGAGAAGAAGATTTTGCTGAGCTTTGACCTTGCTCACAAAAGTCATGGCTGATCTCGATGAGTGTTAGGGATGACAGACATATTATGAGTGACATATATGAGTGTTATCAGACATAGCGATGCTGGAAACAATATGGAACTTTTACCGATAAATGCATTTCTTCCAGCATTAATTTTAACGGGAGGTTTTTAGACTCAGCTTTTGTTCAGCAGTTGCATTCAGAGATCTGTTTCGCTTACGTAACCGTAATACTTTACGATTCTGGAGTAAGAGTTTCTTTGAAGGCTCTGTTTTGAGTGGGAAAGAAAGGAACGAATTAGAGAAAGGTTCGGCTTCGGTATAGTGTATTCCTGGATCATACCCCTTCATTAAGACTCCTATATACCTTCTGTATACTTATACAGAGCCTTACCCTTCATACTTCTGGGAGAAAAATGTTTTTCAGAAGCATTTATTATTCAGTTTCGCGTGAATAGATCTAATAAGGGATTAAATTTTCTCTTTCGATCCCAATGAGCTGGAACTTTGAAAAACGATATTATTGTAACCACATTTAGCAAAGTGAAGGCTATAAGGTATTTCTTCCCCCCCCCTTTCTTTGCATGCCTTCGTGGTGTATTGTTGAGCACGTTCGACGCGTAACCAAGAGGTCCGTGTTTCGATGTCCGGCAAAGGCGTTGCTCATTTTTTATTACTCGTACTTCCGAAATAACCTAATGTCTCTAACTCTGCCGCCCGAAAAAAATCGTGATGAATGATGATTCTCCACCACCGGGATTTCGCGATTGGGTCCCCTGATCCCCTATCGCCCTTTATAAGGGGTAGTATACAAGGTATTTCTCTCACCTTCTTTGCATGCCTTCTTTTTGTGGTGGTCAGCACACTCTACGCGTAAGCTAAAGTTGCGTGGTGCGATTCCCGGCGAAGGCTTTGCTTATTTTTCACTTCACGGGCTTCCAAATTCCTAATCGCTCTACAAGGCAAGCAACTGTTAGTGTAAAGTTTGATGAGAAGTTCTCGCCTTTTTAATATTTTATCATGTTTGTTTTGTAATGCCCACAGGTTATGGCTAATAAAGTATATTTTAAGTTTTACCTTTGACTTTCATCTTGTGTTTAATGTTAAGTAGTACCACAAACGATAAGTTGTCAACCATTGCATGTAACTTCTATTGATAGCTATTGAATGATAGGCAGGATAAGTTGTTCTAAGTTACTTTATAACTTAGAAGTTATCTGTTCCCTTCAGTGTTTCACGTAAGTATGGAAGAAAGCACTCGTGGATATTTAGATGACAAATAGTTTAATGAAAGCATGACAAAATATCTACATACCGAATATGCATCAATTTAAATGTGACAAAGTGGTCTGAAAACATAAATCACATCAAATACATTCTCTTTACACCAGCACAAAATGGGAGGTCCTTTAAAAAAAGCACGATATGTTTTCCACTCGAGAAACCAAGCTTCGGCTGCGCAGATCCATTTCAACTGATGAACAAAATGCGTTTCTGTTCTACATTAAGCACCATATTCAGAATCTTAATGGTCAGTAGTTTGGCAGTATTCAAGAATAAAACAGAAGAATTAGAAATTAAATTGTATCAATATTGAGGATATTTTGAAATTTTTAAACTTTTTATTATTAAATTGTAAGCTTAATTTCAAAATGAAATCAAATATGTTCTGAAATCGTGCTTTTCTAAGCCTTCTCGAAGTCTTATTTGAAACTAATAAGAAAACATTCTATTGTGTATATTATTTTAGCTCCAGTAATAATACTGTTTGGTACATAATATATTTCATATATATATAAATATGTATCCATGATTAATTATTCAGCATATAAAACGTAAGTAATGCAGCTGTAATTGTGAACATATTTTGAGTTGCTCACGAAAGGCATTTTCTGTCTAGAATTTAAGGCACATTGTAAGGAAGCACCTTGAGGTAAAAGTTCTGTGGTATTAGCCAAAAATTTAATTGTAGTAATTACTTAGTGATGTTTCCTAAAACTGTTCTCATATTTTAAATAATTTTTATTACATGTAGGGATGTAAAGAAATTCGAACAAAAAAAAGAAGTTTTATGTTTTAAACCATATGTTTAGACAATAAACTAGTTACTTTGCATTTCAATCAAATTAAAATGTGTGCATTTTGATCCCAACTACTGAGTATTAGAAAGTTTGTCCACATAACATTCGGCAACGTATTCATTAAGGTATATACAATTTGTTCGAGATTTATTTCTCTATTTAGTAGACTGGATTCCTTAATTCGCAGTATGACATGAGCGTTTGGAGGGTACACTTTTTTCTGCAACATTCATCCACAATACCTCTGGCATTTCTTGGTACATTACTGACGCTGAAAATGTCCAGTGCTGTCTGTGGCCTCACAAATCCATCGGATCCGGAAAATGAATTTTCCCAATTGGGAATAGTATCTGAAAGTATGAGAAATTATTAAACATTCAGGTTAATAAAACTAGCTTCTGGTTTTGAAAAAATCATCTGGAAGCAGGACACCTTTAATTTTAAAGTAGCTGGCTACAAGAGAAATCATCGCAGAAAAAAGCTGACGTGGAGAAAACAACGCAGGAGGAAAACATTATTCGACAAAATATCTCGGGATAAAAGGGAGCAGGAAGAAAACATCGACTTCTTAAATATCCTGGTATAAAACATTATCTAGCAACAAAGCAATTCCCAAAACTTCAGAGTTTTAAAACATTGTCGTGGTAAAAAATATCGTAAAAAATAAAGAACGTACAAAGAACGCATAGTTTGCGAATGATCGCAGATAATTTGACAACTATGTAAGTAATTTTAATATAGGTAATTTCATGCATTATTCGTCTTTCCTTTTCTGATTTTTTTATATTATATTTTTCATGGAAAACACTAATACCACTTTAACGGTGCTTAATGAACTAAAGACCTTTAATAGTTAATTATGTAAAATTAAAATTCTCTTAACTACTATACGTAGCTTTAATTTCTACACATTGTCAGGTTTTGAATGCTTAAGTTTCCTTCTTGTCATTTCAATAAAAAATTATTTGTTTGTTAAAAACTGTAAAATACATAGGATAAAGTTATTCCACATTTCTTTCAGCGTTAACAGATCATTATGCGAACATGTATTAAAATTTCTAAAGACTAGAAGCACATGCCTGCGATGTTATCATCATGCGAAGTTTCTACGTGCTTTATTTTATAAAGCGGTATTTTGTATGACTGAAGAGCAATTAGATTATTTTTTTGAAACAGGAGAGACGTGAAAAACGTGGCATGCCCTCGCCTGGACCTCTCGAATAAGTGCCCAGTGTGTTACCGTTACACCACGGAGGCATGCAGAAAGGAAGGAGAAAATACTTTGTATATTTCCCCTATTAAAGAGCGACTGGGGATAGTGGACCCAGTTGCCAAATCCTGCTGGTGAAGAATCATCATCCACCACCTTTTAGTTCGTGTGCCACTGTAGAATCATTAGGTTATCTTTTTGATGCAGGAGAGATGTGAAAAATGTGCAATGCCTTTTCCGGAACTCGAACGGTTACCTCTCGAATACGCGTCGAGTGTGCTGCCGTTACACCACGAAAACATGCAGAAAGGAGGATGAAAATATCTTATATTGCGATATTTAAATCTACGAAGTTTTTGAAGCAACTTGTTTTCTACCACGATGCTTTATACTCCGATGTTTACTCCTTGCTTTGTTTCTTCACATGATGTTTTCTTTACGCGTTGTTTTCTCTGCGGTGGTTTCTTCAGCTATGTGTCCAGAGGACACTAAGTAACTTTAATTTTTAAAATGCTTTACAAAAGCAATTTTAGCTAACCTAAAATACTTTTTTATTACAAACTTCTTCCGACTAAGTTACATAAGAATGGTCAAAATTATTATCTTTGAAAATAAAAACTGTTAGATTTATTAGAAAAAACTGCGACATTTTTATCAACATAATAATTTTAATTAGGGTCATGCTTGTTCTTTAGAATCGTTTGTGACTAGCAAATACAGTTTACCTCCTGAATATGCATAGTTTCGCTTTGCCGTATCTACGTGTAGCACGTAATCAGTATCGCATACCATAGCTAAGGTCTCGGTCAATAGGCGTCCGCACAACCTGATGCCGCCTCTCTTTTGTACGTTATGTTGAGTTGACTGTGTGTTTACCAGCATCACAGTGCAAGCCATGGCTGCCCAGAGGGATAAATTCTGAAACGAAATTAAACATTAAACTTATAAATAAGTATTCTTATAAAAACTAGCTGACGTCAGTATTCATATGACACAAACCCATTTTTCAGTTGCATGATCCATTACTGAAATGCAGTTAATTAAATCTTTAATTGTGATTAGTTTCATTAAGTGCTTAATTTGTCCACAGTAGTAAAAAAGCTGATGTGTATGTTTATACTTAAGTATTGCCGCGTCTTCAGGGTTTGACTCTTATTACTTGCTGCCCTTGTAAATACTGAGCGTAGCGAGATAGGTCTAAGATCTTTCAATCTATGGCTTACTATTGTAGACCACACGTAACTTTTCCTACTCCAGTTTTTTGCATGCCGAACAAAAACCAGTTGTTGATGGAATTTTGTGTTTTTTGGTAGGTATATTCAATGGATAGCTTGTGTCATATTTAGAATTCATGTGATAAAGTAAAATCAAGCAACTGCAATACTGTGTTCTGCGAATTATTCAGTGCACTGAAACACTTATGGTAAATTTATGGTGAATTCTAATGGTTTTGCAGCTATCTTCAGTGGTACCACTATCTCCTATATATTATATTACATTAATGGCAGAATATATGTTACCTTTCAGTGTTTTTACATAAAAGTTTTTACATAAAAGTGGAATCAAAGCAAACGTCGTGAGTTATGTGTACACCTGAAAAGAAAAAGCATAAAAACATCTCAATAATGAAAACTCAGTTCATTCTTACCAAGCAACAGCCATATCGTAAGCAATTTTTCTGTTTCATTTTCGTAGCATTTATTGCAGCTGAATAACTAGTGCTCTGCCCGCGCTTTGCATTAAACTCAGCCGCAACAAAAAATTAACAATCATACTTGGTTAACTTAAGCCACAAAGATCATAAAAGCATGAAAGCATTTCACAGTATAAAGAGAGATATTTGGGAATGAAAATTAGTTGATCATTTAAGTTATTATTATTAACATAACAATTATTTAATAAACAAAGCATTATCTAGAGTTCAATTAAAGATTTGAATTATGCAATAGACACAGGTACAAAATCAGAATTTTTCAAAAATTTGTCGCACCTGAAAAAATACTTTTATTATGTTTTAGAAGGTTTGAGGAAGCTCTAAACGAATAAACTGGAAGTTCTCTTTAATTTTTTGTTTTTGTGCTTTTGTAGTCTCTCTCTATAGATTTATTTTTCGCTGTACCAATAAACTTGTGCCAAGAATTGAAATTTAGGTTACATAGGTTACTTTGGAGTGTATGTGTTCTTTTCAGGAGCATTCACAGTAGACTCTACGTGAAAGATTGCGTAGTGAATTCTCGGTATGTCTTGAAGAACAGATACTACAGAAGAAGGTTTAAATAACTTCTTTATTTGAACTAACGTAACAAGATGCACGCACTCGGTGCACACAATTCACCACGACTTGTGGCTAAACTAATTTCGACAGAAAAATAAAAATATAAAATCACAATAAATTAGGATGGCTGAACGACTGGCTCCTTAGTTATCTAAACCTCCAAAGCGGCTACACACAGCAAAGCTGAGTCTAGAATACCAATAAACTCCGCTACTGTATCTCACGAACTCTTGAAACGCAACTTAAATACTGCTTCTGAACACACTTAGATTTTGCATACCAAGTCATTAAAATTTACATTCCGGCAGGAAACTGAAATCAGGAGGAAAAGGAAAGTCAAACTAAAAATAACTGGTTAGAACAAAATAAGGTCTTTACACATACCAATGTTCAGTTTCCTCAGTAAGATAGCTTAAAAGACTTCTTCTTTTTCTTAAAAATCTTTCCATTATTAAAGTTTTTACGTTCTTCGCATTTACCCCACATAAAACTCAGTCAAAACAACAAAATAATGAAACATTTAAAAACGGCATATTTTTAGAAGTTCCGATAGTCACTCTGGTGCACCGGAGATAGAAATGTTTTATTCCGTGAAGAGTTACCACTGCTTGTTTTCAAATCACAGAATATGTTAATCAAACATTCATTAAAGTTTTACAAAATATGAATTAAATAATAAAAACAATATGTAACATCATTCTATGAAAATATTGAACATTTTTAATCAGATAGATCATGAATTAAATGCATTTTTATAGCTTAAATCTATCCGATTGTAAAGTTGTCAGGACTACCGTTCCTTCTAGTTGCCTTTGCAAACATAACTAGAGTCCTGAGTAGGAACAGGGTGCTTACTCAAAGCTATATTCGTGCGTGTGTAGAAAATACAACAAAGATAATAAAGGTTAAATTTACTCTTTATTTCTCACAGCGTACAGCCGTTCCCGCACTTCTGTAGGATACTAATGTGGGATAAAGAGACCAGACCAGCACTTATGGTCTAAAATGTAGAAAATGAGAATTAAACTAACTTGACTAAATAAGAACTAACGTAGATGCTTTACAGAGAGTAGTAACGCGAAGATGGGCCTTTTAGCACTACGTATGTATTGAGCGGAATGCAAAAACTACAATACGTCTGCAAATATTAACGAGAAATAAGTTCTGGCCTTAAAGGCAGACATGAAAGCACAAGGGTGGTAAAGCAGCGAGAAGTCGTTCTCTGTCTCCTTCTTTTGGATAAAAGCCATGTCTTAAATACTTATACAGTTTGAAACGCCATTTGCGTACATAATTCTACTCGCGCTTATTCTGGCCGGAAATGGAAAACAAGAGGGGATAGCAAAGTTTTAAAATAACATAAACGTTAGTAAAACTTAAAATCTTTATAAAGTAAGAGGTGAATATTTTTAAAAACTGCATCTTTTGCTTTCAACGAGCTTAGTTTTTAATCTACAACAGACAGATTCGATTTGAAAGATAAATATCTTACATTATGCCAAATGGCAACAGTCTCGAATAAGAAGTGAAACAACTCACTTATAAAGATTCTATGCAAAATCGCATTTCGAGACTAATAATCTTTTTGGACTAAAAAAACTGATTTATTTAATAGCAGATTTGTTTAATATTTAATATCAGCCAATTTATTTGACATCATTTCTTCAGTACATAACATCTTCGTACAGGAAGACAAAAACGTAATGGCCAATAAACACATTTTTAACAAAATATTCTTAAGTAAAAAAAAAAAAAATCTAGAAAACTTTCAACTAAACATATATGACTGTTGAGTTATAAAATCGTTTCAAATTTCCTAGGGAGATTCGAACAGCTACTTACCTTAAATGCCATCGGGATGTACGTTGAATGGTGAGTTGAAAGAGATCGGCGGAAATGAGAACTAGCGGTTGGGAAGTTTAAGAGTAGAAGGATTTTGGCGTGTTTTTATACACAGCCGAACGGGCAAACGATAGCGCTGTCTATCATTTCAATTTCGTCTCGGACGATGTAAAATCGAGGGGAGGGGGAAAGCGCGCACACTTGATATGTAGCACGTGTCTGGAAAGACTAAAACGAAAACGAAAACAACGAGCCATGTGTGTGTGGGGGTCAACTATAGTCTGGGAAAGAGACGGCAAAACGTTTGTGATACTTTGCGAACGTGTGATGGGGAGGGAAGGAGATGAAGAAAAAGGAACGTGGTGGATAATTAGTGTAAAATAACATCTACAGAAAAAAAAAGGGGAAGTTTGCGCGTGCTCTGATCGATCGACTGAAAATCATCCCTATTTGGCATCTATTCTGTGTCCACAGTGGAAGATGGTTTTATGTGGGAAGGTGGATTTCTTAGTCCGGTATTTTTTAATTTTTTACATTTATTAAAAAATAATTAAAAATTATTATTAACTAGATAATTCCATTAGGAAACTATTGTTTACAAAACCTCAATCAGGCTAATCAATTAAACTTAAATAATTTTGATAAAATGAATTATCTAGATTATCACTGGAAACCTAAAAACCCCTCACTGAACATTTTACAGATTTTTAATTTACAATTCACACAGATTATAGCTCAATAGCATTGCTCAATAGAACAATATGTTCGATCGAAAGCATTAAGACAGACAAAATTCTACAAGTATTAATAATTAACAGTTCATTTTTACGTGATTAATTCCCTTCAAATATAAAACTATTTATAACATTAGAATTATGTTAACAAAGCAATTTTATGAACATTTATATTTAGTTTTTATTAAGACATGTGTAAAGGAAAAAACTGTTTTTACGTAAATGTGCGGTATTCAAAGGTTAAATAGAACAAAATAGTTTCTCAAGTACCATATCAGCTTTAACGTAAGATAACGAATTTTTTCTAGAAGTTCCTTTCCAGATATATTCCAGATTTCTTGCCACACCTGGCATAAATTGAAATTCATTACTTTTTTTTTGTTGTTTGTTTTAAAAGAGAAAAAAATATATATTCATTTATTTACTTCAGGTTATTCTAATATTTAAACCACGTGTTTACCTTCCTGTTAACCTTCAACATATAAAACTCCTGCATTTCGGAACTTACCTGAAAATTCTTTTATTTTAGTAAAACATCTTGAAAACTGCACTGCTCTCTTATATATGACGGCATTTCGGTTCAGTAAAAGGCATCAGAACATTTTCTTAATTTATGAATTACTTAAAGGTAGGTAACGAAATTTTCCATTTAATTTATTTGATACTTGATCGAATTTCCTTACTATATAATTGACAATTATTTAGTCATCGCAGTTTAAATGAATTTATAGTGCAATAAGTCAATAAGTGATTATAGTCTATTATTATACTTTAGAAAAAGAAAAGCTCATTATCTGTTAGATTTGGATTAATGTTTTCTACGATTTCTAGAATTCTTCCAAAAGGTAATTGAAAATAATTATCACTATGGTGTCTTAGCTTGCGTTTCTTAAAATATCTTCGGCTAGAGTCAAAAATGTTCCTTATGTCCCATTTAAACTTTCCCATTTCAGACATTTTCAACTTGGCAATGAAAGCCGTGTCACGTCAGAGTTTTTTTTAATTTTGCAGGTGTTCGCGGGGGCAACACAACATAAAATGTGGGAATATTTCAAGCTTATGCTTCGACAAGCAAATATGACACAAGAACTCTGCAAATATGTGAATAGCACATATGATATATATTAATGCACAAACGCAATGCATAAAATATTGCTGAAATACTCTTTCAGGATGGTCAAAATCTTGACAGGGTCTCTTGATTAACTTTAATAACCACATTTCACAAATACTTATCTTCCCAGGTAACTTTATAAATTCCACTACAAATTTTAATATTCCATATAGATTTTTGGCTGGGCCTAGCGACAATAGAATGCTCCGCAACTGAGTACAAATGCTGATAGTCATGTAAGAGGCGGTGCAGCAATTCAGCTGGAGGTAAGTAAGCAAGTAAGTAAGTAAGCTTATGTTTCGAGTCATGATTTTTTTCTTTACGAATAACTATTAGAAAAGGGAAAAGCACATACTAATTACTAAACTGACTTCACTCAGTTTGCTCAATTCCCTCCGTTTGCTTTAAAGGAATTTGGAGATTTACTTTGAAGCAGCTATTCGGAAATAAGATTCTTATATTTTTAAACAGCATCAAAACAAATTGTGCATGAAACAAGAAAAATCGAAAAAAGGTGAGCACAAAACACTGTCAGAAACAGAGGAGATATCTTTCCATTTGAATAGCATACAATAACAGCTCAGAGAAGTTCGTAAAAAATCTATTTCTCAATATATATGACTCAACATTGTCCTTCACAATGAACATACATTTCAAGGAATTAGTCTCTAAAACAATACACCTGTTTCATTAAACTGTGCTAGAAGCATTACTTGTGATTTTCATGAGTTTTTTGTGCATTATATTTTGATATTAGATTTATTAACAGTCCAGGTCCCAAAAGTTCTGTAATTTTAGCTTAAGGTTTAGCATTCTTAAAACATATCAGCTAAGACTTTTCTTTAGAAACCGATGTGAACCCATCTAAAACTAACAACAACATTGATTTCCAATGAAATATTTTTTTTCCGTGCTCACTGTATTAGATATCATCTTTATGAGATATGATTATTGTATCTAAACATAGTCCCAACTCGTAGCTTAAGAAGCACAGCGTCACTGGAACAATATTTCATATATGTTTCGCAGTTATTTGACCTTCGATCACAATATCGGGTTAAAGATTGACTTTGAATAGTAAAGGTGAAAATGAGAACTCTTTTAACTACTCCATCAGAAAATCTGAAAAGAGACAATTTTTTTTATAGCCTCGTCAGGGTTGGACACAACGAAATTTTCTATGCAGTTAGTCAATTAATTTTTGATCCAGTGAACAGCTCCTTTAGTAGATTCGAATGCTGAGCGAAGAATAGCAATAAAGCTTCAGCAGAAAGCTGGAAGAGCAGTTATGGGAACATTGAAATATTCGCAAAGTACACTGCGGGAAAAAAAAAAAAAAGTTGAACTATTCTGTATTTCCCATTAGAGTGTCGATTGACGAAACTCAACTTGCGTTTTTCATCTCTCGAAAGAGTAACTTCGGATATGGATTAGATTTATATATAGCTTTGTTCTAACATAGGTATTTTGACGTAAAATAAATGTATCGGACTTTTTTTGAAATAAGATGCTAGTTTTTGTTTCCATATTTCGATTCTACGATTCAAATTATTAAAAAGCACTAAGTTTCGTAAAAATCGCAAGAATAGTTTTTAAAATATTAGCTCTCAAAATTTTAGTTCCTCAATGTTAATTGAATTTGGTATATATTTATTAATTTCTCTTTTTTTTATTACACTTATTTTATTCTTCCTTTCGCATATATGTGTTTCTAAGCATACCTGCAAGAAATTAGAGTTTTTATTCCAAATTTCCGAAGATATGCTTGAATTTATAAATTGGCCAGTTTCGAAATTCGACATATTTGTGGAAGGAGGTAATAACATCAAATGCGGTTTAGGCACATTGTTAAAATTATTTGAAAGTAGGAACGATGTGACTTTTTTTCCTTTCATGCACAATGTCAAAAGGGAAAGAAAAATAGGTTATATTAAGAAGTTCGCCAGTTCTTGGCACAAACGGGAAAAAAACGCGCTAAGATAATTTTTTTAAAAGCTTTATAAGTTTTGCACTAGATTATACAAAATTTAATATTTAGGCATAATTAGAGTCGTAGAATCGAAATATGGAAACCAATTGGCATGTCACTTCAGAAAACGTCTGATTTTGTGTCGAAATACCTATATTAGTACGATCTTATATGTAAGTCTAATATATATCCTAAGTCGCGCTTTCGAGATATGAAAAACGCAGTTTGAATTTCGCCAATCGATTAAGCAAAACGTTATATATAGAACTGTGCCCTTTTTTTTTCTGCGTAGTGTACGCGGGAGTCAAGTAATAACCCCCGTAGCACAGAACATCCTCAGGATGTCCTACTTAAGTCGCAATATTTCGGGACATACTTAGGATATCCTGAGTATGTTTATTCTCAGATGTCCTGAGGACATCGTAATTTAACATCCTGAGGATGTCTTCTTTAAGTCGCTATGTCCCGCGATGTGAGAGGATGTCCTGAAGATGTTGAATCTCAGATGTCCTGAGGACTTCATGAATTTCACATCCTGAGGATATTCATACTGCATCTTCCGGAGGACATCAGTTGCCAGACATTCTGAGGAAATTTGTTTTAAAATTTACCACTTTTAGTTTTGACATTGCTCATCTGAAACATGCACATTATTTAATTTTCATATGTCTTTTACTAAACTTGTTTCTAAATACTGTACATTAAAAATATTGTATATTGATGAATATTGATATGATGATTTATTCTTGTTATTTCGTTATTAATTTTAACTGCTATTTTTTCTGATATTTTTAAAAATTTATTTAGGCATGGTAAAGTTTTTTTAAGTGGATTAGCATTTTCTAGAAAATTTGCTAAATTCTAAATAACATATATTTTGTATGAAAAATGTTTAAATTACATGTATAATTACTTGCAGATTACAAACACAACTATAAATGTAGGCAAAATTAGAAAAAAAATCCCTAATTACATGATAGAAAATGTTTTTCAATCGTGTTCATTGTTACTGATATTGAATTATTTTCATATGTCTTTTACTAAACTTGTTTCTAAATACTGTACATTAAAAATATTGTATATTGATGAATATTGATATGATGATTTATTCTTGTTATTTCGTTATTAATTTTAACTGCTATTTTTTCTGATATTTTTAAAAATTTATTTAGGCATGGTAAAGTTTTTTTAAGTGGATTAGCATTTTCTAGAAAATTTGCTAAATTCTAAATAACATATATTTTGTATGAAAAATGTTTAAATTACATGTATAATTACTTGCAGATTACAAACACAACTATAAATGTAGGCAAAATTAGAAAAAAAATCCCTAATTACATGATAGAAAATGTTTTTCAATCGTGTTCATTGTTACTGATATTGAATTACAGCCAGTTCCCAATAAAAAAGTTTCCTGCATGGATTTTTACGTCTGTCACATGATGCTTGGAGAGAATGATTTCAACCTACTTCCCCAGTCGAGGGAGCTCTTTCATTAATTTTTAGTAGATATGTATATCAAAGTAGACAGCGAATGCCTTCATTATATTTCTTTAAACCAGACACAACTGCTAATTAAAAACTGTCCTGGCTATCTGCATGAATACACACAAAACACTTTCGCCTACGTACGCACTTATACGGTAGGCCTTGACCTATTTGTAACTTTTACCTCCAATCCTTCATGGAAAGACATAACAGAAGAGCTTATGCTTGGACAAAGAGCCACTGATCGACATGACATAGTTGCTCGCGTGTTTCGTTTAAAAGTTCAAAAGATCATCAATGTAAGAAGAAAAGGAAAAGTATTTGGAAACGTCCAGTGCCACATGTACTCCACTAAATGGAAGAAATGAGGTCTGCCCCATGTGCACATCATTCTTATTTGGTGAAAACAAAAGCTGCGATCCAAACAAATAGATAACATTATAAGCGCCGAAATCCCGGATCTAGAACTAGATAAGAATGTGCACGAGATCATAATCAAAAACATGATTCATGGTCCCTGTGGAGCTCGCAATCCAGCATCACCTTGCATGAAAAATGGCAAATGTGCGAAAACGTTCCCCCGGGAGCTACTAAAAGAAACAGTGCACAATGATGAGGATTACCCTTTATACAGACGTAGAGAAGCCGAAAATGGTAGTAGAAGAGTTATGATTCAAACTAGCAGTGGAGTAGTCAAGACTTTTGATGATAGCTGAGTTATGCCATATTCACAAGTTCTATGTCAATTATTTGATGCTCACATTAATGTTGAAGCCCGCAACTCTCTATGTATTTGTAAATATATCAATAAAGGGAGCGATCTTCGATCTGCAAAACGAAGGCGTGTTGCAGCCTCTGAATGAAATACAAACCTATCAAACAGGGCGATATGTCAGTAGTAAAGAGGCAGCGTGGCGGCTTCTTGGTTTACCATTACATAAAAGATACCCGACTGTTACACATCTTGCGGTATATTTAGAAAATGCACAGCCTATTTTTTTAATGAGAATAATTTTCAAGAAAGAATTTTATCTCCTCCTAAAACCGCACTGACCGCTTTTTTCCAACTTTGCCTGACAGATACTTTTGCGAAAAGATAATTGTATTCCGAAGTTCCCGTTATTATATATGGAACAACTCAAAAAAAAAAAAGAATGACAACGTCGCGTTCAAGGTATGCCTGTTGAAAATTGGCCAGGAGTTAAATCATCGGACGCTCTTGGTCGTGTCTACACCGTCCATGTTACGACTTTTGAATGCTTTTGTCTGCGCATTTTATTGCATCATGTTCGAGGTCTAACTAGCTTTAAAGACCTTAAAACTGTTAATAGTTTAGAATGTCGAACTTGTAGAGAAACATATGAAGCCCAGGGTCGGTTAGAGAATGATAAACATTGGAATGAAACTCTAGACGAAGCTGTGCAATGTCGATCGCCAGATAAAATCAGGGAACTTTGCGCAACCCTTATATCATCTTGCGGCCTTTCTGATCCTCAAACTTTATGGGAGAAGTACAAGAAGGACATGGAGGAAGATATTTTATGGAGACTGCAGCGAGTACATGCACATATGACTTTTAATGAGCACGTTTATAACGAAGCATTGATCATAATTGAAAACAAGATTTTGACAATGGTGGGGAAGAAGCTTCAAGATTTTGGAATGCTTAGTCCACGACGATCAGACGAAAATTACATTAATGATGAAATTGCTCGAGAATTAGACTATAATTTCATTGCATTGCAGCAGCCAGTAGCAGAATTGGTCCCTCAGTTCTATTGAAAGGCGGCCGTACTGCCCATTCTGTTTTAAAATTGCCGTTGAATCTTGCGCAGGAAGATTCGCCCATTTGGCAATTTCAGTAAAAATAGCTGTCGAAGCAGGATGCTACGACAATGTAAACTTTTAGCCTGGGATGAAAGTACGATGTTTCACAAAAAAGCTATAGAAGCGTTAAATTGAACTCTTTAGGATTTGCGAGACAGTGCAGATATTATGGGAGGAATGGTAGTTTTATTGGCTGGTGATTTCCGACAAACTCTGCCGGTAATCAAGAGAGGTACACCTACAGATAAAATCAAAGCCTGTCTAAAATCATCAAGTTTATGGGCGAAAGTTGAAAAATTCCGTCTTAAAACAAATATGAGAGTGCATCTTCATAATGATGTAGATTCAGGGAATTAAGCAGAGACACTATTGAAAATTCGCGATGAATGTTTGGAAACAGATGTTGAAGGTTGTATTTTACTTTCAGAGGAATTTTGTAATTTGATAGAAAACGATGTGGAGCTTATTGCTAAAGTTTACAGATACTTGCAAGAAAATGTAAATAATGATCACTGGTTATGTTCAAGGGCAATTCTAGCGCCGGTAAATGAAATCGTAAACGATATCAACATTGACATTTTGAAAGAGGTGCAGGAAGAAATGCAAGAGATACAATCATGGATACAGAATAAAGCACTTCATATCCTGCTAAGTTTTTAAATACACTATAACTATCATGTGAACCCTCACATAAAATCCAATTGATACTAAATGTACCGGTTATGCTTATGCGAAATATAGATGCACCTCGACTGTGTAATGGAATGAGGCTTCGCATCACACAATTAGGGCAGAATATAATCGGTGCCACTACTTTAACAAGTGTAGGAAAACGGGAAAGTATTATCATATCTCGAATCCCAATAATCCCCACTGACCTACCATTTCACTTTAAAAGGCCGCAGTTTCCAATCCAACTTAGCTTTGCTGTTACTATTAACAGAGTTCATGGACAAATATTACAAGTAGCAGAGATGCATTTGGAAAAGTCGTGCTTTTCCCATGGTCTTCTATACGTTGCCTGTTCGCGTGTATCCGAAGCTGGGAATTTATATGTATTAGCGCTGAATGGTAAAACATATAATATAGTATACAGAAGCATCCTAGAATAATACTCTTATTCTTGCTCTTCTAAAAAAGAATTAATTTTTTAAACGTTTTGTTAATACTTTAAACTCTTTGAAGTCTTGGTAATGAAAATTATTTATTTTTGTAGTGAGATATCTTAATAAAGCATGCTTTCAGTTTTTTAAATTATATTTTATTTTAGAATTTTTTAGTAAAACCAAAAAAAGTGCCCATAAGATAAGATTGCAATGTTTGATATAGCCAAATCGGATTTTGAAAATTATGCAGAATATCGTCTTAGAGACATCAATATCGATTTCTTTTTATCTTAATGAAGAAGGGCAGTATTTACTGAAATTTTACGCGAAGTGCATTTTTGATTTAAAAGATAAGTAATAGTAACTAAAATTTTGTCCTGATTGTCCTGGTCAGGCAATAAGAAAAAAAATCAAATTATTTTATTTTATTTTCAATAGTCTTTGAAACTTATTTAAGGACATCAGCGCGAGCGAAGACATGGGTAAAAGCTAATTATATGTATAAATTGAATAAGCACATAACATATTTTCATCTATGGTGTGCACAATTTTATTTGTTTTTTTATTTATTTGTTTTTAGATTTGTTATTGTTGTGTGTTTTTGAATCCTGTTTTCAGTTGCTTGTTTCGTGTCAAGAAAATCAAGATCATTTCCTTTTATATTTCGATAACACAGTAGCAAAATGTGTGTTACTTCTAACGCCTATTTTACCTGTTCGTAGAAATATCTTGAATTTTTAAAGTAAACCCCTTGTTTTTAATTCTCGGCGTCTTTTTCCTCCTACTGTGATATCGACAAAGTGCTGTACCATCTATTTTCTTTTTCTTTTCTTATTTCTCCCAGCAGTAGCTTGGTTGTTAATAATCACTTTGAGAAAAATCTTTTAGTTTGACGTATGTTAACGTGTTACATTTGATATTTATGAAACTTGTGAGATGTTATTTAAGCTAAGCAAGATTATTCGTAATTCAATGAAACGTTTTGAAAACTCATAACAAATATACTACACAAACGATACGGAATTTTATTATTTTGAAATGGAAGTCATTTTTTATATATTTTACAAATGCTCAAATATGTCCTCATTACCTGGACGTTATTAAGATTATTTATTTTGACTTATTATATAGCAAACTGATGCTGCAGGTCAGTGAACACTGTGCTGATTACTTTTTTCAACAAAATAAATACCTGGCTTACAACAACAAAGGACATTTTCCAAAGTATCTCAGACAAAACCTGCTATAGTGATAATCATCATTTGTAAGAATATCTCGAACATCATTTTCCGAACATGGTATAGGGGTTAGAGGTGATGCGTGAATGCAGTGGCCCTTCCTAGTCTTCGGCATATATCCCCTATTCTTTTTTCTTGTTGGGGGAGGGCTTGTCATAGATATTATGTATTCAGTTCACATTAATCACCACGAGCTGTGTAACTATATAATCGCAGGCGTTGCTGCTTTCTTTTTTAGCTTGAAGGTCATTAAGTTTATTTAGGAAAATAAGCTGCATTTTTCGCAGGAAACGCAAAAAATGCAGCCCCCTCGCTGTGTTTTGAACTCTAGACCTTCCGACTGCTAACCGGACGTGCTTTCAAATTATACCACGAAGGCATGCTATAAAAAGAGAGAAAAACCTTACATTCTGTGACTGTGGAGGCCATGATTACCAACACTTGTGGTGAACCAGTTTGCCGACATTAGTAACACCACCTTTTAATTCTGAAGCCATTTGCGCTACGTAATTAAGTCCATTTCACAGGGAGAATCTGGAAGCTGAGCACGTTTATATTTTACAAGTCCTCAAAAAGATGATCTTCTGTAGGATGTTGTGACTGATTATAATAGCATGTACAAGTGTTAAATATTTTACAACCTAGGAGTAAATTATCAGAGCAAAATTATGATACGCCAGGCTTCTTTTTCAGGCATTCAAAGCTTACTCCGTTAAGTCCTTGACCAAAAACCCAACAATTTTAGAGCCATTGTTATTGACATGAATTTCTTCTCTCACATGTTTGGCCAAGCAATTAAAGTTTTCCTTGTTCTACTAAAAACATTGCTCTTTTCCAAACAATGATAATAATTTTGCCATTATTACATTTTTCTCGTTGAGATTTAGAAATATTCCCGTATTTTACATAATTTCAGTTTCCTTGCTATTTTGAGATTTGTCAATAAAATGCGTGTCTCCGTCTTCAAAGACCCGATTTCTGACTCGAATACTTGGGCGATTTATAGCATTTGAAACTAATATGGTTTGATATACATTGATCAAATCAATAGCGCCTTAAAAGTTGTCATCAAGGAACATGAAAATTCAAAACATTTGGAAAAAAGAAAGAAATAAATCAGCTATTGCACAATACTGTTGTTCTATAAATTCAGTTTTGCTTTTGCCAAAATAATTCAAAAATCTTATGCAGTGGTTAATTAGATATCCTCAGCACCATCTGCGTTGCATTTTCTTATTATTTCCCCTCATTACAGAATCATTATTTTTTAATGATAAGTTCCCAGATACTCATTTATCTCTGTTCTTACGCGTAGCAATTAGCTTTCATTTAGTTATGAGTGAAGAAGGTGCTAATATACAATAGATACAAGCGGCTGTGCCAAAATAAAGCTGTAACGCCAAATAATGTTGTTTATCTGTATTCGTTCTTCAGTGGGTTCACACTGAAGAACGAATACACCCTTAACTGCTGTTAACAGTTAAGGAACTATTGCACCCTTAACTGGATTTTTGTCTCGAATATAACTTTTCAATGATTTATACAAGAAAACAAATTGTTTTGTCAACTAACGAAAGACAAAATTTAAAGAAACAAATTGTATTACCAACTGGTAGAGAAGAATTTGCTTAACGTATTATATGAGAATATCATTAATAGGCATGATCGTTAGAATATGACTGAATGATAAGAGCGTAATGTATGAAAATTTTAAAGGGGTGCAAAAATTTTTTGAAGGAATAAGATATGTTCGATGTATTGGTATCATTCTTTCTTAGATAGTTCATCAGTACTGTAATATGTGTCATAGCGATTTTAAGTATTTTTATTTCATTTCGCATGCAAAGCAATAGAAAAGTCATTTCACCAAAACAGAGGGAGGAAAAAGTTAATGTTTCGAGCATCAATATATTTTGTAAAACGTGTGAATTATTTACAGAATGAAGTTGTTAGGAATTTTCTCCTTCCTCACAGTATGCCCTCGTGGAAGCACGTCTGCCAAGCAATCGAGAGATCCAGAATTCGAATCACGGCAAAAGCACTGCTAAATTTTCATATTTCCTGTTCCGAAATACATCAAACGATTTTGCAACTGTCGCTCGAATTAATATGTGGTAGACACTAATTCGTCACCACCAGGATTTCACGACTATGTCCTCTCGTTTCTATTCGTCTTTTAAATACAGAACAATACAAGAAATTTTCTTCTTTCTTATTTCGTGTCTTTGTTGAGTAATTAAAATAAAAGTCGGGTTAGGGATCGGGAAGTCTGTGGTTCCACTCCCGGCGAGAATTCAGAAGATTTTGCTTATTTTCTGTTTGAAATAAACTTAATGATTTTGCACGAGAAGTGTCATATGAAACTATAATATAAAAGTTATTATTATTATTATTTCCCAGTAGTGGGCTGTAGCCGTTTATAGTCGTTGGCCATTACTAAGCCCGGAAGTGATTTTCTCTTTATTAGAGAGGTATTATTAGGTTAAGTCCCCGTTGCCTCCTATGAAAAGATGGACAATTTACATCCATGTCTTCTTCGGGATTCGGATGTGGACACTTACGTCATTAGTCACTAACGGCTTTTCCGTCTTGTTGGGTTAGTAAAAGAGGTGCATTTTTAGCTCAAAGCCATGTTAGCCCAGAAAGGCTATTAGTCTCGATACGGAATTTTGCGTCGAATCACTAAAAGCATTGAAATACTTTTCAAATAGTTGCCACTAAATATTATATCCCTGCATTTCATTTAAAGAAATAAAATAATGAGGAACAACAACGGTCTAGAGCCATGAAGGTTTGAATAAAGTAATCCTCCACCCGAATATATGTTTTATTATCTATTTCATATTTCGTAAAATATACGGAATTTTTTTATTAAAATACTCAACGATTTCAAAGCGAGCAGTGGCAACGCTCTGGGGGAAAAATTATCTCCAGCGCGCGAGACTGACTATTAGTTGTTCGGAAGACATGCGGTTTTTAATTCTGGATTAAGAGTTTCTTTGAAGGCTCTGTTTTGAGTGGGAAAGAAAGGAACGAATTAGAGAAAGGTTCGGCTATGGTATAGTGTATTCCTGGCTCATATCCCTTCATTAAGACTCCTATATACCTTCTGTATTCTTATACAGAGCCTTACCCTTCATACTTCTGGGAGACAAATGTTTTTCAGAAGCATTTATTATTCAGTTTCGCGTTATTAGATCTAATAAGGGATTAAATTTTCTCTTTCGATCCCAATGTTCTGGAAATTTGAATTACGATATTATTGTAACCCCATTTAGAAAAGTAATGGCTATAAGGTATTTCTCCCCCCTTTCTTCGCATGCCTTCGTGGTGTAGTGTTGAGCACGCTCGACGCGTAACCAAGAGGTCCGTGGTTCGATGCCCGGCAAAGGCGTTGCTCATGTTTCATTACCCCTGCTTCCGAAATAACCTAATGTCTCTACAACTGCCGCCCAAAGAAAAATCGTGATGGATGATGACTCTCCACCACCGGGATTTGGCGATTGGGTCCCC
This sequence comes from Stegodyphus mimosarum, assembly GCA_000611955.2. Lineage (NCBI taxonomy): Eukaryota > Metazoa > Arthropoda > Arachnida > Araneae > Eresidae > Stegodyphus > Stegodyphus mimosarum. The sequence continues at coordinate 19,327 of KL811013.1, read as the reverse complement.
TAATCCCCTATCGTCCTTTAAAAGGGGGAGTATATAAGGTATTTCTCTTACCTTCTTCGCATGCCTTCTTTTTGTAGTGGTCAGCACACTCGACGAGTAAGCGAAAGTTGCGTGGTGCGATTCCCGGCGAAGGCTTTGCTTATTTTTCACTTCACGGGCTTCCAAATTCCTAATCGCTCTACAAGGCAAGCAACTGTTAGTGTAAAGTTTGATGAGAAGTTCTCGCCTTTTTAATATTTTATCATGTTTGTTTTGTAATGCCCACAGGTTGTGGCTAATAAAGTATATTTTAAGTTTTACCTTTGACTTTTATCTTGTGTTTAATGTTAAGTAGTACCACAAACGATAAGTTGTCAACCATTGCATGTAACTTCTATTGATAGCTATTGAATGATAGGCAGGATAAGTTGTTCTAAGTTACTTTATAACTTAGAAGTTATCTGTTCCCTTCAGTGTTTCACGTAAGTATGGAAGAAAGCACTCATGGATATTTAGATGACAAATAGTTTAATGAAAGCATGACAAAATATCTACATACCGAATATGCATCCATTTAAATGTGACAAAGTGGTCTGAAAACATAAATCACATCAAATACATTCTCTTTACACCAGCACAAAATGGTAGGTTCTTTAAAAAAAGCACGACATTTTTTCCACACGAGAAAACAAGCTTCGACTGCGGAGATTCGTTTCATCTGATGAGCAAAATGCGCGCCAGTTTTACATTAAGCACCATATTCAGAAACTTAATGGTCAGTAGTTGGGCAGTGTTCAAGAATAAAACAGAAGAATTAGAAATTAAATTGTTCAAATATTGAGGATATTTCGAAATTTTTAAAATTTTTAATATTAAACTGTAAGCTTAATTTGAAAATGAAATCAAATATGTTGTGAAATCGTGCTTTTCTAAACCTTCTCGAAGGCGTATTTGAAACTAGTAAGAAAAATTTCTATTGCGTATATTATGTTAGCTACAATAGTAATACTGTTTGGTACATAATATATTTCATAAATATATAAATAGGTATCTATGATTAATTATTCCTCATAGAAAACGGTAGAATTACAGCTGTAATTGTGAATATATTTTGAGTTACTTGTATTGCATGTTCGGTCTAGGATTTAAGGCACAATGTAATGAAGCACCTTGATGTAAATGTTCTGTTGTTATTAGATAAAGATTTAATCGTATGTAATATTTAGTTATATTTCCTAAAACTGTTCGTATACTTTAAATAATTTCTATAATATGAGGATGTAAAGAAACTTGAAAAAAAAGTTTGATTTTTTATACCATATGCCTAGCTAATAAATTGGTTAGTTTGTATTTCAATCCAATAAAAAAGTGTGCGTTTCGATTCAACTACTGAGCGTTAGTTTGTCCATATAACATTCGGCAACATATTCATTAGGCTACATCTCATATATTCGAGATTTATTTCGCATTTTGGTGGACTGGGCTGCTTGATCCGCAGTATGATATAAGCTCTTGGAGGGTACACGAGTTTTTGCAACACTCGTCCGCAATACCTCCTCTGGTATTTCTTGGTACATTACTGATGCTGAAAAAGTCCAGTGCTGTCTGTGGTTTCACAAATTCATCGGATTCAGAGAATGAATTTTCCCAATTCGGAATAGTATCTGAAAGTAGGAGAAACTGGTAAGCATTCAGGTTAACAAAACAAGTTTTTGATTTTTAAATTTTTATCTGGAAGAAGGATTTATAGATTTAATTTAAGCGGGATTTAAGCGCAATTTTAAAGTAGCTGGCTAGAATGGAAACAAGGAGGAAAAAAACCGCCGTAGATAAAACAATGTAAGAGGAAAATATCTTTCTACAAAATAGCCTTGGAGAAAAGGAAGCTAGAAGAAAACATCGCTCTTCTTTAAAAATATGACAAAAACATCGTGTAAGAAAATAAAGGAATTCTGAAAACTTTAAAGTTTTAAAACGTTCTCATATGATACACTGTGGAAACAAATAAAGCACCTATAAATTATTGCATGCTATTAACATCGCAAGTAAATTCATAATTAATTAAATAATTTCAATCTAGGCAATTTAATGCATTATACCTCTTTCTTTTTATGATTTTCTTTTATATTATATTTTTCATGGAAAATACTAATACATCTTTATAAAGGAGCTGAATGAACTAATGACCTATAATTCTTAATTACGTAAATTTGCAATTCCGTTAACTGTTATGCGTAGCTTTAATTTCTACACATTTTCAGGTTTGGAATGCTTAAAGTTTTCTTCTTGTTTCTTCAATAAAAATTATTAGTTTGTTAAAAACTATGAAATAAAGTGGTAAAGTTATTCCGCATTTTTTCTTGAGCTTACAGATCATTATGCCAACATGCATTAAAATTTTTAAAGACTAGAAGCACACGTCTGCGATGCATCATGCGAGGTTTTCTACATGCTTTTTTATACAAAGCGATATTTCGTATGGCAATGTTTAATTTGCCAGGTTTTTCGAACCATCTTATTTTCTACCACGATGTTTTATACTACGATGTTTTAGAACTGCGATGTTTTCTCCTTGCTTTCTTTCTTCACAGGACGTTTTTTTTACGCGTTGTTTTCTTTGAGATAGCTTTTTTCAGTTATGTTTCTAGCGGACACGAAATAACTCTAATTTTAAAATGCTTTACGGAAACAGTTTTAGGTAACCTAAAATACTTTAACGTTACCAACTTCTTCGGAAGTAAGTTACATAAGAATGACCTTTATGCAAAATTATCATATTTCAAAATACATGCTGTTAGATTTATTGGAAAAATTGGCGACATTTTTACCAACATAATAAGTTTAATTAGGTTCACGATTGTTTTTTAGAACCATTTGTAACTAGTAAATATAGTTTACCTGCTGAATATACATTGTTTCGCTTCATGCCCGGGCCGTGATAAATACCATGGCAGACTACAGCTAAGGTCTCGACCAACACGCGTCCGCACAACTTCATGCGGCCTCTCTTTTGTATGTTATGTTGAGTTGGCTGTGTGTTTACCAGCATCACAGTGCAAGCCATGGTTACAAAGAGACATACATTCTGAAACGAAATTAAACTTATTAATAAGCATTCTTATAAAAATTATCTGACATCAATATTCATATGACACAAACCCATTTTTCAGTTCATCATCCATTACTGAAATGCAGTTTATTAAATCTTTAGTTGTGATTAGATTCATTAAGTGCTTAGTTTGTCCACAGTAGTAAAAAGGCTGATGTGTATGGTTTACTTAAGATTGCCATTTAGGAAGCTGTTAGCTTCTTCAGGATTTGACTCTTATTACTTGCTGTTCTTGGGAAAATTGAGCGTAGCCAGTTAGGTCTAAGGTCTTTTGATCTATGGCTTACTGTTGTAGACTACACGTAACTTTTCATTCTCCAATTTTTCGCATGTGGAACAAAAACTTATTGTTAATGGAATTTTTTGTTTTTTGGTGGGTAGTTTCGATGGATTGCTTACGTCATATTTAGAATTCATGTAATAAAATACAATGAAGTAACCAGAACTCACTGTGTTCTCCGGATTATTCAGTGAAGCAGCCGCTGTGAAACATTTATGGTGAATTTTCAATTGCACAAATGGTTTTGCAGCCATCTTCTGTGGTATGAATATTTGCTATATATTATATTAGTTTAACCTTTCAGTATTTTTACATAAAAAGTGTAATTGAAAAACCCTTGCATTGTCGTTACATTTGTAGCGATGGAACAACTATAGTGTTCTCCCTGCACTTTGTATTAAACTCAACCGGAACGAAAAGGCTAACAAATGTGGTTGGTTAACTTAAGCCAGAAAGAGCTTAAAAAGCATAAAAGCATTCTACAGTATCAGTAGAGACATTTATGAATGAAAATTAATTGTTGCCTTAAATTATTATTACTAAGATAACAATTATTTATTAAACAACACATTATTTAGGGTTCAACTAAAAGTTTTCAATTACTTAATAGACACAGATAAAAAAAAAACCAAAATTTTTCAAAAATTTTGCCACACCTGAAAATATACTTTTATTATGTTCTTAGAAGGATTGAGGAAACTCGATACGAATAAACTGAAAGTTCTCTTCAATTTTTTTTTGTTTTTACTCTTTGTATTATTCTCTCTATATATATGCATTTAATTTTCGCTGTACCAAGAAATTTATGCCAAGAATTGAAAGTTAGGTCAGTTTACGTTATTTGAATAAGGCAAAACACATAAAGTATATGTGCCTAAGAAGAGGGATACCTTTGCGAAAGACATTTTAAGGGAAACTGTGTCATATACACATTAGACATGGGAAAAGCACGGAAACCAACTATGGTGCCAGCGCTTTTATTGGAATTAAAGCTTAGGTCGAACTACCAGTATGCAGCGGTCTTAGCCTTTCGGCCGTTCGTGCTGCCAAGAATTAAAAAAAAATAAGAATGATTTTTTTCTACTGCTGCAGTTTACTGCGATTTTTAGAACAGGCAATAATTTTATCGTAGCTAACGGGATACAGGCATGAGCTTAGAATTCTGTGAAGTACACAGTCCAGTCACATTAATGTGACCATCTGTCAAAAGCCAGAATAACCACCTTTCGCAGAGCGGACTGCTGCGAGACGTGCAGGAAGAGAGTCACGTAGGTCCCTGAAGGTGTTCTCTGGGGTGTTGAGCCGTGCCGACTCTAATGCCGTGGCCAGCTGCGCTAGATTACGCGGTTGAGGATCCATGGCGCGAACAACTCGATCGAGATGGTCCCACAGATGCTCGATTGGGTTTAAGTCAGGTGAGTTTGCTGGCCAGGGGAGGACGGTAAACTCATCCTGGTGCTCTTCGAACCACGCACGTACACTGGCAGCTGTATGGCACCTCGCATTGTCCTGCTGGAAGAAGCCATCATCCTGAGGAAAAACAATGCGCATGTAGGGGTGAACATGGTCCGCAAGGACAGATGCGTACTTGTATTGATCCATTGTGCCTTCCACAATGATCAGTGAAGCTAGAGAATGCCAGGAAAACATTCCCCAGACCAAAATGCTCCCGCCTCCAGCTTGGACCGTTCCGGCAATGGTTGCAGGGTGGTTCCTTTCAGAGGTTTCACGCCTTATACGCCAACGTCCATCTGTCCGATGGAGCATAAAACGCGATTCATCCGAAAACGCAACCTGTCGCCACTCAGTGGACGTCCAGCTGCTGTACTGGCGTGCAAATTCTAGCCTTCGCCGTCGATGAACAGCAGTCAGCATAGGTGCACGAACCAGGCGTCTGCTTCGGAGGCCCAGACGCAGCAATGTTCGCTGAATAGTACTTTGGGAGACACTTTTGGTAGCCCCTTGGTTCATTTTGGTGGTCAGTTGCTCAACGGTAGCCCGTCTATCTGCCCGAACGCATCTCCGCAACCGTCGTTCGCCTCTGTCATCTATGGCCCGTGGTGCACCACATTTGCCACGTCGCTGATTTTGGACAGTCCCATTTTGCCATGCACGGTACACTTTTACCACGGCGGCACGCGAACAGTTCACAAACTCAGCCGTTTCGGAAATGCTTCCACCCTTGGCCCGAAAGCCAATGATCATGCCCTTTTGGAAGTCGGATAAATCGCTTCGTTTCTGCATTACGCCAACGATTGAAATGTTTTCCGAAGCCCTCACACACCCTTTATATACGCTCAACTGCACTGTGCTGCCACCTGCCTTCTGTGATTGGTTATTTAACTCTGACATGGAAAGTACGTGGTGGTCACATTAATGTGACTGGACTGTGTATTTATGAAGTCAGTTTGTAAAGAATTATTCGATACCCAAGTGCGTGGCTTCGGGGTGTAAGTGGTAGCGAGTCAGGTTCACAATCGAAAGATTTGGTATTGGAGTCTCAGCTAGGGCATAGCTAAATTTTTAGGTCTCTTACTCCAAGGGTGCATGATTTTATCAATTATTCTAATTGCTCGTACGCAGTTTTCCTACTGTTTTCTCTTACTGAAGACAGATATTACGTGATAACTTATACATATCTCTTCCTAGATTAAAAAATGCTGTCCTGTTGTTCTTTGGAAGATGCTGTTGATATGGTTTCAATATAAGCATGAATCTCTGCTGCAAGGAGTTGCTGATAAGATGATGAATGGTAATAGGTAACTGGTTTTGTTTACCAGATATTCAGTACTACAGGACTAATTTTCTGACAGTTGTTATTCGGAGACAGAGCGCTTCTTATGCACGAAAGTATTCCAACTGTTTTCTGAATTCAAGCTTCTTTATTATTGCCGTATTGGACTTTAATTAGTTATTTGATATTTAACTAAGTTAAAGGAATCCATTTTTTACTTTTAAAGCTACTTTTTTTGTACTTTACGGAGATATTTTAGTTTGGCTGTTTTTTCATTTTCATTATTTCTTTCAGTTTTTCGTTTTAAGTGCAAGCACTGGTATACATTTTCATCTTATAACAAAAGTCAAATTAGTTAACAAAAAGTTAAATTTATAAACATTTATACAAAAATCTCAGAAAATTCCTGAAAATATGTTATTGAATCCCGAGATAGTATAGTACCTGGTTTAATGTTACTGCTACAAAGTCGTTTTACATTTTTCAACAGAAAATAAATTTTTAGATTTTATCACAGCATGTTCAGAAAAATGAATCCGAGACGAACTATAGCAGGAGGTTTCATTAACAAATCATTAATCTGAAATAAAATTTACGAAAAGTATTATATAGAATGTAAAACATTATTACATAGTAATGTGTTATTATACATTCGCTGCTGGTACAATTGCATTATTTTATCTATTAACTACAGCTAACTCATTGTTTCTGTGGTTTCGCTGATGGGTTACTGACATTATACATCCTTCGTCAAAAACGTTACAGACCATTGGACGTGAAACATAGACAACTGCATATACCGCGTAATGATTCTAGCTGCTATCAGAGTAGTCCCCTTGGCTATCTATATACAACTGCCAACGTTTCTGGAGGTCTTAGAAGTAAGCAGGCAAATCTTCAACTGTGATGATTGCAAGCTCATTTGTCATAGCCCATTGGATGCCTAGAATAATCTTGAAAAATATTTCCTTTCAGTTTCCTTTTCACTCATCGAGACAAGAAAAAATCACAATAATCTTTGACATAAATTTGAGATCACGTCTGGCTCTATCCAATAGTTCAGAAGAAATTCTTCGTATTTCCTCTTTCTATTTATCTATTCGTGAGTGAAGGACGATTTTTCCATGATGTTTCCGTTTACTTAAATCCTCGTGCAAAATACTATTACAGACAACACGATTTAAAATCAGTTCTTCTGATATCCTACGCACAGTTTAACTGCCTTACACGCTCCACGTCTGCTTCGGTATCAGCTCTGGGATCGTCTTGTATTGAATCCCTGCCTTCCCTGCCACTCGTAAACACGACTTCGGGAAAGTGCCCCACCAGCATATGCCAGCTTAATCATATTCCATGTTTCAGTAGGGGTTTTCCCGAGCTTAACGCAGAGCGTAATATTCACTCTTTGCTCGCAATCATCATCCATTGTGTTATCTTAACAAATGGGAGAACAGTCCGAACAGTAGGTTGCTAAGTAGAGCTCTGCCGCCAGTAGGTTTGCGCGGAAACGTGGCCATAGTCATATCAAGTAAGAACACATACCAGGTGACATAAAAACAGCATTTGTTCCTTTTTAATACTGAAAACTCAGAAATAAAAAAAAAATTGTTCTGGAACTTTTCTGACAAAGGATGCGGATTGCAATTACATTCGCACTGTAAACGCGACGTACGAAATCAGGTCGTCCAACTTACTATGGATTTGATCACAAGAACAAATTGCATCAGTTTTCAAGTACATTAAACTACTTGATAATATGCAGGGTATTTCAATCTGATTGCACATCTAAATTTCATTTGGATAGCTGCCTAAGACAATAATGCTTCATTTTAAGAAATGAATCAAATAAAGAGCTCTTTCGAATTATGAAAATTGCTTACATGAAAACTTTAAAATATGCATAAAATTAAAGTTCGCATAAGGACTTTTTGTCAAAAGCAATATTTATAAGTTCTATGTACTGAAAAACTGAAAATAAATTGTACTATTAATTTAATGTACTGTATACAAATTTGCTAGCTGCGACGAAAGCAAAATTTATGAATCCTATGTTCACCGGAATAGAAAACTGCATAAAAACATAGGGATGAAGTCAGTCCATTCTTTCCAAACAAAAACCACTTCGTAAATAATTTTTCTGTTGCCAAACCAGGATACAAAATCTTTGGACACTTCAAGTTAACACGTATACAAATGACGTCATGATTGAAATTTAATGTAATATAATACCATTTTCTGAATATCAATAAAAGAATAAACGTGGCAAATAAAATACTGTGTCAAGTATCTGAAACAGAAAAGTTGTCAACAGCAGCTATTTATTTAAAACACTGACATTAACGAAACATTTTCGTCATACAATGAAGTCACATGCAATCTCGGCTTTCTTAAACGTCACAATATGTCCTTTATATAACAATAATACATTTATTGTTTGGCAATGCTATTTTGATTTCATATCTGGTGAAACCTACAAATTTTTTACTTACTAACTCTATGATTTGAAAGCGAGCAGTGGCAACCTTTTTCGAAATAAAGCATATTCTTAACTTCAGAGGGCGAGCGAAAAATGAGTGCCACTCGAAAAAATGAGTGCGAAAATGAACATTTTAAGAGCTCTTAATTAAAAGTTCGGCTGATTAAAATCGTACGAAGATGAGAATGGTCGAAATGGCTTCCTACAAATTTTTGGAAACCTCGGGTAGCTCTCTCGAAACTCAACTCCCCGCCGTTCCGGAGAAGATGAGGCCACAAACAAACAAACAAGTAAACGCGCATAAATTTTTATAGCACAGATCACTATGGAAGATCTCTTTGAAATAGCAGTTCAGTTTTGCATAGATAATTTACATTTTTGAAACAGCTTTTAAATTTATACACAAAGAGTTTTTCATTTTGTTTGAAATACATTTTAATTTGACGAAAGCATATCAATTTTGTTGAAATGATTATAAAACAAAGAAAGGAAATTCATTTAGAAAAAAATAATTCTTTCCTTTGAATTAAGGACCAAAATAGAGCGTCTAATACCATAAACCAAAATAGGTCACATTGTGCCGTTTACAATTATAAAATACGGATTAAAAAATCCAGCACTAAAAATCCTGTTCTTTTCTGCAGTTATACTTTCTCAAATTCCAAGAGTCTCTTCAAAAGAAGATATTTCAGAATGGAATGACTAAATATAACATTTGAGGAAGTAACTTCTCAATATCAAAATCAAGGACATGTACTCTCAAAGGTTTTGATAAAAAAAAGCGGAAGGAAAGCTAATAATTTCATAGAAAGCTACTTATTTAAGATTGTTTTCCAAAAAATTCCGTTGTTTCTCAGAATGTTGGCTGACTTTGAATCACTCTTACTTACATCAAACATAAGTTGAGGAAAAGTAACAACAGCATTTATTATTGGAATGCACAAAATATGAAATGGAAAAATAGGCTTCATGATTAGGAACTTGAATAGAATAACAAAGGTAAATTTTTGATTCGATATTTTTTTAAGTATTTCTTCAAAACGCTGAAGATGGTAACATTTGAAGAATATGCATCTTGAAGTTTTTTGGAAGAGCACCTATTTGAACTCTTTATACGATAAACACTTATAAAAATATTCAAATTTATCATTTCTGCATAATAATTTATTTATTCTGATTGTTCCTTACTTCATAATAAATTAACGCTTAGGCATATTTAATTTTATTTCAATTTTTGACAACGGTACCTAGAGCCATCCAATTTTGAATTACGTAATCCTGCTGCGAATATGGGTAGCTGGAAGCCGAAATTTGAAATTAGAAATTTGTTTTACTATCGATTTCATGTCTAGTAAAACTTTAACGAATTTTTGATTAACAAACTCAAGGATTTCAAAGCGAGCAATGACAGCGTTGTACAGAAAAACATTTTTATCTCCAGTGCGTGAGACTGCGTATCGGAAATTCTAGACATACGCAGAATTTAAAATTATTTTGCGGTATTGCTCTTGAACTAAATTTTATGGTTTAAGTGCCAAGAACATGATATTTAGCAAATACAGGTAACCCAAAAATGTTAAAAAAAAACTCTCCTTTGGACGTGATTTAAAATCTGAAACCTTTCAATTTTTTTTAAAAATCTTTTCATTATTAACGTTTTCATTTTCTTCACATTTACGCCACATAAAACTCATTTGAACAGCAAACAAAATAATGAAGCATTTGAAAACAGCATATTTTTAGAAGTTCCAATAGACACTCTGGTGCACTGGAGATAAAAAATGTTTTTATTCTTTACACTGCTTAGATAGATGATGAATTAAATGCCTTTTTATAGCTTAAATCAATCCGATTCTAAAGTTTGCCAAAGGGTAACAGACTCGAATGAAAAGTCATACGACGTATTTATAGTAATTCCATGCAAAATCGCATTTCGAGACTACTAATCCATTTGGGCTAAAAGAATGATTTATTTAATAGCTGATTTGTTTAATGTATAATATCAGACAATTTATTTAACATAATTTCATTTCTACATAACGTCTTCGTACACAAAGACAAAAGCGTAATGGCCAATCAGAACATTTTTAGCGGAATATTCTTAAGTAAAAAAAAAAAAAAAATCTAAAAAATTTTCGACTAAACCGGTATAACTATCGAGTTATAAAATCGTTTCAAATTTGGTAGGAAATTTCGAACAGCTACTTACTTTAAATGCCATCGGGATGTACGTTGAATGGTTGCAAGAGATCGGCGAAATAGTGGCTGGGAAGTTTAAGAGCAGAAGGATCTTGGAGTGTTTTTATACAATGCCGAACGGGCAAACGATAGCCCTGTCCGTCATCGCAATTTTGTCTGGGAGGATGTAGAAACGAGGAGAGGGGGAAAAGCGCGTACACTTGATATGTAGCACGTGTCTAAAAAAATAAAAGTAAATCTAAAACAACACGTCATGGGGGGGGGGGGGCGACTATCGGGTGAAAAAGAGACGACAAAACCTTTGTGTTACGTTGCGAATGCTTGATGGGGAGGGAAGGAGATGAAGAAAAGAAAGGAGAAAAAGAAACATGGTGGATAATTAGTGTAAAATAACAACTAGAGAAAGGAAAAAGGGGAGTAGGTGGAGCTTGCGCATGCTCTGGTCCATCGACTGAAAATCACCCCTATTTGGCACCTATCCCTTGCCCGTAGTAGAAGATGGTTTTATGCTGGGAAGGTGGATTTCTTAGTCGGGTATCTTTTTTAGTTTTTAGTTTTATTAATAAAATAATTAAAAATTATGATTAACCCGATAATTGCATTAGAAAACCACTGTTTACAAAAAACTTAATTAGTCTAATCAATCAAGTTAAGTAAATTTGATAAAATGTATTATCCAGATTATCATTGGGAAACTTAGAAATCCCTCAGTGAAAATTTTAAGAATTAGTAGTTTACAATTTGCACAGATTTAGGTTGCATTGTTCAGTACAATAATAAATTCGATCGAAAGGTTAAAATTCCACAATTATTATTTATTAAAGAATTCATTTTTTCATGATAAATTCTCTTAATTTAAAACTATTGATAACATTGGAATTCTCGTAATAGAGCATTTTATGAACATGTATATTCAGTTTTTACTAAGATTTGCGTAAAAGAAAAAGCTGTTTTTATGTAAATGTGCGCTATTCAAAGGTTAAATAGAACAAAATAGTTTCTCAAGTACCATTTCAGCTTGAACATAAGATAACGAATTTTTTCTAGAAGTTCCTTTCTAGATATCACACTCATCTTTGCCACACCGGGTATAAATTGAAAAATTTATTAAGATAATTCAATACTTTTTTAATTTAAAAGAAAAAGAAAAATATGTATTTATTTATTTACCTCAGGTTATGAAAATATTTAAACCACGTGTTTATCTTCCTGTTAACCTTCAACATATTAAACTCCTGCATTTCAGAACTTACTTGAAATTTCTTTTATTCTAGTAAAACATCTTGCAAACTGCACTGCTGTCTTATATTTGACGACATTTCGGTTCAATAAAAGGCATCAGAACATTTTCTTAATTTATGAATTATTTAAAGGTAGGTAACGAATTTTTCCATTTAATTTATTGAATGCTTGATGGAATTTTCTTACTATATAATTGGCAATTATTTAGTTATCGCAGATTAAATGAATTTATAACGCAATAAGTGATTGTGTATTATTATACATTAGGAAAAGAAAAGCTCATTATCTGTTTTATTTTGGATTAATTTTTTCTACAATTTCTAGAATTCTGCCAAACGGAAATTGAAGATAGTTACTACTATGATATCTTTGCTTGCTTTTCTTAAAATATTTTCCGCATAGAATCAAAATGCTTCCTGATGTCCCATTTAAACATTCCCATGTTAGACGTTTTGAACTCGGCAATGCAAGTCCTGTCACTTCAGAATTTTTAATTCTGCAGGTGTTCGCGGTGGGAACATAACATAAAATATGGAGATATTTCAGCTTTTCCTTCGACAAGCAAATATGACACAAGAACTCTGCAAATATGTGAATAGCACATATGATACATATCAGTATACCCAGTTAATATTGTTCAGTATAAATGCATCTGAAAAACTTCTTATGTCCAAGTTACCACCAGCTTCTAGAATAAAGGTTCTCAATAAACGGAGAATCACAATGCATAACGCATTTCTAAAATAGTCATTCAGCATTGTCAAAATCTAGACGTGGCCTCTTAATAACTTTAGTAAGCACAGCTCACAAATGCCCATCTTTCAAAGTAACTTTATAAATTTCACTGCAAATTTTAATATTTCATAAGGATTTTTGGCTGGTTCGAATCCAAATTTTTTTCTTTACGAATAGCTATTCGCAAAGATCAAAGCACATACCAATTACTAAACTGACTTCACTGATCAAAATTCTCTCCGTTTGCTTTAAAATTATTTGGATATTTACTTCGAAGCAGATATTCAGAAATAAGATTCTTATATTTTTAAACAACATCAACATAAATTGTGCAAGAACAAGAAAAATCGAAAATTGAGAACACAAAACACAATTCGAAACAGGGGACATATGTTTCAAATTGGATAACGTAGAACAACAGCTCAGAGAAGTTCGTAAAAAATCTATTAAGAATAAGTCTCTAAAACAATAAACCTGTTTTATTAAAAATTGTCTGAGAGGCATTATTTGTGATTTTCATCAGATTTTAGTGCATTATGTTTTGAAATTAGATTTATTGACAGTCCAGATATCAAGAGTTCCGTACTTTTAGCTTAAGGTGTAGCATTGCTTAGACGTTTCTTTAGAAACCGAGGTAAACCCATCTGAAACTAACAACACTGATTTGCAATGAATTAATTTTTTTCGTGTTCGCTGTGTTAGGTATCACCGTTATGAGATATGAATGTTGTACCTAAACATTGTCTCAACTCATAGCTTAAGAAGCAGAGCGTCACTGGAACAATATTTTATATACGTTTCGCAGTTATTTGACCTTCGATCACATTATCGGGTTAAAGATTGACTTTGAATAGTAAAGCTGAAAATGAGAACTCTTTTTATCTATTCCATCAGAAAATCTGAAAAGAGACAATTTTTTTTAAAAGCCTCGTCGGGGTTGGACACAAGGAAATTTTCTATGCAGTTAGTCAACTAATTTTCCATCCAGTGAACAGATGCTTTAGTAGATTCGAATTCTGAGCGAAGAATAGCAATAAAGCTTCACCAGAGAGCGGGAAAAACAGCTGCGGAGACATTGAAATATTGCATGAAGTACACCGAGAAAAAGAAAAAAAAAGGACAGTTCTATATCTGCCTTCTACTAAGCGGATTGATGAGTCTCAGCTTACGTTTACATCTCTCGAAAGCCCGACGTAGGCTATGCCTTAGATTTATATATAGCATTGTTCTAACATAGGTATTTTCACACAAAATCATACTTTTTCTGAAATAACATGCTAGTTTTTTTTTCTATATTTCGATTCTGCGACTCAACTAATGCCAAAGTACCAAGATTTGTAAAAATGGCACAAACAGGCTTTAAAATACTAGCTCTTAAAATTTTAGTTCCTGAATGTTACTTGAATTTGGTATATAATTATTAATCTCATTCTTTATTAAACTTATGTGACTTTTCCTTTCACATTTCGAAATTTAGATACATTCTAAATAAAATTTGCCGATTTTTTAAGATTTTTTTAGTTTGTATTTTTAAATAATTTTTATAGATTTTTCGAAAACAAAATTTGTATCATAACCCATAAATTTTTTACCATCATGAAAGAGATGTATTACTAAGCATACCTGTAAAACATAACAGTTTTTTATTTAAAATTTCCGAAGATATGCGTGAACTTATATATTCGCCTGCTTTGAAATTCATTTTTGAAAGCGATAATAACATCAAATGCGGTTTAGGTGCTTTGTTAAATTCGTTTGAGAGTAGGAACGATATGACTTTTTTCTCGCTCATGCACAATGTAAAAAGGGAATTAAAATAGGTTGCCATATATTAAGAAGTTCGCCAAATGAATTATTCTTGGCTGAAACTAAGAAAAACGCGCCAAGATAAATTTTTTAATTCCTCGGCAAACGTTGCACCACATTTTACAAAATTCAAAATTTAGGCATCATTAGAGTCTTAGAATCGAAATATGGAAAACAATTAACATGTCACTTCAGAAAAAGTCTGATTTTGATGCGTTTGAATAGTACTCCAAAAGAAGAATTTGCTTAACATATTATATGAGAATGTCATTAATAGACATGATCGTCAGGATATTACTGAATGGTCAGAATTTAGTGTATGAACATTTTAATGTGCATTTCGAAGAAACAAGATATGTTTGATGTACTGGTATCATTCTTTCTTAGATAGTTCATCAGTACTGTAATATGTGTCATAATGACGCTAAATATATTTATTTCATTTTGCATGCAAAGCAATTGGAACGTTATTTGATCAAAACAGAGCGAGAGAAACGCTATATTTCAAACATCAATATATTTTGTAAAACGTCTGAATTATTCACAGAATGAAGTTGTTACGAATTTTCTCCTTCCTTACAGTACGCCCTCGTGGAAGCACGTCTGCCAAGCAATCGAGAGATTCGGAATTCAAAGCAGTGCTAAATTTTCATTTTTCTTTTCCGAAATACAGCGAACGATTTTGTAACTGCCGCCCGAATTAATATGTGGTACACACTAATTCGTCACCACCAGGATTTCACAACCATGTCTTCTCGTTTCTATTCGTCTTTTAAATACAGAACAATACAAGAAATTTTCTTCTTTCTTATTGCGTGTCTTTGTTGAGTAATTAAATTGAAAAACCGGTTAGCAATCGGGAAGACCGTGATTCCATACTCGGCGAGAATACAGAAGATTTTCCTTATTTTCAGTTTGAAATAAACTTAATGATTTTACAGGACAAGTGTCATATATAAAACTGCAATATACAAGTTACTGTTATTATTGTTATTTCTCAATGGCAAGCTGTAGCTGTTTATAGTCGTTGGCCATTACTAAGCCCGGAAGTGTTTTTCTCTTTACTAGGGAGGCATTCTTAGGTAAGTCGACGTTGCCTCCTATGAAGAGACGGGCAATTTACATCCATGTCTTCTTCGGGATTCCAGTTCGGACACTTGCGTCATTAGTCACTAACCACTTTTCCGTCTGGATGGGTTAGTAAAAGACGTGCATTTTTAGGCCAAGGAGGTGTTAGCCCAGAAAGGCTATAAGTCTCAAAACGGTATTTTGCGTCGAATCTCTAAAAGAATTTAAACACTTTTGAAATAGTTTCCACTAAATATTAGATCCCTGCATTACAAGAAATTAAATAATGAATAATAACAACGTTCTAGATCCATAAAATTTTGAGTAATGCAGTCCTCCTTCACCCGAATATGGGCACCTGGAAAACCGAATTTTGAATTTTTTTTATCTATTTCCTATTTCGTAAAACATTAACGAATTTTTGATTAAAACATTCAACTACTTCAAAGCGAGCAGTGGCAACGCTCTGCGGGAAAAAATTATCTCCAGCGCGCGAGACTGTCTGTGGGATGTTTTGAAGGTATGCGGTTTTTAAATATTTTAAGACCAAGGGTCGTTAGCCCAAATACTTTCCAAAGGAATACATGTGTGTATATGAAAAACACGCCTCTTCAGGCATAACGCAATATCTGAAAGCTTTCATATTTTTTTAATTTGTTTTCTTCTTTCACTGTGATGTTTTTGAGATTTAATGAAATATATTAAATAATATTGACATCTACCGTATTAAGTCCATAAACTCCAAAAGTTTAACTGTTACTTATTATCCTGGAGATAATTGTTTTTAACCTGTTAAAAATCCAAAAGTCGGCCAGCCATTATTTAAGTTATAGATTTCTTAATGTTTGCGTGTACTATGTCTAGTCTTATCTATGCACTAAATAATGCGGTTTTATCTTCACACTCTGCATTTATGGATCTTCTGTTTTGCATTTTAGTTCACTGGTATTACACTGATCTATGGAGATGTTTAATGCATTACTAACGAGCATAAATGAAGTAACCCATACAAAGATACGGATGTTCTGCTCGACAAAAAAAATCCTGCGAATAACATATTTAATATACATAAAAACTGCAATGGGATTTTTACTAAGTAAACAAATTTATCTGAAGTTTTGCAATTTGTTACGTTTTTTTATGTTTGTTTTTGTTTTGCAATTTGTTACTTTTCTTATTTGTTTTTATCCTGCCTCTTTAAATTACTTGCTTTTTTAAGGAATTCGTTTTCACCCTTTAAAACTTGTAGCATCTTTAATTTATTATTTCTATAACCATTTTCCGTAATATTCATTTCATGATCATTTGAATTCCATTTGTAACAATTACGATTCAAATTACTTAACAGCTGGATTTAAATTAGTATGCATCGTATGTTCTTTGGCTCCTAAGCGGCGTTGTTTGCGGTTAGGATGTAATATTAACCTTGAATCTGTTCGAGCTTGTAACATTTTTTCAAAATCTTGGCTACCGCAGTCGCTAAGACGTGTAAAAGAGTTGTCGAGAAGGTTTTGCTGAGCTTTGACCTTGTTCACAAAGGTCATGGTTAACCTCGATGAATGTTAAGAAAACTATCAGACATAGCGATACTGGAAACAATATGGAACTTTTACCGATAAATGCATTTCTTCCAGCATTAATTTGAACGGGAGGTTTGTAGACTTAGCTTTTGTTCAACAGTTGCATTTAGAGATCTGTTGTGCTTACGTAACCGTAATACTTTACGATTCTGGAGTAAGAGTTTCTTTGAAGGCTCTGTTTTTCGTGGGAAAGAAAGGAACGAATTAGAGAAAGGTTCGCCTTCGGTATAGTGTATTCCTAGTTCATATCACTTCATTAAGAGTCCTATATCCCTTCTGTATTCTTATGCAGAGCCTTACCCTTCATACTTCTGGGAGAAACATGTTTCTCAAAAGTATTTATTATTGAGTTTCACGTTAACAGATCTAATAAGGGATGAAATTTTCTCTTTCGATCCCAATGTGCTGGAAATTTGAGTAACGATGTTATTGTAACCACATTTAGCAAAGTAAAGGCTATAAGGTATTTCTTCCCCCTTTCTTCGCATGCCTTCGTAGTGGAATGTTGAGCACGCTCGATGCGTAACCAAGAGGTCCGTGGTTCGATGCCCGGCAAAAGCGTTGCTTATTTTTCATTACTCCTGCTTCCGAAATAACCTAATGTCTCTACAGCTGCCACCCGAAGAAAAATCGTGATGGATGATCATTCTCCACCAGCGGGATTTGGCGAATGGGTCCCCTATCGTCCTTTAAAAGGGGGAGTAAATAAGGTATTTCTCTCACCTTCTTCGCATGCCTTCTTTTTGGAGGTTAGCACATTCGACGCGTAAGCGAAAGGTCCGAGGTGCGATTCCCGGCGAATACTTTGCTCATTTTTCACTTCACGGGCTTCCAAATTCCTAATCGCTCTACAAGGCAAGTAACTCTTATTGTAAAGTTTGATGAGAAGTTCTCGCCTTTTTAATATATTATCATGTTTGTTTTGTAATGCAGAGAAGTTGTGGCTAATAAAGTATATTTTAAGTTTTACCTTTGGCTTTTGACTTGTGTTTAATGTTAAGTTGTACAAAAAATGATAAGTGGTCAACTATTGGATGAAACTTCTATTGATAGCTATTGAATGATAGGCAGGATAAGTACTTCTAAGTTACTTTATAACTTAAAAGTTATCTGTTCACTTCAGTGTTTCACGTAAGTATGGAAGAAAGCACTCATGGATATTTAGATGACAAATAGTTTAATGAAAAATAACTGACAAAATTTGGCATGACAAAATATCTACATACAGAATATACATCAATTTAAATGTGACAAAGTGCTCTGAAAACATAAATCACATCAAATAAATTCTCTTCACACCAGCACAAAATGGTAGGTCCTTTAAAAAAAGCACGATATTTTTTCCACTCGAGAAACCAAGCTTCGGCTGCGCACATACATTTCAACGGATGAACAGAATGCGTTCCAGTTTTACATTCAGCAGCATAATCGTAATCTTAATATTCAGTAGCTGGGCAGTGTTCAAGAATAAAACCGAAGAATTAGAAATTAAATTGTATCAATTATGAGGATATTTTGAAATTTTTAAACTTTTTTATTATTAAATTGTAAGCTTAATTTTAAAAAGGAAATCAAATATGTTCTGAAATCTCGTTTTTGTATTTTTGTGTTTCTTATTATTTGAAAATAGTAAGAAAAAATTCTCTTGCGTATATTATATTAGTTGCAATCATAATACTGTTTGGTACATAATATATTTCATAAATATGTAAAAGTATATCCATGATTAATTATTACTCTTGGAAAACGGAAGAATTGCAGCTGTAATTAAGAATATATTTCGAGTTACTCGTATTGCATGTTCGGTCTATGATTTAAGGCACAATGTAATGAAGCACCTTGACGTAAATGTTCTGCTGCTATTAGCTAAAGATTTAATCGTATGTAATATTTAGTTGTATTACCTAAAACTTTTCTCATACTTTAAATAATTTCTATAACATGTACGGAAGTAAAGAAACTTGAAAAAAAATTGTACCTTTTATACCGTATGCCTAGCTAATAAATTGGTTACTTTGTATTTCAATCCAATAAAAAAGTGTGCGTTTCGATTCAACTACTGAACGTTAGTAGTAGGCAGAGTAAACTCTGAGGCGGAAGTGTGACGTCACAGAAAAGG
>KK111998.1:247512-273454 GCA_000611955.2 Stegodyphus mimosarum | reverse complement strand
TGAAATCAAAGGAAATATCATTAACACAAGTACTCCGACCAGGCCTGAGCTCGAAATTTCACGCACCAGTTGTTATGTGCTAATTTGTCGTGCACCAAATGTTAGGTGCTAATGTTAAATACTAACTGTTACGATAATTAGCCTACAATAATATCAAAAACCAAATTCTAGTTGCGTTGTGTTTACTAACCCGAACAACCCCTAAGACCAAGCAGGAGTACTGGTGTTAAGAACATTCACACAAGTCATCATAAGAAAAACTCTGAATCAATTATATATATATAACCAAGGATATTTATTGCAGCATTAAAGGAAGACACTCATCTTTCAACTTAAATTTCTAGATCTATGGAGTGTTCAATTGACAACTAATTAAAATAATGCATTTAGAATTATAATATATATATTGTTAGTTTCAAATATGCACCGAGATGAATTTATCAAAAATTTACACCGTAAAAATTAATATTAAAATTTCATATGCAGTTATCAAAACTCTGCTGGCCAGCATACAAATACACAGGAATTTAATGAATCACCGAGCATGGTGTCTTTACCAATATTGATAGAGATTACTTAGTTCAAGAAATTTCTTAATTTACTCAGGTAAAAATTACATACATAAATTTAGCAAATCCCTTAGGCAGTTAGAAAAATATTACATACTCATGTAGACCCGTTGGAGAAAAATGATTACATTTAACCCTACATTCAATTACTCAATTAAAGGTAAAGTAGAATTTAAATTTTTAATCGTTCCTTAATTTGCAAAAGTTAAAGTTAATTCTCAACCAAAAATAGTAACAACTTAAAGTAAAAAGGTAAAATTTAGATAAGTTTACAAATTTAATATCCTGTCTTAATCCATTATATATAAATTTTAATTACATTCCAAGTTAAGGTTAAAAATCCTAAATAGATTACTAGTGCAACAATTGCTTAAATACACAGCCTGGATTTAAGATCCAGCAGAAAAACCTTGACTAAAGTTAAATAGAATTTAATTGGAAATTAAATATACATATTATTACTCCTTACTTTAATAAATCATAGCTAGAAATTTTCCTTCAATTAATCAAATCTCTTCCAATATTTGTGTGAATTTACTCATCCTTATTATTTAGAATACATGTTCACTGAATTAAGGTTGAATGCCGTACTAAAATTTCTGGTGAAAGGAGGAACAGAACAAAGTTGAACTCACTCGAAGAAAAAAAAACTTTTGAGGCTTAATTAAGCGTTACCCATTGTAACAAAAGGTGTCGGTTATCATTGAAATTTTAAATCTTAATTTACTTTTACAAAACGCTACAACTATGGACAAAAACGAATGCACTTATCTGCTGAAATTCTTTCCCAGACAACCAGTAGGCTGATGTAGTAGTACAAGGCACTCCACCGAACGTAAATCTTGCCAGCTATCGATGTTAATCCGGCCCATCCTAGTAGGATGATGATAGGCGCATGGATGTTTTCGAAGTGAGAGATCCGGAAGAAGCCGAATTCAGCGGGTTTCAAGGAACGTCAAGCTCTGGTGGAAAATGCATTGAGATTCGAAGAAAAACAATCTAGACTCCCCGACTGGATAAAGGATGGCAAGGTGCAGAGGAGTAGTAACATATCAATTCTCCTTAGAAGTACATCTCCTTCTTATTCTTCATCTCTTCCTCAATGGGAGCAAGCAACAAGCCGAAGGCGGCTTTTTCCGGACAAAGCCTTGGACATCTATCCTCTACCGGTCTCCCTGGGTCAACATGGCGGCTCTTCCAAAGGAAGGAAATCGCGAGTCCTTCTTACAGCTGCAATCCGAGGCAAAAAGGCTGAACATGGCCTTGCATGACGATTTCAATCCTCCCGAATCCAGAATTTCCGGAAATCACCAAATTTGGTGAATTAGTATGCAAATCTCGCCAAACACAAAACAGTGCTGCGAAAACTTAGTTTTTCCTTCTTCACACCAAAAAAAATTCCACCCTCGCCACCCCCTTCGCCAACAAGGAGGGGTGAGGGAAAAGAATGCGACAACCCTATCACTCAACCGGACGCAGTACATGACCTTGACGAAAAAGTGCTCCGAAACGACGCTTATAGCAGAGTAAATTTTTAAACACGAAATTCAACAATTTTAGCAATTAAATGGGCATAATTCTCCAACGGGGCAACGTACAGTCATGAAAGTAGGTTCATAAGAAGGGTAAATTTTTTCTCTTTAAGAGGTATAAATTTCAACCATGTGAATAAAAAGGAAGTATTTTTAAATTTAAAATATTACGCAGAAACAACCGATTTCCCATTGTCTCCTTCTCCCGAAGGCTTATTACCAACGAACGCGTAACGTAAGAACGAGAACTCTGTTTAACTCGCATACAAATAATTGATTCAATAACATAAGCAATACAATTCGTGAAGAAAAATTTAGAATAAGCATAAATTAATGCATATAATTTACTCACTCAATAATTAATTAACAAATAACTGCAATTAACTACACATTAATCCATAATTCTAAACTAACCAAAAATCACTACATAACAGCAGCACAATCGGAATAGTGGCTAGTGACTCTAACTGCCGTACCTAAGGGCTTGGTCTCAAATCCCGGAAAATGCATGGATGTTTGTAAATGCATAGTGTCTGTACGACATGGGGGCACCATTAATATGAGGCGAACTAAAAGTCTTCTCGACAGGTTGCTGGTAGGGGAAGAAAGGTGGGAGAGCCTTGGACACAGCCCTTCGGAGTGAAGTTGGGCTGTCACGTATAAGGTCCCTCCCGGTTGTCAACTGGGGGCAATCCGTTAAGATCTGTACTTAGACAGAGTCAGTTCCTGGAGTAAATGGATTGTCTTCACAGTATTAGAGCCCCCAACTATTCGGTGGTCCGTGTATGCTCGTCAAGGACCGTATGGGTGCTATCAGGTCTGTCTCGAGCTGTCTTCGGTCGCTCTGGAGCGTATATAATAGTACTACATTGCACTCACTGTTAGATACGCTCCAGAGTTGGGTGTATAATAGTATATGGGCTTCGAACCTGGATCAGAACCCTCCCTCTGGCTTCTTGTCACTTAAATGATGCTCAAGACTCGCGCCAACGACAAGCGCATTTGAGTCCTGAAATGAGGTTGCGATGAATGATAAACGTTGTGGATTTGTGCTGACAACTCTCAGGCAAGTGGGAATAGTAACAGCAATTACGAGTGACAGATATCGCACGCATTTGGGAAGGAGGAATTGCTTAACCTCGCAACCACCGAAGGGTTAACTTTATAAATTATAACCTTGAAGGAACTATTTCAGTGCGAGAGGTTTCAGTTTGATAACAACCGGTGCGCCTGTTTCGATTATTTAATTTAAAAACATAAAATACAGTTCATGAGTTTTTATACTTTTTTATGCATATAACTTACGTATATTATAGAACCAAATTAATTTTTAAATTAAACTTGTTTTAATTTATTTACTTATTCTCACAGTAATTTTTAATTTACTTTTACCATCGACTTCCTTCCTTGTCACAGACACAACTGAGAGTCTATGTGGACTAACATGGAGATTCTAGGATTAGATTTGCCTTTTCCTGAACACCTAGGAGCAAGGTGTTTATGTTAATAGTATGCCATTTTATGCTGGAATGTATGTACAGCAATCATTTGGTCAAGATTTACAGCAGTATTCTTGAAATGTTTATTATTAATGGTGATATTATTTGTTCCCAACAGTCAAATAATCATGGATTTTATTTAACAATCTTCAAAAACATCTCCATTGAGCTAATTAGAAAAGAAAGATTGAAATTCGAGTACGTTTTCAACTTCGGAATTATAATGGATATAAACTTCATCATTTTACTGAGGAAATTAAGAATCACTTGGAGGGGGATTATGGGAAAGTATAATGCAATACAGCTGTATTAATGTGAAAAGGTGTCAGTCTGAAATCATAATATTTAACGTTTAAAATGGGTTATTTAAATTCCAACTGATTATACGAAGGAAATCTGGATAAAGGTCATATTACAGATAGGACTTCTCAAGAGAACCTGACGCACTTTTACTTGTAGGGTTTCCCTTATTTTGCACAACAAATTTATTTTAAGTTTGATACCTTTCCTGAACTCCTCAACTTCCCCTCATCTTTTCTTGGCGGGACGTAAATTAAAGGTTAAGTGAAGTGAGTATTTAAACGGGTTTCTGATTTCATTCAGAGCATGCTTTCGCTAGCCAACGCACGTTTCGTTGCTTTCTCGCTGTTACGCTTGTAAGCATCTTGGCCATTTCGGATTATCATAACGCCTGTTAATTTTTGAGTCAACCTGTTAGACGTAACTTAATGTGCTAATCCAGCATTATTCTAATTTAGATTTGAATTGATTTATATTATACGTTTACGTTTTACCGCAAGTTGACAGTGTTTTTGTAACGCACGAAAATCGTGCCTTTCTGTTCAACTTTGAATTACACTGGTTATCATAAATTAAGGAAAAATCACAAAAATCACGATTACTGAAAAAAAGATTACGCGTAGAATTTTATGAAACTTACCCACAATATACAACACATAGTAAGCTATTAAATAACATAAAAAGAAATCACTAGACAATTATAGTAGCATAGAAATTAGCACGTGTATAAAATGAACAAATCGAAGGTGTCAGTTTGCAATAGGAAAAGTACCTTCAGTATGGAATATGATAGCCTCTAGAAGCAATACAGCACATACAGCGATGTGTGATGCTTTCAATTATGCGGTCTATCAGTTCCATAGGAAGCCAGAGCCACTGTTCTTTCAAAGCAGTTGCAAGCGCGGCAAAGGTCTGATGGGCAGATTGAGAGTAGCTAGACGTCTCCCTAAAGAATCCCAAACGTGCTCGATAGGATTCAAGTCCGGGGATTGAGCTGGCCACTCTATGCGCATAATTGTTTCCTCTTGAAAATAATCATCTACGATGCGACCCCTGTGTGGTCTTGCGTTGTCGTTCTGTAACAGGAAAACATCACCTTTTACCCAGGCACGTGGGCTCACATAAGCATCAAGGATGATCTCTATAAACCTGTGCATTCACTGTTCCCCTTGGAAAGACATGCAGGTCTGTGCGTCCATCCAAGGAGATGCCACCCCAAACACATAGCAGAGACACTGCCTCTTCCATATGCATCTCTTTCACGGATGTTTGAGTTCACGGATGACGAGTTCCAGGTTCTTTCCATATCAATTAACTCTTACTATCGCTTTCTAGACAAAACCTCGACTCATCCGTAAAGAGGACAACCCTCCATTGATCAGGCGTCCAGTGGACATGTTGTCGAGCCCATTGCAAACGATCCCTTCTATGGCTTGACGTGAGAGGCACGCAAATGTCTGCTCGCCTCGCACCTTCCGGTGGCTGCAGGAAGGGAGGATCTAAGAAGAGTCGAAGTAGCGATTCTATTCCTGCGTGCACATAATGTCAAATATCGGTCATCGGCGCACGTCGTAGCAGTTGGCCGTCCTTGGCTGAACCTCCTAGATGCCGAATCTGTGGTTTGAAATTGCCTCCAAAGTCTATGAACCACAGAAGGACTCACATTTAACCATTTAGCCCCTTCTGTTTGCCTCTACTATCCCAATGGCTCTCCACCGTAGTTCTGCAGGCAAATGATGCCTGTAGGTCATTGTTACGAATTGGTTATCTCAGATTTTTGATGTCACTATCACAGTGAAATATGTGGGCTTGCTCTCAAACATGGAGTTTTATGCTCCTCGCAGATGACGTATTCCGAGTACAGCCCCACTAATTTGCATATTGCAGTTTCATTTAGCTATTCTTACTTGGTAACATATTCAAGTTTTACGCGAATTGGCTTATTTTTGAGGGAGTTATCGCTATTTTTGTGATTTTTCCTTAATTTACGATAACCAGTGTAATACAGGGTTACTTTTCTTCCTTCTTCTGTATTCATAATCCATTTACGCCTGTCCGAGAATTCGCCAGGTTCACTGTAGGCTCTATCGTAGTTCCGTTTATGTGGAATAATAACAGAGACAGATCTTACATACTTTGTCATTGTATGAATATGAAACATCGCACAAAAACCTGCTAATCTCATTCAAAAATAGAATTGTAGATTAGGCAACTTGGAGCTCGTCTACTAAAGCCACTTCGCATCTATTCGCTTGTTTACATTTAGGCTTTTGTTTGATTGCATTAGTGATCATTTAGTATATATGTCTGAATTTACACAATGGCCTCATATATAAAACAATCCTCAATTTTTGAAGCTGTTTTGTAAGAGCAGAAAAGCCTTTGCATTAAAATGACTTACAAAACGGCTTCATACATTCAGCTTGTTCTGTAAAGAGGATAATTGGATTTTTTTTTCGTTATAAGATAACATGAGCCGAATAATTTTCTAAGGAAAGATTTGCACCAAAGTTATGCTGTTCTTATTTCTTATAACAGATTTTCTGTTTCCAAAGTACGAATTATCAATAAAAAGGTTTTTAAGAATTTTCCGTCTTCTAGTTAGCTTTTTATTTATTTAGTTAAATAAATAATATATATTTCTTATGTTTAGAAGATTGTATCATAATCAAAATGAAATGATGAAGAAAGTATTTTTTCCACTGGATATATGAATTTGCTGGATATATGATTTTAATTATTTGCCCATGTTTTCCTGTAACATAAAAGACCCGAGTAATTAAATTATAGAGACATAAGGTACTTTTTAAAGCAGGAGAGATGAAAAATGAGAAATGCCCTCTCTGGGACTCGAATCAAAGACCTCTCGAATACGCGCCGAGTGTGCTGACTACTACAACACGAAGGTATGCTAAGAAGGCGGGAAAATTCCTTACATGCTCCTCTTTTTAAAAGGCGACTGGGGATTAGGGGACCCAATCCCCAAATCCTGGTGGTTGAGAATCATCATCCACCACCTTTTAGTTCAGGCATCACTGTAGATTTATTAGATATTTTTGAAGCAGGAGAAGAGACAAATCAGCAATGCCTTCGCTGGGACTTGAATGACGCACCTCTCGAATACGCGCCGAGCGTGCTGACCATTACACCATGAAGGCATGCTTGTTAAAGGGAGTGTGAAAAGGCCCTTGAATATGCATTCTAACTATTAGTATTCAAGAAATATGCTTCCCAGAAAGACATTTTAAGAGAGGAAAAACATCAGCTTGCATTCCAGTTATATTAATACGTTATGAGTTAAAATTAGGCCAGGGTTTATCCGTGCCTAAGTGTATTAGATATCAAGCAGTTCTACTTCCATCTAGATTGAAATCAGGATAAATAGAAATGCTATGTGGAAATTTTCTTAGTTTTTTCCCTGCCCAGTGTAAAAAAGATCTTAGAAATAAATCTCTCCACGAAGGCACTCTTATCCGTTGGTAAAGTAATCATCGCATCATTTGCCTTAAGCAATTAACCTATATTCTTCATCTGTTGAAATTTTATTTTCTATACACAGTAGAATGCTTATTTTCCCAAATTTTTGTGATCTGTACTTTCGGATAATTAGAAAAGAAATGCAAACTTTTTCGATGAACTTACGTCATCCCATTTTAAATGCGACTTACAATAGTAACAATATCTGTCACCTTTAACCTCTTCAAAATAGATTTTTATGAAAATACGGATTTAATTTAATTTTTTATAGTTTCGTATTATGAGCACCAACATTTGAAGTTTTTTCCCCAAAGAAATAATTTTTACATGAAATTATATTGTGAAGTTGTGAATTCTTCTTAAGTGTGTCAGTTGAATTGTATTAGAAATATTTCTATTTCATGGCTATTTATAAACAATTAATGCTTCAAGCTTTGATAGCCCTGGATCATTATCATAAAAATATTTTAATTTTTCTCGATTTATTCTCGGATTGTTTCTCGGTAAATGATACTTAGACATTTTTAAAAACTGAAGTTCAGATAATAGGGGCTGTAATGTATTAAATGTATAACTCAACTCGGGTTTTTCTCATTTTTTGAGTGAGAAGCATCATTCAAAGACAAATGCTTATTTGAAACATATTTTATCAGAAAGTAATATATTTAGCATTTCAAGTTTACCTGTCATGATCTTCTGTATTTTCCATGCATAATCAATGCGTTAGGGAACTTACAATGCTATATTTCTCGACGCTTTTCCCCAAACCCCCAAAATCTCACTGACGTAAGCTAAAAATGAAACCTTCGAATTTCCATAATCTTCACCCATTAAATTTTATTTTCACGCTAAAAATATTGCGTCTGACATTAGATCTAGGTCTTCAGCGCAAGATTTCAAAGAGAAATCTGGAAGAAGCCTATCTAAAAACCAAAACAGAGATACGAATGTCAGTGGCTGGAGGAAAGTGAAAACGTATACCGAATTTCTTTCTGGGTTTACAATCTATACTTTTCGTTCTGGTTGATTTCTTTCATCCTCTTTCTTCTTCTTCCTAAAATGCGAAACGAAAAAAATACGACGAGGTTTTTCTAAAATCAGAAAATCGGACCATCTCCCACCCAAATTTTGGATGTAAATAAAACTTTCCTGCAAAAACTAAAAGATTTTGCACGAATGTTTTAATATTTTTTATTAAATTACGCGAAGCATCACAGAGAAAGAGCCGAAAAAATAATTTTCCGCGTATATCCTATAAAAGTAAGCCTTACAGGGAATTGAAATTCGTCGAATCTATCAAAAGATTCGCTAGGCAGCTGTCAAGCTCCAAAAAATGGAAAAGAACCGAGACGAGAAAAGAAATTTGCAAAGAAAAGAAAAATTTAGATTAATGTTAAAGTTCCGCAAAAAAATATATATATCCAATATATCAAATTTTATTTCCCAGCTGTAGATCATGCCTCGCACAACATATTGGAAAGAAATTCTTAGAAGTGGCGAGTATTAAACTTTGAAACGGATATCGCTAAGGCAACTCCTAGTTCAACTATATTACAACCGAAAAGATCAGCTAGAGTTTATACTGTGTTTTTAACTCTTATTCTTCAGGGACCTATTATAAACTTTCGATATTCAGTTTCAAAAATCTTCCAATACGTCTTTGCTTCTTCCAACAATAGAGGTAAAAATATATATTTAGTTTAACTGAAATTTCGAAAATGAAATAACGAGACATGGGATTCACTCAAAATCCCCAAACAATAATGCATTGATGTCTCCTTATATATCGGTTCGTACCAGTTTTAAACGCGCTCTATAAGTCACCAGTATGAAGACAAAGAATTACCCAATAACAGAATCCAGTATTTGCATGGAATTAAGGGAATATGTACTTACATATTTAACAGTAATTTCCAGAACTAATGTTAGACCTTTCAATAAAATATTACACAATTAAAACAAATAAATAAGATAAAAATTTCAAAAACAATATGTAGCATATAAATAACAAGCATGCCCTCGTGTTTATCTTTGTGTAAATTCGAACTGTGTCATTTGTGTAAATTCATTTGTGTAAAATCAAAACATCATT
The DNA here is from genome assembly GCA_000611955.2 of Stegodyphus mimosarum. Classification (NCBI taxonomy): domain Eukaryota; kingdom Metazoa; phylum Arthropoda; class Arachnida; order Araneae; family Eresidae; genus Stegodyphus; species Stegodyphus mimosarum. The sequence goes on along the minus strand of KK111998.1, from coordinate 263,985 downwards.
CATGTGTCGTTTGTTGCATTTAGATTATATTTTAAGTATCATTCATGTGTAGTTTGTAGAATTTAGATTATATTTTCAGTTCCATTAGTGAAATCTTCTAAAAATATGCGAATGCGTGACAAAGAGTGCACGCGTCGACTGTTTACTTGAGTAGCATCAGACGCCTTTTGTACTCACGTGTTCAGTCTGTATGATACGTAGCGTGAGATTAAGATGTTCGGGAAAAGTGAGAGTCCCATCGACTGTGAAAGGGGACAACCATACGTTTCTTGATAGACAAAATTAAGAAAGCTGCCGGAATTACATCACCAGATGTATGAAGTGTACTGTGTCAATATAACGCTGACAGTAAACAGCAAAAATGGTTGGATCATTTGCAATAGGTCTGGCCACTAATGGAGAACTAGAACCAACGTTACTAACCGGCTATCATCTCATGCGATAGTGTTCTCTGAGGCATTTGCTGCTCTTTACGATAATATTTAAAACGATGAGAAAACTGCGTAGAAAAAGTAATAAATTGTACGTAAATTCAGAAAATATTTTCTTTCCTTAAACTTTAGGATTTCTGATAATGGCTTGTTTTTATGGAAACCAATTGTCAGCTCCAAAACAAGTATCAACAGCTTTCATTGTCTGTTGACTAAAAGCTGCTGTTTGTTCTTTGTCATCTTTTAAAGAGGCGTTTATAATACCGTTCGGAGTCAAGAAACGAGGGAAATAAGCTGCTAACTGGCTTAAACAGGATCTTTACGTAAATTCTAAATATCTTTCGCGTTTAATATCATAGCAGGAATACAGCCTGAACATGCCATATAGTAGTGATATATCAGCTCAGCTTAATTAAACGGAACAACACGTGAAGCATAATCAGAGAAGCACCTGATGAAAAAAATAAAATATACTTATAAAGTATTTCTCCCGTCTTCTTAACATACCTTCGGGGTGTAACGGTCAGCATATTCGGCGCATATGCGGGACGTCCGAAATTCGAGTCTCGGTTAAGGCACTGCTCATTTTTCATGTCTCCTGCTTCAAAAACCTGCTAATGACTCTGCATACTAACAACTCTAAAATTCCTGCATCATTATAAAATTTTGAGCCTTACGTTGCTGATATTAGCTCTAAACAATTTTGTTCTTAAAATTAATGCTATTAAGCTATGTTGAATACTCAATAATAAAAGTGAAGAAAATAAGCTCCGTGAAGGCAGCCACGTTTAAATCAATGTTTATTTAAATCCTTTATGCATAAATTTGATTTGATTTCCATTAAATTAAAACATGTAAAATAAATGACTAGCTAAAAATAATTTATTTTTCATCACAACATTTAAACTTAATTTAAATCCAAGAACCTGAAATCATAACATTATCTCATATATTATAATCAAGGGTCCTGATCTTAAAATGTACAAAGTAAACTCCTTCACCAGGGAAATGTTTACTGCTTAGCTCTCGTTCAACTTTGTATACTTTGTAAGGTTATTATTTGAAACTAACCAGTTATTTATGATATCACTCTTTACTATAACTTCCCTTTTCCCTTTCCTCACCAAAATCCAAATCAGTTAGATAGTATCTAAGTTAAGGTTTTGAATTATAAGAGAGTGTTTCTGCCTTCGGTGGTATGTTACCTTAGTTCCTGCCAGCTCTGATAAGTTTATAATTATTCGGCTTTGTGTTATCGCTGAGGACATTTAAATTTAATATGCTATGAGAAGTTCTGAACCAGCTTAGATTTAAATTTTCTAGTGCAGTCTTCGACATTCTAAGTTTTAAATCTGAATTTGACTGTGACTAACGCGGTGGTGCAACGCGTCGGTTTTAATCACCAAATATAGTGGTTAATAATGTTAGCACAAGAAAGCGCACTTATTTCCAATTTGGGTTTAATAAAAAAAGGTTATTAAAATAAAAAATAAAGGTTTTTTCCGTGGCTTGTAAATAGAGAGATTAATCGCCTCACGTCTGATGTTGTTCCTGAACAGTTCCTGATCAAGTAGAAACCTATACATAATCTGATTTAGCTCCACAGGACGGTATCAGATTTTTTTTTATAAAAAGGTAGTTTTAGTGGGCATCATATTGCATTACTAAACAAAAATTGTAGAGACGTTAGGTTATTTTGAAGCAGAAGGCGTGAAAAATGAGCAATGCCCTCGCCGGTACTCAAAGTTGGACATCTCGGATACGGGCTGAGTTAGCCACCGTAACATCACGAAGCCAAGCTGGAAAGAGGGAGAAAACATCTTATATGCCTCCCCTTTTAATGGGCCATTGGAGATTAGAGAACCCATTCACAAAATCCTGGAGGTGAAAAATCCTCATCCACCACATTTTAGTTCGGGCGCCACTGTAATGACATTAGGTATTTTTGATGCTGGATACGGGAAAATGTGTAATTCTCTCGCCGGGACTCGAACCCTGGACCTCTGGAATACGCACAGAGTGTGCTACTGTTATACCACGAAGGCATGCTTCAAGAAGGGAGAAATTACCTTATATGATTAGCAACAGATTCAGCAATGTTTTTTTTCTCTTTAAATGCATAAACCTATATAATTAGTTATGTATATATATATATATATGTGTGTGTGTGTGTGTGTATACATACATTCTTATGCACATTATTAACATTACAGCTCAAAGTGTTTCATTCATTATCTGTTAACTTAAACGAATCTGAATTATATAAAGCGAAAGAAAATACAGTGAGAATTTCCTTTAAAACAGGCATTTTAATAGGTGTTTTACATGCAGAAAAGTTACAGAGCGTTTCTAATATGACTCCTAATTGTGATATCCGTATAATGTTTAAGCAATAAGTTGTTAAAAATTTATGTTCTTGAGAAATTTATCAAGATTAGTGTTATCTCCTCTTAAATTACAAGGGCTCTTAATAAATTTCCTCAAAGAATTCATATTTTCTGTTTGGAGTAATATATCCATTGATTAGAAACATTTATTTGATGTTAAATATTATGTTCTGAGACAAAACCTTTAAACATAATCGTATTTACATACGAAGGCCAGAGAAACCATCCATGTCTCAAAATCAAATAATTAACGGAAGTACGTACATTAAAGAAAATGGCATGATAGTCATTGTTCCGTATGTATATGTATTTTAATGGACTTTGAAATTGAATAATGTAAAATGTTTGTACGGTTCTTTTGTTAATTAAATAATTATTATGATTTTGATCTTTACTATAACTTCTTTCCGTATTCCTCACAAGAATGCAAATTAGGTTTTAGAACACATAAACTGAGGGTTTTGAGTCTTGGAGAGAGAGTTTGTGGTGTTCTCGCCCCTCTGTTAGATATTCGACAGCTATATATCTAAAAGGAATTATTCCAGCTTTTGAATTCTTTCGAAGTCGATACTTTAAACTTAATACCGAAAAATTACTTGAGTCGGCTTGTAGAGATATTACGTTATTTAGAAGCAGGAGAGATGAAAAATATGCAATGCCCTCGCTGGAACTCGAACCACGGACCTCTCGAATACGCACCGAGCGTGCTGACAACTAAACTCCGAAGGCATGCTAAGAAGATGAGATAAATACCTTATAAACTTATAGCTTACTTATTTGGCTGTGTGCTCTTAGACTACTTTATCAATGTTTAAATTTATTGGGTAGGTGTTTTAAAACCTTTTTCAGTGCTTTCTGAGATTTAAGACGTAGCGGTAAGTCCTTAACATGCTCTAGTAAAATCTGCTAAACTTAACGTCAACGTCTAGATCAATAGCAACTTTATATGTTGTAGAAATAGTTTAATCTTTATACAATGAATTGCTACCATGTGAACTTCTTGTATTTTATGAATCATCTAAGTGTGATATTTTAACAAGAAGTGACATTTTAATCTGTTAATTATAATCCTTATTTACCTACCATGATATAAAGATTTTATTTCCAAGTTTCTTCAAATTCTCTCAAGTTTTGCTAGTTTCTTGCCTTTGGAGATTTCGTCATATATTCATTCTTAAATAAATCATCTAACCTCTAGCAACATAAAGTTTATTTAGTCATTATTACTATAAAACAATTTCCTTCTCTGTATTGGAAAAATTGTATTATTGAAAAGGAATTGAAATGTTATGGTTTATTTCCAAAACACTTGTGAACTGATTAGATTAAGTATTAGTTTCGAGAACAAGTATTCACCCCCAAAAAATGAATTTCTTCACAGTTGCATCATAGGTAAACTTAATTATTTTTCATTGTCGAAGTTTTCCAGTGCTTTCATATATTTATCCAACACGTTCCATCTATCAATCGATATCCTTCGGTGCTTAAGTTGACTAAACCTTAGGCCAGATTTTTTTTTCCTTCTCCGCAAGATGGATGATGGTGATTCTTGACACTTCAACGACCTTTTTTCCGCTGCTATTCAACTAAACAGCTGATGTGCGTGGGCTTCAAATAACGAGAAAGAATACACTTAAAGAAATCTTGAACATGTTAGAAAAGAAAATAATGATAATTACAGCTCTGTAAAATGGGACACTCAAATGTATGATATTTACTATATAATCTCAAATAATAATACTTTTATAAACAACTTAATTTTACCTTTAGAACATTGGTAAGCATTTTTATTGCTCTATCGAATTATTACTTGGCTTATTGATTGAAGTAAACGATTTAGTTCGTATAAAAATGAGTAAATTTTCCGAAAGAACAAATAATTTCAAATTTCAGTTAAATACATAATCCTCATTTTAAGTGATAAAAATCATTGAACAATACTGCAGTTACGCTTGCTTTCAGTTAAAACTTCGTCAGAAGAGAACATCTATTTTTGCATTAATTATTTTATTTTATGCCTGTATGGATAACGTCAAATGTGAACGAAGTGCGTACTTGCTGAATCAGTTCAGTAGTTTTAATACAATGATCTACAATATGCATCTGACATATACTTCAATACTATACAATATACTATACAACATACTCCATGGATATTTAAGGTGAAGTTATAAGGTATTTCTCCCGCCTTCTTCGCATGCCTTCGTGGTGTAGTGGTCTGCATGCTCGACGTGTAACCGAGAGGTCCGTGGTTCGATTCTCGGCAAAGGCGTTGCTCATTTTTCATCACTCCTGCTTCCGAAATAACCTAATGACTCTACAAGGTATCCTGTTTAAATAAACAGATTACTACGTGCTAAACTTCCATTGCCAGTGATTATAACATCATACGAGGTCAGCATTATTAGCTGCCACTTGGTATATAAGTCCTTTATAAGGTATTTTCTTCCTTCTTCCAGCATGCCTTCGTGGTGTAATAGTTAGCACAATCGGTGCGTATTCAAAAGATCCAGGTTCGACTCCCGTCAAGAGTACTGCTCATTTTTCACATCTCCTGCTTAAAAAAAGCCTAATGACTGTACAGTGGTCTCCGAAATAAAAAGGGCTGGATACTGATTCTTCACCACCAGGATTTGGCGATTGGGTCCCAGAATCCGCAGATGCCTTTTAAAAAGGGGAGTGTATAAGCTTTTTTCTCCCTCCTTTCAGCATCCTTCGTGGTGTAACAGATAGCACACTCAGCGTATATACAAGAGTCTAGGTTCGAGTCCCAACGACGGCATTGCACATTTTTTACGTCTTCGATTACAAAATAACCTAATGTTTCTACACTTTAATTACAAAGTGAACAGAAAAAGCTTAGCTTCTGACACCAGAAACAGTGAATTAACATGGGAGATTTTGAAAAGGTTTTATCATACACCTTCTGCAAGTGGTTGGTACGTCTGGAGCATCAAATGCCAAGTACATATTAATACTTTAACGGTTCAATGTTACTATCAGAAGAGATAATAAAGCGCCTATACAGAAGTTCTGGCTCCAAAAGGCGAACTGCAAAAAGTAAATATCGACAGATAATTCGACATGCTACAAAGAGCACGTAAGCTTCACTTAATACCATTCAAAGAAAGGTAATGCTAGTTATGTAAATAAATATCAATAGGTGGATTTTGTTCTTTGGATGCTAGAAGCCTGGTTGACTTCATCTTCAAAATTCCTATGTTTAAACCATTTGAAACAAGTCAAACTAAACCTCAAAAGGTAGTCTTTTAATGTACTCTGTTAAAAAGAATTTTTCAAAAGACATTCCGTATTAACTTCTAGAAGCGGTGTAAACTATTTTTATAAACAGACTGCATTATTTATATATATATATATATATACAAAATTCGTTTTTGATGTCAAAGAAGTGAGTGAAGCTCATGAAGCGTATATAAAAAATAATTCATTTGAATGTCGTGTATAATATTTCATTGGTTCAGTTTATAATTATAAGAACAAAGTTTATCTATTGATAAATAATAACTTATTTCAAGACTATACATATTGAAACAGATCAATAAACATATGCAGAGAATTTTTGGAAAAGCACGAGAGAGAACGTTAATGTTGTTTCAGCTTTTAAACTTCAGATCTAATAATGAAGAGACTAAATTAAATTCATTGTTTAATCTTTAAACATTATTTAATTAGCGTTCCTCAAGTTAGTGTTCAAGAAAACTTTGAAAGCAATGGTCAAATACATATGCTCAAAAGCGAAAATATGGTTTGCACGAAGGTGTAAACATTATTGTGAAATGCCTAGCTGCGGTAAGATAGCTTCTCCGCAAGACGGGTTTAGGATTGCCAGAAAATGGAAAGTGAAGGCTAGGTTGCCATATGTGGCTCGAAATCGACATTTGGAGATATTTGGCGACAAAACTGGCAATATCCCATAGACGGATGGAGAACATTCTGGAATGAATTCTTACCGGTTTGGCCCATAATGTTCTCGAATGCAAGCCAAAAGCTATACAAACCCTGCCTATACGCGAAGTAACAGATCATGCCTCGTCGGCGGATCGTGAAGTGCATCGACAGTGTGCATCGTTGAGGCTATCAAGTTTAGTGTCGAGTTGGCCGTCGACTATATCGCGAGTTGGTGCATCGAGAGTGTGCATCGTTGAGGCTATCGAGGGCATCGCGAGTTGTAGCATGGAGAGTCCCGAGAGTACGTTGAGTTCCGGGAACGACCAAACCGAGTCGGGAGTGGTACTCTAGTGCTTTTCCGTGAAGCTGTCTTCACCGTTATAGCCTGATAGCCTGAAGGTTGTGTTGCTGATTGCTTCAGAGTGTTTGACGCAGTTTTTCAACTACCGTAAACGTGATTTTGGAAATGTTCTGAGTAATAATGGCTAAATAAATTGCTTTTTGATTCTTCATCAAGTGTTATCGTTAATCACTTCCAAATCCGCGAGCCAGTATAAACGAAACAATATGTTTCGAATACAATTGAGCTAGCTTTAATTGTGTCCTAAAGAATTCTAACAGCTCAGTATTTCGTTTTAATTTTTATTTCGGGTGCATCAATTCTTAATTCAAGTACTTTGAAAAAAATGTATTGCTTTATGTTTAATTAACAGTATTAAGTTGACGTAACTTGTAGATTGTTAAATATTACATAGCTAAGAGGTACATACTAATCGAAAGATTATATCATATTATTTTATCAGTAACACCCTTCTTATTCATTCATTCAGTCAGCTGAGTGATTATTTCTAGAATTTGATCTCAAGTTGGGAATTTTTTTCAGTTAAAAAAAATTCCAGGTTTTCTTCAAGTCCAGTGCATATCAGTTATATGTGCTTTAGTATAGTTTGTTCGTTTCTCTTAAGATTGATAGGAATGAAAATCATAATCGTAGAGTAAGTTATCATGTCTACTATCGAGAAAATAACATGGAACTCCTCATTAGGAATTATTTTCCTTTGTACTTTTAAACCTGCAAACTAATGATGTACATTTTACTTCGCCATTATAATTCGATCATTAGTTAAAGTTAAGACTTAGTATAAGGAAAAAAGATAATTACAGCGTCAGGATCAACATCATATTTTGCTCAGAAATTAATTATTAATTTAGTACATTACAAAAATTGCAGTTATTTGTTTTAATATTTCGATTTATGCATATTAGTTTTCTAAATTCATATTAAAAGTCTTAAAAAATAAATCCTTTATGTTTTAGAAAACTTCTTGCAGTATTTGAATTTTCGGCATTTCGATTGAAAACATTTCCTCCGATGCACAAATAAAATTCTTTATATAGAATTTAAATTATTACTTAAATGTGGGCTTTTTTTATTGCACTCTGCAACCATTTCCAGCTGAAAAAATTTGAATTCAATGGTTATAAACCGGCGATTTTCTAGAAATAATTTTCTCATATTTGTCGGTAAATAACGTCTATTAATTAGTCGCCCTACTTTAGTCCATCATACTGTTATCTAGAACTTTTCTATACTTGTAATAAATTTTGAGAAAAGAATTCATTTCTTGACGAATAAAATTTGTTCAAATTCTGAAACCGGACTTTGCGTTGCTTCCCTGTAAAGGTGTATTCCTAGTTGTCTATTAGGGCAGGCAAAAAAACTAGCTTTGCAGGCACTATTTCACCACTTCGGTTCTGGTTCCTGTTCGGTTTCACCATCTGGTCAAGAAATAGAAGTAAACAAACCCACTTCAAATTTTATCTTATAGCACCTGCAGTTTTCTTTGTAGTGGCAGAAGCAGCAAATTTTTGGAATAAACACATTAGATGTAATGGTTAGCACATCTGATACAACCCTAAGTTGCACTAGAAAGAACCTAGCGGTAATAAGAGTTAGAGCAACTGGTCTCAATAAATGTTTAACAGATTTCTGATTTAATTTCTGATGTCTCAAATCTATTTACCAGCGGTACCCAGTTCTGACTTTCTCCCAAAGAGGTTATAGTTCAATCTCTGACAATAAGCACTTGACAAGAATAGGTCTGGCATACAATGCCAGGATACTTGTAAGTATGTAGATCATATACAAGAATATATTTTTTAAGACCACTTTACAAACACAGGTATCACCTGAGTCAGGATGGATATGTACATAGAAAGTACCTGATTCGCAGCTATCTTAACCGCATTCTGTGGGGTAAAATATGGAATCGAAGAATTCTGTGGGAAATGTAAACTATAATATTATGATAACTTGTATAATTATTTGTTTATCTATTCCGGTGTAATAACATTTCATGATTTTCCATAGATCGTCTCCATAGAATGTTTTTCCAGTATGTTATGCATATACTACTACTTACTACATGCCTGAAATCGATGCAATTTTTCTAAATTTTATATACATTTATGTACAAATGTTTGTACTTCTACTGTATGTAGAGTGTTTGCACTAGAATGCTTGCACTTTTCATATATTAAGCTTAATTTCTGCAGTTAGAAAACTCTTGTGATGTTTTTCCAATTTTTGATTAGCTATGTTATTTTAACCAAGAATTTATGTACACTTACCCTAACAAGTATTGCCACTCTGTGTCTTTAATTTTGGTTTGAATTTCAGTTCCTTAAAAACCTTAGTTACTGTGGCGAAATGTAAGTACTTTTTAATAACCATATTTTATTTTTAATTTGCATTTTTATTTTCTTTTTAATGATTCGTGAAACTGACATAAATTCATTTAGTTTATCTAATCTGTAATATATTAAACTGTTATTTTTTTATTTTGCACTGTAATCATGTTTCTAATAATATTACGAGCTTTGATATAGAATAATCAGTTCGTTATTTTTAAGTGATTTGTAGTTATTTTCCTTTATTTAAGTATTAAATTCCCTTAAGTATTTCTTTTAATTAAGTGTTTAATGAGCATTAATGGTCAGATTCCAGACATAGGCAGTAGTTAGTATATTAAAATATTTGCAGCTCACAGGCACTGAGATTATCTCGAGCAGGTCAACTGACCGCCAATGCCGTTAATAAAAACAATAGGTTTTTTTCTTTTTTTGTTCAGGTAGCAAGAAAGATACAGCATAAAAAGTGATTAAAATCACGACGTTGTTCAAATCATTAGAAAACCCCTAGAGGTGTTTTATGCAAAATTTAAAAATTTTCCTTCTTCTCTTACACACTGCGCAAAAAAATGGAACAGTTCTATATCTCCCGTTCTACTGAGCCAATTGACGAAATTCAAATTCTGTTTCTCATGTCTCGAAAGCGAGACTTAGGATATATATTAGATTTATATATAGCATTGTTCTAATGTAGGTATTTTGAAACAAAATCAGACATTTTCTGAGATGACATGCCAATTTTTTTCCATATTTCAATTCTACCACTCAAATTATGCCAAACTACAAAGTTTTGTAAAACTCGCACGAGTAGTTTTTAAACAATTAGCTCTAAAAAATTTAGCTTCTTAATGTTAATTCAATTTGGTATGTATTTATTAATATCTCCTTTTTATTATACTTACTTAATTCCTTCTTTCACAGTTCAAAATTTAGGTTCACTCCAAATAAAACTCACCCATTTTTTATGATTAATTTTTTAATTTGTATTTTTAAATATGTTTTATAAATTTTTCGAAAAACATTTTGAATTATAACCTATAACATTTTTATCATCAATGTATTCTAAGATGTATTTCTAAGTATACCTGCCAAAAATTAGAGCTTTTTATTCAAAATTTTCGAAGATATACGTGAATTCATATGTTGGCACGTTTTTAAATTTGGCATATTTGTTAAAAGCGATAATTACATTTAATGTGGTTTACGCACTTTGCTAAAATTATTTGACAGTAGGAACGATGTGGCTTTTTGTCCGTTCCTGCACAATGAAAGGCATAGGAAAATAGGTTACCATGTATTAAGAAGTCCGCCAAGTAAATTATTCTTGGCGTAAACTGAAAAAAATTCGCAAAGTTAAATTTTTGAATTTCACACCAAATTTTACAAAATTTAATATTTAGGAATAGCTTGAGTTGTAGAATCGGAATATGGAACAACATTGGTACGTTATTTCAGAAGAAGATCGATTTTGTGTCAAAATACCTGTGTTAGAACAATGCTGTATATAAATTTAATATATATCCTAAGTCTCGCTTTCGAGACATGGAAGTTTGAATTTTGTCAATCGGCCCAGTAGAACGGGAGATATAGAACTGTCCTTTTTTTTGTCGCTGTGTACTTTCTTTCCTGGAAAATCCAGTAACAGTCTGTATTCAGTGAATCATTTTAATCGATTCTTACAGAAGCTGTTCGCACATTTCGTAGAAAATTTTGCTTCTAAAAGCTTTTCACAGACGTTTAAGTATTTCTCATTAAATTAGTTCAGCCACTCAACGAAAGGCAATCTACATGTTATAGCAGTCCTAGATAGAAAATTTCAATGTTCTGAGGCTACTCGTTTTTGAGTTATGCCAGATATATACATACGTACGCACGTACAAACACCATGGCAAAAGCTATTCTGAATCCACTTTAAATGAGTTTTATAATTCGTTTGGGAAAATAGAGTCCTTTTTTCTGTCCTTACGTACAGATGTCAAGCAAAAACGTTAAACTGCATTCAATAGCGGTCAAAATGGATATATTTTCGTTGAAATGTGGTACCCGGAATTTTTCGAGATTGCAGTACGTACAAGGAAGTAAAAATTCATCTTCTTGGTAATTTTTGTTTTAACTGCAGCTATATGTTTGAAAATACAAATTTTGGTCTGCTACTTGACAGTTTTATTTTCATTCAAAATGGAGCTTTTAAAGAATTAAATGGATGGAAGGCTATGTTTGAGCTCCTTCAGAACGTTATTCATATCTAGTTATTAAAACACAATGTGAAAGCCATTGTTTTCCGATAACTAAAGCTATGATAGGTAATACTGTCAACAAGAGAGGAAACAGACGTCAGAATTTGCCTTCCAGTGGAAAATTTGTTCCAAATACATATCGAAGGGAAAAACGGAATCTTTCAATTGTTGCAACTGTAAGATCTTTAATGTTAAAAGAAAATCACCAAGTCAAAGAACAGTTGCAAAATTCTTAAACTGTTCAGTGTCAATTCTAAATAAAGTGATTAATTCTGATTTGAATCTTGGAGAGGCAAAAAAATATAATATGCATCTCTTTCTCCACGACATAACGCAAAACTCGGAATGTACTGCAGAATTCTTTATGAGAAACATTGATCCGAATAAAAATGGAAAAATATTGTCACAGTAATTGAATCTCGGATATATTTAAATGACTGCAATAAAACGAAATGCATTTATTATCATCAAAGAGGAGGGGGAAATTCTTAACGTGGTTCAAAGATTCTAAAGAAAGTTTTTCAGAGGGGGTTTCATGATTGGTGTTTGTTTTCCCCATAACGGCAAATCAAAAACAAAGAGAGTGGAGCAAAATATTACGATCAACTCCACATATTATCAGGAACATATTTTATACCCAGTTTTCAAATATGAAATACATTCTTTACCCACAGTGCCATCAATCAGTAGAACTGCATCAAAACAAAGCAAGCAGTAGCACGTCAAAATCCACTGTTAATTTCGTGGAAAACGTGGAACAAGAAACTTGCATCAAAGCCATACTTTTCACTCATATCCTTACTACATCTCCTGATGTATCTCCCATGGATTTTGTGCTTTTGGACTTTTAAAAATCGTATTGTCCAAATGTCGACCAACAACCCTTCTTAGATTTTGGAAAACTGCTCAAGAAGAATGGTATGAAATACCTCTTTCGATATTACAAAATACTTTATTGTCTTGGAAATAACAGGGTAGAAAGATGAGGAATAATGAGATTATCAAATAGAACATTTAAAACTTAAATGTTTAGTTAAAATATTTCTCTAAAATAAAATGAAAATTGTCTAAAAAACTGTGCGAACATCCTCTCTATGCATGTACTCCGTATGGCATATGTAGCCTCTGTAACATTGCAGAAATGAGTTTCGAAGTTAATGTCAGTTTCCATATGAATTAGTTTTATTCTATTTCGTTACTTTACAGCAGTATCTGTGAAGCTAATTTAGGATGCGGGAACTATATATTGACATATTATACATTGTAGAGACGTTAGATATTTTTTGAGAGCACAAGAGTTGAAAAATGAGCAATGCCCTCGCCAGGACTCGAATCACGGGACCTCTCGAATACGCGCCGAGTGTGCTGACCATTACACCACGAAGGTATGCTAAGAAGGCAGGAGAAATAGCTTATAACATATCCAATAAAGGTGCATATATGCAGGGCTTCTTATTATTTTAGAATATTCGTTATCGTTCGTTATAGCACATGGTTTTTGTCACCACTCTATTACAAATAATGTCCATTTTTTTATTTAAAACCACTTTGCTTGATTTCTGCGAAGTACTTATAATGAGATTCCTTTTACGCCGGAGAGAAATTAGACTTCACATAACCAACAATGTACTTTAAGCAGGAAGGAAAATCTTCTGTTCTTGTGACATCATGCGTAAACAATAAATTATTACTCAAATAAGCTCAGGTTAAGTAAATTTACTTCCATACGTGCATCTCTGCTAATTCGCACTCAACAGAACAATAGCACTCTAGTATCAGACTCGGCTTTATCAGATTTCCAGTTTCTTCTTTTCTTTCCTTGCTTACCTCTTTCTCAATTAATTATCGCTACAAAGAGCATATTTTGTAACGAGTTATGTAATGGTTTATTTTACATTTGAACTAACATTTCAGTTTTTATTTTGCTGTGCCCTTCCCGCTCTTGGAAGCGAAAGAAGTTTCCTGATTTAATTACTGTGAAAGAAAAGAACTAGTAGAAAGCCTTGTGAAAAAGATTTATTTTTTCTCAACTGCTGTCTCTTGACTGAAATGTTTTACTGCCAGCAATGATTAAATTAGTAACTAGTAACCTGAGCTTAGAGAAAAAATTGGCAGTCTTCTCTGTCGAAACCTGATGTTTAAATCAGGTTCTGAATTGAATATCTGCGAGACATTTAAGCTCGCGATTGAATTTTTTAGGCTGGGAATTTCATTTCATATTGCCACTTCCGTTAATGCATCTTTTATTTGTGAAAAACTGTTTCTTTTCTTATTTTTTGTTTGTTTGCTTAATTTCTTTTACACCTCGTTATTACACCTCATTTATTATAGTATTTGAATAGAACAACGATTAAGTAATTCTCCAGCTGATATACGTAATTTCTGTGCATTCTGATGAGTTATAAAATGAATGAAATATAACTCTGTTAAGTGAAGCTAACGCCAGAGTGTCGCTGTGGTAAACAAATATAGTGGATTTTAAAGCTTACATTTATTCTATTGTGGTTTATGCGCTATCGATAAAGTAGATTTAATTCTGTTCAATAAGTTTAAATGAAATGCAAAATGCGTATAATTTAATATTCCATAGAAGAAAGTCATGTGGTGTACACATCAGATTTTTTAAAATCTACATGCGTAATTTCTACAAAACTTGGCAGTTTGGCATAATTTGAGTCCTAGAATCGAAATATGGAAAACATTAGCATGTCATTTCAGAAAAAGCCCGATTTTGTCTCATAATACCTATATTAAAAAAATGCTACCTATAAATCTAATACATATCCTAAGTCGCGCTTTCGAGACATGAAGAATGCAAGTTGAATTTCGTCTACCGTCCCAGTAGAACAGGAGGTATGGAACTGCCACATCCCCTTTTTTTTTCTTTTTGGCACAGTGTACATTTAGATTTGTCCATTTTAAATTCCATACTTAGATCGTTTTAGCAGTTATGTTTACTAATGTTATGTGTTTCTAAGTAAGAAAAGTCATTTGCATTTTCTGTGCATTGCTTTTCTTGCATAGTTCCAAAGTTTTATTGAAAACGCTTCCTATACATTTCATCAAAACCACAATTTGAGTTTGGATTGTTTTGAATCTATATCCTCCAAAACTTTGAAGTTAATATTAATTGTTAAATTTCTATAGACGAAACAAAAAAGAAATCAAGATTTGCGTCATCAAAGACTGGACTGACCGCGCTTTAATAACTCTAGCTTTCGATAGCCTTAAATCAAAAAACTATTCGCACTTGGTTTTCTCATGCAAAGAGTAGCATTTTGTTCAATATGGTTTCAGCTTTGTTTATATTAACTTTTCCGCCAATGGCAGGCACTTGCTTATAACGGCATCGGCCACTCCTAAGAACAGAAGTGGTGGCCGTGTTATTGTGGCAGCACCTATTAGGCGGTCACCAGGTTTATACTATCTTACATATATTCACTAAAGTGCTAAGTACTGTTTCTTTTTTTATATATTTCTGTCTCTACAAGCTACAAATAACTTTAAATTACAGTAAAGTTAATTGGCAAGGCTTAAAATATAAGGAGACGCTGAATTAGACTTTTAGTTCTAAAATGTATCTGCATTTGGTGCTATAAGTACATGTAGTGATCTGGATGCTATTTCACCTTTATGTAGCCAGATATTTGAAATAAATAAACTTTAGCCAAGAGAATATTAAACCGAAAAAAATCTGAGATTTTAAAAGAATGTCAAAGTTCAAGGGTAATTATGGTTAATGAAGAAATAGAAAAAATCTTCGGCTTAGTAAATGAAAAACTAAACTCCGAAAGTGAATCAGGTAATACATTTGAAAGTGAATTCAAACGTATTTTTTTAATAATCAATCCAAAAGTATTGGAACCTTAATCATATATGACCAGATTAAAAGAAGGAGATAACAGTTTGGTGTAATAAGAGATAAAAAAATGAATGAAATGTAGCTTGCAGTGTGCTCAAAATAAATTTCGATAAATGAAAAATAAATATAATTTTTACTGCTTGGAGAAATAGTTTCAAAAAACTGGTGATCGAAAAACACCTTAAAAGAAACGGAGAAATGATTAAGCGAAACTGCCTCGTAATCATATTAGCCAAGGGGAAAACTTCCGTCCAGCCAACCCGAGATTTGAACCCACATGCCCCTTCCGGTGGGCTTGCATTTCTAAACTTATAGTAATTCGATTTAGCTTTCTAATTGGAGTTGGTAAAATAAATTACTTATTGCTTTCATTATTTTTTTCCTTTACGTAATTTGTGCGATACATTCAATCTGTAGACAGATATTCATTATGACATAAAATGTATGGGTGTTTAGTTTACACATTTTATGTGATAATAAATATCTGTCTACCAACTATAATCTAAGTAATAAAACGATTGTAACATGAGAATATTATAATCACGTATATTTACAGTAATATACGTGACTGCGTAGAGACATTAGAGTATTTAGCAGTAGATGTGAAAAATGAACAACGCCCTCGCCGGGATTCGAACCACGAACCTCTCGAATAGGGTTCGAGCGTGTTGACCGTTATACCACAAAGTCATTCGAAGAAGGCGGAACAAATACTTATAAATAATAAAATCATTAATATTGTCGTTTAATATTTCAAAGATTGACAACCAAATTCAACTTCCGTTTTTTCCAAACTGCAGTTTGAAAAGTTAAAAAGTCCTTCCCATTTTGAAAATTAGGAAATTTGTATTCTGCTATACCGCCAATTATAGTATTTTTACAGTTTTAACTGTTTATCTGTATAACATTAGCAGCTACATTTTACATTATTATGTATCTCTAGGTAAGCGGATTCA
>KK111998.1:162434-247492 GCA_000611955.2 Stegodyphus mimosarum | reverse complement strand
TATATATATATATATATATATGAGTTTTCTTATTTAGTGTGTGTGTATATATATATATATGAATTTACTTATCTAGAGTATATGAGTGAACATGAATCTGCTTATCTAGAGTATATATATATGTATATACTCACGTTCATGAAATCACGGATTCCTCAGAAACTGTGACTTATAATTTTCTGAATTTATATGAAATATGAAATATGAAATACATAACATATAAATACAAAAGAGAAAATTTTAAGAGAACAGCATAAAATATAAATCTGTAGTACGCAAATATGTAAATGATATTAATATGTTACAGGGAGAGTTCAAGGAAAAAACATAATACCTCAGAAAACATTAAGAATTTAATATGGAATGTGATCTCCTCTGACTCTTAAACACATATCACAGCGTGATTTCATACTGCCAGTAACGTTGTTGAACTGGCAATAGCTTGAGCAACTCCTTCAGCAATGCGATAATTACAGCATTTGCATCCCTAGGAGGAAGATGACTTCACGGAACTTCTTTTCCAAGACAGTCCCCTAGTTTTCTCTATAGGGTTACGATCAGGATATATTGCTGGCCACGTATTTGCTCAGTGTCCTCATTTTCAAGAAATTCGTCGAAGAGATTTGTTCAATGGGTAAAAGCATTACCATGCATAAACACAATGTTAGATCCATATGCAACCCTTAAAAGTTTTCCATAAGACCTCATCCCGATATCTGTGGCCGGTCACAAATCCGTTGTTGAAAGCGTATAAGGAGTATGTCCATCTATCGTTATGCCTCTCCATCCCATCAAGATAGCATTGTAGAAAAAGTCACGTTCCGTAGTGTTCGAAGGATGATTTTGTGTTCCTGATTCCTTACAGATGTAAACATACTTAAAATCAAATACTAAACTAAAATTTGACTCATCATGTGTTTGACTAAGTGCTAGCATTGGACCATTGTTGTTCACTTCAGTTCTGATTTTCTTTGCACCAATTAAAACGATCAATCTTTTGTTGTGAAGACGATGAAATATGCGCCCTTGGCTTTCGGGCATAAAGGCTGTAATCGTTTTCTGTATACAGTTTACCATAATACAACATTTCCAGTGGCGACCGCAAAATCTGAACTTAACTGCCGAGCAATAAAATTCCTGTTACAATGGGCAGTTATTGCCAGATATCTATCTTGAAAAGCAATTTTTATTCCTTTACGATCATGTTCAGGTCTCCTGACAACACTTTCAAAGTTCTAAAAGTGTTTCCATAGCTTAAAGACTGTCTGCGTTGAAATATTCACTCATCTCACTGTTTTCGTTATTGTCTGGCCTGCTTCTAAACAGCCAATGATTCGCTTCTTCACAAGTTCTTCCGAATGATACTTCGGAGCCATAACAAATCGTTTTGAGTTCTTACACACCGACATCAAACTCTGTAATGCGGAAATTCCCTCTGATATTTACTTTAAATAAAGCGCTTGATTCACTGTCAGATGACTCAGCTCCTTGATGTGCATATCGAAACCGTTTGATAACATTTAATTAAATACTGTTAATTAGGGTTGTCTTTTACACATTCCCTACAAATACATATTTCATGGTATACCATTATTTTCGGGAATGTGAAGATACAATTGGACTTGAGTGTATGTATATATACACTGTGTTTCAGCAACTCGGTGACAAACTTTCAGGAGAGATACAGAGTACACCTAGACGAGAGAAAATCACATAACAATGGATGGTCGGAAGCGCTCTCTTGGCGCTGTAGTAACCAGACAAAAGAGGAAAGACACGAACAGTCTAACAAAACATGTTTCATTATGTTTAGTTTAGCAGAAACTAACAAATAAAAAAAGATCGTCATTAAAAAAGGTGTTCGAAATTATGATCCCGGACCGTGATGCAGGCCTCCATCACCGGTGCATGGAAGGTCTCCTTTACACTTGAAAAATCTCATGGAAGATGCATGACGCTCGGTTCCTGCATCAGGCTGTTATGTTTTTAGTTAATCTGCATGTAGAACGCGTGTAGAATTATCAGCAATGTAAGAGATGTTTTAAATTCTACTAAGATTAACGAAGCCGCCATTTGTTTATATTTGAAACTCTTAGTGGAACAGTGAATTGAGTCAATTGGTGCACCAACTTCAGTGTCTTTTTTCCGAGTGGACCGAAATTTAACTTAGTGATGGATTTAACTTTCGATGCGAATTTTGTACACCGAAACTTTTATCTTCTTGTCTCTAGCCGAATTGCTTTTTTGCGCAGAAACTCTAAATTTAATTGTGAAATTTTTTTAACTGTACTTTGTGTTTTAGGTTTTCCTGTATTTTACAAATTTTAAAGAAGATAATATGAGATTATACTCAATTTTGACTTGCTGGCAAGTACGAACTGAATTGATTGAATGAAAAATATATCTCTAATGAAATTAGAGGAAATAGCTTTAAATGAAGTGCAGCAAGAAATGCGTAGGATTTAATAGGTCGTACAAGAAAGTCATGTAGTGTCCACATCAGATATTTATATTTCAAATTTGAATCGTATAGACACTGCTTAAAAGAGGCTATTAACACTTCAGTATCATCCATTGAATGAATGCCTTATAATTAATATTATTTATTGTATATAAACCATTATATAAAGAAAGGGAGTTTTTGCTAAACTTCTTTCTAAAATGAGAATCCCTCAACACTTTTTCCGTTATTCATTGAATTTCTTGAAAATTAGTGGTTTATTCAAAATCCATTAATGATAAAAGAAAAACCTTTTTAGTTAAAACGAAAGAAACTCACTAAACAACTAACTGAACGTGAAAAAAGTACTCTCAGCGTAAATGACATAACGAACGGATGTGTATTTTTTTCCTCCAGGCTCTACCTCACCTTAAATTTTCTTTCTTTTAAGTGGCATTTGATTGATGTCCACGCGGGGAGAAGAATGAAAAGTTTTGGTAATAAATTTTTTTAGAGATATTTTTCTTTCGTCGGTATAGAATTGGAAACCACACGACCCACTCTCATACGAGAAAAAAACTGCTCCTTGAACCAATGACAAAGAAAAATGCACAAAGAAACATTCAGGCTGAGAAATTCTTTATATATGAAAATTCTTTTAAAAGAACACTGTTTTTATAGTCACGTAGTAGTCATCGATTCTGAAAAACTTGCTTTGTTTATCGCTGTAGAGTTATGTAAATATATTTACACATGTAAATTTCAAGAACTTAAATCTGGTTCAATACCTTATTGATAAGTAAAAATATATTTATACAAGGTATATGTATCTCACAAATAGTAATCATAACTATAATGGAAAATAACTAAAGTTTTAAATCAAATTTATAGAAATAAAGTTGTCTTCAATGTGATGGTGTATAGCAAATCAAATATAAAATGAAGAATTATCACGAAAGCCTTAAACAAGAGAAAGATTAAAAGCTGGTATGACGTATAGAAAAATATTCGTGACTTTTTTTACTTTTGTGATGCATACATGGTGAACCAGGAACATGCTTATACATTTACATCATATGATGATAGTATTGTGACTAAAAAAATTAGATAATGCCATATCCCTAAATCTTTCTGGGCAATGATTAGTTCCAGTTCAGACACCAATGTCCATATTGCAAGTGTAATTCTCCGATGCATGTTCAATGCCCTCTTAGATAATCATATAAGTTGTGGCATATGACTTTGAACCACATGATTTATATTATTTTATTACATTAATTTTTTATTTGAAGCGAAAAGAATTAAGTTTCAAATTCAATATATCATTCACCTTTTCTCTCTACAATGCACAGCAATGCACTACGTTTACGTAAGGTTTAGCCATGCTTATGAGCCACCACGTAATTAAAATATTAACATCCTCTTCTTAGTTACTAAATAAAATCAAAAGAAAATCTAAAATATAAATTTTCACCAATACATCAATAGAAGTTTAAGAATGACGAAACTCCCGTTTAATACTTTTAAAATATTACATACTTAAAACTTTTGTGTCAAAGGAGAGAACCTGCAAGGTAGTCCAGAACTCATGGAGGAAACTTTAAAGGATGGTTAAGCACACTGCAACAAATACGTTTCGCAGAAGAATGTATCGGTGCAAATAACGAGCTGAAGCACAAACGCGAGAAATAAGACATGGAAGGAAACATAATTTTTTGCGTACAACGTCTTTAACAAGTGCTTTTTTAGAACAATGCTTACAACAATTGTACAAAATGTTTTAACTGTACATTCAAGTTTGCAAATACGTAAAACAAAAATTGTTAGAAGAAAAGAAAATAAACATCTTCAGAGTATTTGAGGACGGTAGTCTTTCGGAAAAATTCAATACAAATATCCTCAGGATGTTAAATGAAGAAGTCTGTTTGGAGTCCGTTAGTTTCCATTCAAAACATCTGAGAATGAACATATTTAAATATCTTCCTATATCCCGGACATAGCGAATTAAAGAGGGCAGCCTCGGATATCCATTTATAAAGTTATTAGGACATCTTTGCATATCCGAGGACATAGTGATTTAAACAGGATATTCTGTCGATGTTCTGTTACGAAGATCCAGAACATCTTAAAATCAACATCTTTATGGATAACTCAGTATGCCCCATTACATTGTGACTTCAACAGGACATTCTGTGCAAAGGAAGTGTTGATGAGGGTAAGTTTTTAATTTCGCATGTGGATTCCGTTAGAAGAAGCGTTAACATAAGAGCCGAGTTCTTATTTTCGAGTTTAATATTTGTTTCGTAAATAATTTAAGCACGTTTGCGTTATGAGCTGGCAAGAAGTGTATGTTATGTTTCTATTGATATATTAGCTTTCATAATTTCAAGCCTGAAGTACAAATAATGTTTTAGCTTAGTTTAATTATTTCTATCACTTTGTGTTCAATTTGTGCTCTTAAATTCTCAGCTGCACACCGGATGAGAATTCGTCTGGCATCTAAGAAAGTTAAAACCAGGGTGTAAACATGAACCATTAGAAAAGTAATTTTATTAGTCACCGTTCAATATTAATTATGGCCTATAAATTATGGCCTATCTTACTGTTTGACACGAAACTGGGAAAGTTTTGAAGGGGGCCATATTCATCCATCATAAAGCATTCAGTCTGGTTACTGCCAAGGTTACTATGTTATAAAATCTATATTTTTTAATGCAAGGACAAGCGTAGTGACGTTAAGTGCTGCTTACCAACAAGGTATCTCGTTTTTCCCACTTCTGTGAATAAAGTGACGTCACTGAGCAGATAGATAAGATACGTCACTGTCTCGACCATCGGCAAGAGAAAGTTTGCCTTAGAAAGAGCCTTTTTTAACTTGTCTGTCTACTGGCCTTAGTAACTTCTACCATATTTACTGAGAATCTTTATCTTTCAAATTAAAAATTCAAATGTTTCTAAGCCCACCAGCGGCCGAGCGGTAAAGACGCTGAACACTGGTAGTTCGGTCCGAGGTTCGAATTCCGCGAACGGGCTGGCTGCATGGTCGTTTTCGTGGTTTTCCCCGTGTGTAACGTGTATACGAGCCAGTTTCCCTTAGAACGTCCTCCACGAAGGCATCCCTCCCTTTAGGCAGATAGCCCTCGTGTGCTTTGCCATAATTGAATAACCCAAACCCATATGTTTCTAACTGATGATTTTTATACACATTTAAACCATTATTTGTTATCAAAATATGTTTCTAACGTTATTTGATGAGTACGCTAATGCAGGTTAATCTTTTGCGTACTGTCTAACAACGAGGTTTTTACCTCTCTAATGTATTACAACAGCTCGAATGGCCATTGTAAAAATAATTGCTTTTATTTTTTATTGCTTAAATTTTGTTACTGGACCGAGGATGTTCAATCGCATTGTTGGATGAATGATGGCTTTTTAAAGAAGGAAAATGTCAGAAAACGTTTCTTTCCGATACTGAATGTTAGGTACAAAAAAAAAAAGAAATGATGGTTGTAGTCCCTGTTTTTGTATTTAAATTATTCAAACATTTCCATTGGTATATTAAAGAAATCTACTAAATTTTAGAGTTTCTGCTGTGACTGGAAGTTAAATTCTGCAAACTCTACTAGGCAAATAGCGAGTTATTACTATACAGTCATAGCGATAACTAGATTTGAGTAGTACTGAAGTCGCTATTTGTCTAGTACTGAAAATACTGAAGAAGGTTTACATAACCTTTTTATTTAGTCTTAAATTAAACATAAAGGCATGACTTGTTCTACAGACGAAACTTCCGCTACTTATAAATGTTTAAATTAGCACAACAGATAATTAAAATCAGACGACAATGATGTAGTCTAAGACTACACATTGCATATACTAAAATGAGCTGGCTTAGAATATTTTACCGGCGAGTATTTATGGGCAAGGGAGACGATAAAGGCAGGATATAAATTTTAAGCACAGCTGACGAAATACTAACAAGACGAGGTTGCCAGAAGCCCTCTGCACTAAAGATTTAAAACCCTCAACTTAAATACAATGACAGCTAATTTGCATTATGGTTAGGAAGATGGAAAGGAGAAGTTACAGTAACGATCAAAACCATAATAACTGGTTAATTAAAGTAAGATACCTTACAAAATAATCGCATTTATTTACACGGGGATATTGTAAATTTAGATTTGTATAAAGTAGTAAAAATGTCATGTTATAATATTTTATACCAGTTTTCTGCTCTCATCATTTCTATTCAATATCACTAAACATTGCAGCATAAAAACCCCATCACAGCATGATATAAACTTTAGAATTAAGGAAAAGAAACATCATTACTATGACGTAAATTTTGAGCAAAACTCTATATCAAGGGTGATCAGACACAGCATCTCTTCTTCAAGAGCAAAAAGTCATTTGCAAAAAAGGGAGGAACGAGAATATTTTATATCGAAAAAAATTGGCGGAGCAAAGCGAAAACGAAAATAATGTTATTTGTATGCGAAAGTAGTAACTGGCTGAATTTAAAATTTTACATTAGGCTGTTTCCCTCCTAATTTGATCACATAAGTAGGATCAAAGTTTTAGCGTTAGAGAGGAATTTTTATTGTATACTAAAGAATATGAGTTATATTGTACAAAAATATTTTTTAATAAAAGGATTTTAAATTGAATGTAAGGATATATATTAAGCCCAAATATTTTATATTACGCCCAAAGGGGCTTTTCTTAATGTTTGGGGTATTGCCTTTTTTTATTAACTATCATGTTCTTTGCACTTAAAACATGAAATTCAATTCAACAGCAATATCGCAAAGTAATTTTAAAATGACCACATCTTTAGAATTTCCGATACACAGTCTCGCGCTGGAGGTAAAAATGTTTTTGTTTTTTTTCATACAGTGTTGTCATTGCTCGCTTTGAAATCGTTGAATTTGTTAATCAAAAATTCGTTAGAGCTTTACAAAATGTGAAATAGATAATAAAAGAAATTTCAAATTCCAAATTCGGCCTTCCAGATGCCCATATTCAGTTGAAGATAACGTTATTCAAAATTTGATGGCTTCAGGTACCATTGTTTTATTACAATGCGAGAAACGTATGTACATTTATGCAAATTCTTCAATATTTAATTTCTTTAAATATAACACATGGCTCTAATATTTGGTGGCAACAATTTGAAACCTGAACCGACATTTATAGTGAACCAACGCAAAATACCAAAACAAAATTAATGGCCCTTCTGGTCTAACGCCCTTTGGGCTAATAATCTACACTCACTTCCAAAAGTTAAGCATGGAGAGGAAAATGCTAATTTCCGGAAGCCAATCAGAACTGAAGAGGAGGCAATTCGCTGCAGAGGTAGATGGAAGTATGCAAATATGTTAGGTAACAGCCAATCGCGCTTTCATGTCAAGAAATATGTAAAAAAGGCAGTCTTATAAGAAGCCAGCTTTATGAAGGGTTACAGAAGTTGATTGTAAGTGCTGATAGAAGGTGTTTTAAACTTTCGTACAATTTGTTTTCAAGACATACGTGTTTCTATGACTTCCAGAAGACGAATGGGAGATTCTGAGCGCTGGCGTGCTGTGGGACGCATTGAAGCAGGACAGTCGATCACAGATGTTGCTCTTTTCTTCGGCGTTCATCATTCTGTAATTTCACGTTTATGGAAACAATTCCAAACCACACAGACTGTTGTCCGAAGGCCCGTAGCTGGTCGCCCAAGGGTTCCATCCCCGCGGAAGATCGATATATTGCTATTGTAGCTAAGCGAAATCTCAGAGCGACCTCCACACGTGTGATATCTATGGTTACAGCGTCCACTGGTAAGGCGATATCTGCAGCTACTGTACGCCGAAGATTACATATGAGTGGACTGTACTTCCAGGTACCTCCAGTTTGTGTTCCTCTATCCGTCCAATCAAGAGGGGCACGATTACAGTGGTGCCGGGAACATGTCAACTGGAATGTGTCTGACTGGGGCAATGTCATGTTTACTGATGAGTCAAGATTTGCTCTGTGGCCAGATGACAAGCGTATAATAAGGATAGGGCTTGAAACACGAACAAGCAATCAGTCCCAAAACATCACCGAACATCCCGCATTCCGAAGCGGAAGCATTATGGTGTGGGCAGGAATTTCATTAGGATACCGCACCGACCTGTACATCTTTAAACGGGGTTTTTTGAAGGCTGTCCGGTGTCGAGATGAAGTCCTAGAACCCATTGTAAGATTGTACACTGCAGCAGTTGGCCCAACTTTTGTTTTAATGGACGATAACGCACGTCCTCATAGATCTGACATCGTCGATGACTACCTGGAGAGTGAACGGATTGCGCGTATGGCGTGGCCAGTATATTCTTCCGACCTTAATCCCATTGAAAATCTTTGGGATGTTCTCGGCCGTGCTGTATCTTCACGTTTTCCACCTTCAGCCACTCTTATTGAGCTGGAAACTGCTCTATAAGAAGAATGGCGACTGCTTAATTCTGCGGTGGTTGACCACCTAATTGAAAGCATGGCCACAAGATGTAAACTTTGTATACAGATGAGGGGGGATCAAATACCCTCTTAATGTCCTTTTTTTCATTTTATGCTGTTTATTTTCATTTTATACTTAATTCTGTTTAAGTCTGCAGTATGTCATTATCTGATAACTTACAAAAATTTAATATTGCTTTCATTTCTGTATATAATTATTGATTTTGTTTTATGCATAAATATATATACTTTCCTGCCAAATTTTGTGTCAATCAAATTTTCTGCTGAATTTTGTGTCAATCAAAGCAGTATTTGTTGATTTTTTTTGTATTTTATATCTTCGTGCTTAACTTTTGGAAGTGAGTGTATATATAATTTATTCAAAACTCAAGCAATTCTCATGTGTATATTGAAAAGTCTGATATGGACAGCACATGACTTCATTGTTTTGCCCATTAAACTATACATATTTTTGCTGCATTTCATTAATTTTTTTCCTCGACTTTCATTAGAGGCATATTTCTTATTCCATTAATCTTGTTCTCAAGTCGCGGCAAGGCCGCGTGAAGCTTGGTAAAGCCACAAAATTGGCAATTTACTAACATATACCAATAACACATAAAAACTGAAAACTCTTCATTAAGACTTGTAATATAAAGAAAAACATAAAACACCAAATACAATTAAAAACAGTTAAAAATAATTTTTTACAACTAAAATTAGACTTTCTACGAAAAACAAGTAATTTGGCCAGCAGGCAAGAAGACACATTTTTCGGTTCACAAAACTGAAAGTTTACTTTTGATCCCGCTTGGCAAAAACATACTGAAGTTGATGCAGAAGCTGACTTAATTCACTATTCTACTAAAGAGTTTCAAATGTAAGCAAATGGTGGCTTCATTAGACTTAGTAGCACTTAAGCCTCTTTTAAATTGTTGATGATTCTACAGTTATTGCATGCAGATTAATTAAAAGCATGTACGCATACGTACGTACAGACGTTACGAAAAAAATCTCTTCTTAATCCATTTTGCAATCCGTTTTGGGGGAAAAGCGTTGTTTATTATGTCCGTATGTACAGATGTCACGTAAAAACATCGTTTAGATGAATTCGAGAGTTGTCAAAATGGGTATTTTAGTTGAAATATTATGCTCGAAATTTTTCTCGATTACAATACTTTCTTCACTTCGTACAAGGAAGTAAAACAGTATAGCTCGTTTAAAGTGTAAAGATCCTTCTGAAAGTACAGAAATTGTGTCATACAAAACAACTTTTATTAACTACAGTGAAGTTGGAAATGCTCGTGAAAACTTTCAGTTTGTTACGTGATAAATTAAATATTTCGTAAATTCCATGCATTAGATACATTATTAAAAATTAAAATGCTAAACTTACACTGTCGATAAATTATTTGATTTGATATTTGCTATCAGTTTGTTAAGCAATGCAATTACACTTTCAAAAGTCTTATGATCTTGTGTTCTTACTGAAGTTCTTATGCTATATCGAATAATCAAGCCATTTGAATGGCGCATTAAGGGTATAATTTAGAATTAGCCAAAAATTCAATTTTAAACTGGCGTAAGTTCTCGATTTCAAGAACAATCAGACACAGATTCTTTTTATACGAAAATATTATTATTATTTATTATTTTATTTATTTATTTTATATTAAACATTTATTATTACTATTATTATTATTCCATTAAACAGGGATCAATGTTTGATCACACTCGAAATCGATAGAATAACAGAATTTTACTCAAAATCTAATTAACCTTGTTGAGTTATTAGGTATTTATAAGAAGGAGACTTGAAAAATGAACAGTGCCTCGTCAGAATTCGAAATCCAGACCTCCCGACTGCTAGCTGGACGTTCTTTTAATTTCACTACGAAGGCATGTAGTAAGGGAGAAAATACGTCGCAATCAATGACATTTTTCCCCAGTTTAAATTCTGCTTTACCTTGTTTCTCTTCTAGTTAAAGATCTTATATTTGGTGGAACAGCGACATTTGTAAGGTTGAATGGAGAACAAATAGTACAATAGTGTAATAAAAGTTAATAACCTAAAAGTGTCTGAAAATCCCTTCTAAACTTTTTTTAATATAAAAAATCACTGATAAAAAGGTATAATGGAAAGTATGTTTACAATAATCGCCATGCTCCTAAAGATAAAAAATGTTTAAGGCGTCAATTACATTATTTTAGAGGTCAGGTCAACAGTATGAGATTTTGGGGGTTGAATAACTTAAAAGTTAAATTTATTACAGCTAAAAATCTTTAATTAACTAGTACTTAAATGGTTTAATAATTTCCTCTAAAATAGTTGACTAGTTTAATTTGGTTATGACACATTAAAATGTTATATTAATCATATTAAATGGAGTTAAATAGAAAAATAAACTTCTGTTGCATTACGAAATTTTGATTTCGTATAATACTTCAATACCGAAAATTCTTTAATACTTTACATCATCAAAATATTTATTCTATTGAAAATAAATTTAATTATTACACATTTAGAATTCTGTTTTAAAGATCTAACATAAAATTAAAACAAAAGAAATAAATAGTACACGAATGATATGTAAATATGAATTCAGAATAATATTTAATGCTTTGTTAGTAAAATGTAAATAAATATTAAAATGGCTAATATAAACGTTAAAACCATATAAGATTTTTGAAATTCCTTTTGCAGAAGAATAAAATAAATAAAATATATAATTGAATTGCCATTTAGTAATTTAAGAGATAGTGAGAAAACAAATAACAGTATTTAAACAGAATGAAATTTAAACAGGAATTTAGGAGAAACACATAATTTAAACAATTGTTATAGCTGGTAGCTTTCAAAAGAAATATTTATTGAGCGCAAATAAATCTCGTCTTTTCATATATAAAATAGATATATTTTTAAATAATGCAAACAGATTCTTTCTTTCTAAACACT
Organism: Stegodyphus mimosarum; assembly: GCA_000611955.2. NCBI lineage: Eukaryota > Metazoa > Arthropoda > Arachnida > Araneae > Eresidae > Stegodyphus > Stegodyphus mimosarum. Next base: position 235,619 of record KK111998.1, on the reverse strand, counting down.
CATAATCCCGAAACAAATCATTAAAATTGCCAGAAAACAGATTTTAGATAAGCATTCTGTTTCCACTAGGAATTTTTAGACTTAGTTGAATAAACAAAATTCCATCATAGCTTTTTTGCCCGATGTCATGTTTTCTATGCAGCTATTCTGAATTTTAAAATTTTATTTCAGTTAAAAGGCAAAAAAAATTATAAAGAATAATTTTTTAATTCTGATAGGTTATAAAAGTATACACAGGTTATTCCCTAAAGTAATGTTTCCCATTATATTGCACTAAAGAAAGACATAATTTCCTTTTCCCTTCTTATTATTAAAATGGGAAAACATATAGCGTCCAGAAATTATTTTAAAAAAATATGATACGTACACCACATGTTTTCCTTGTTAATTATTTCTATACATATTAAATTATACGCATTTTTTCCTGCATTTCATTTAAACTAATTGAACTGAATTAAATCTACTTCGTCGATAGCGCATAAACCACAATAGAAAAAATGCGCTCTTTAAAATTCATTATATTTATTTACCATAGCAACACTCTGGCACTAGGATCATATAACAGCATTAAATCTCATTCATTTTATAACTCAGAAGACACAAAAATTATTTCATTTAAAGAATTATCTAATCGTTGCCACATGTTCTATTCAAATACTATAATAAATCTGAAACGATGTATTAAAGAAATTAAACAAATAAAAGAGACAAAATAGTCTTTCACAGAGGATTCAGCGCCGCTTATCTAATGCGCATGTGCTACTCGTAAACATTCTTCTTTATCTGGGACCGACTGGCGACAACATTCGCTGCTAATACTTATTGCCTCGAATACACTTATTGCCTCGAATTTCATTAGAGATATATTTCTCATTCAATTCCTTCTGTTCTTAGTTCGCGACAAAGCAAAAATACATAAAACCTCAAAATATCTTCATTAAAAATTGAACATATAGAAAAATATAAAACCCAAATGCAGTTAAAACAATCAAAAAACAATTTTTTACAATTAAAATGAGATTTTCTACGCAAAAACAAGCACTTCGACCAGCAGCCAACAAGGCAGATTTTTCGGTGCAGAAAAATGAGTTTAATTCTGGTCCCACTCGGCAAAAAGACACTGAAGGGGCAAAATCTGACTTAATTCACTATTCTGTTAAGTTTGAAATATTAAGAAATATGGCAGTATAAAAATTAGGCGTAGCCGCACTTAAACAACTTTTAAATTGTCGATAATTCTAAAACTATTGCATGTAGATTAACTAAAGGCATTAAAACCTTAATCGGATGACAAGAACAACATAATTCAATCATTTTTCAAGCAAAACATGAGCAATTTACCAGCATATAAGTATAACAATAACTGAGCTCAAAGAGCCGAGTAACATAGTGGGTGTATATATATATATATTTACATACTTTTGGCAGGCCGATTGCAACCCAAAAGGAAGGTGCACATATAGCAGTCTAATATACAAAATTTCAACTTTCTGAGGCTACTGGTTTTTGAGTTATGGAAGATACATGCATAGATATGTACGTACAGTTTTATAATTCGTTTGGGTAAATAGAGTACTTTATTCTGTCCTTACGTACACGCAAGATACAGATGTCACGCGGAAAGATCGTTAAATGGCATTCGATGTCAAAATGGATATTTTCTTTGAAATATGATACCCGGAATATTTCGTGATTACAATGCTTCCTTTACTTCGTACAAGGAAATAAAAATCAAAATATTTTTAAACGTTATGCTTATGATAATATTAATGGATTAACTTGGAAATTAAAAAATGCAGTAAAGTTATAGTACTATAGCAGGTGGACGGAAATCCCTAGAAAAATCCTTCATAAGTGCTTTGTTCCGCCAATAAAGTTAATTCATCATTATATTTGGAATATAAATTGTAATTAACCTTTACTATGCGAAAACAATAGGCCGTAATATAGTTAAAAAATGCCATCTAAAAATTTCAGATTCCCATCTAACATCTCGAGGAATTTAGCCTTAAAATTCGAAAATGATAATATAAGAATCTTAAAAATTTTAAAAGTTTTAAATTTAAAGAAATACTGCCATCTGATCTTGATATGCGGCTTTTTAATTTAACATCTAAAATAATTTTGAGCTGACCATTTACTATAGGCCTAGTGTTTTAAGTTACAGCAATTAATATCTAATAAGCTGTCTACACGGGATAGTGGTTGGTGGCTTTGACTACCGTATGCCGAAGGGCCCGAGTTCGACTCTAGGAGAAGACATGGATGTTTGTAAATGTATAGTGTCTGTGCGTCATGAGGATATGCGGAGAGTCGGAAGTCTTATCAAGGGGTTGGTGATAGAGAAAGAAGGGTGAGAGACCCTCGGAGTGCTATTTTTCAAAATTGAGGACGGAACTGTTCAAAGTCTGTTACGGTGCCCAAGGCTCTTGCCGACGACATACTCAATCTTGCCTCCTTGCCATGATGAAATACGTGGGCTTGTTTTGATAACAGACAAGCGAGATTTGTCATAACAAAAACAACATCTTATATTTAACATGAGTTGTTCGTATGATTATGCCAATAATAGAAATGAAACTGATACGTTCATATTATTTCATAGTATAATTCCTTATGGTGTAATCTTGTGCATTTATTTAACAAACAAAAGACTCCACTGGATCGATTGCGGCTTGCAACAAATATTTTCCTCGATGACGATACTTTTTAATGTTGCCAAGACAAAAAATCTGAGAAATAAAATCAATAAAAGTCTTGAAGAGGTTTCTTTCGAGGAGCTTATAAATGTATCATTTACTATTCCGAAATTTTAAAATTTCAGAATGAAGCCATGAAATTTCATTTAAAGGGGAATGAAAATATTCATAAATTACTTTGTGGATTATGCACGTTTATATACAAATTATGAATATGCTGAGTTTTTTTCAAGTCATTCTTCACCAAGAGTTGTTCTAACAATATTTTTTTTATCAGTTTTGATAAATTCTACAATTTACGTCAGAAAACAACAGCGTTTATTTTCAACAACTGAGAATTTATTGACAGCATTAAATTAGATTCTATTGCTTACTATAACAAAGCATGCTAGAAACATTCTTCAAAGGATAAAAGAACACATCAACGGCCAAGCAGTAAGACTGCTAAACACTAGTAGGTTGACCTGACATCAAATCCCTGTGAATGTATTTGCTGTGTGACTGTTTTAGGGAATCTCCTAATGCGTGACGTGAATACGAGCTAGTTTCCCTTAAAAAATTCCTAACAATCTTATCCATTCCCTTAAACATGTAATACTCGTATTCTTTCCCATAATCTAGTAAATAATTTGACCCAATCTAATCTATGAAGAGGAATACCTTATAGGGTTTCTTGTATCTGGTAACAGTTAATTATTCCAAAATCCTAACAGACCTAAAGTGAATTATCGCTATGCCTAAAAGTAAATACAGAGACCGGGTAAGGTTTAAAACAAACTTTTTTAATTAAGCAAAAATTAAAAGATAAGTGCACGTTCGTGCGCTAGCAATATCAACCACAACTCGTGGTGATGCAACTAAAGTAGCAGCAAAATTCCAATTGAAAATATAAAATAATAGTTAAAAACTACACGATTAAATCGAAATTCAAGCTGGCTCAGAACTTCTAACTGGGGTAAAAAATTCAAATGTTGGCATAAATAAAGCAAAGCCGAATAATTACAAACATATCAGAGCTGGCAGGAACTAGCGTAACGAGCCTGCGAAAGGCAGAAACACTCTCTATCTTATAATTGAAAAACCTCAGCTATATAATTGATTTGCATTCTGCTGAGGAAACGGAAAGGAAAAGTTATAGTAAAGGCTGAAATTGTAAATAATTGCTTAGTTTCAAATAATAACCTTTGTTTTGTATTAGCTGAGAATTATTAGCGCCAACCTGTCTCCGACAGAGGAGAATGTTGACGAATAGCGCATGCGCACTAGAAGTAGCGTTGAACTATCGTCTGTGAGAAACGGTTTTTCATACTTTTTTTATTTCCTTTTAGATTTATTGCAGTTTGCTTAGAACATGTAGCTTCTTAAAATGATATACATATTTGTGCATTCCGAGTTGCGATTCAGATGTGACGCTGTAAGCAAGGAACCTAGCGCCAGAGTGTCGCTAGGAAAATAAATATATTGAATGTAATGTAGAGTGCGTTGTTTCTAATATATGTGTGGTATTATTTTACTGTGATTTATAGCTATCGACGAGAAATAGATTCATTACAAATTCTGGCCGTTCAGAGCCGGAACAGCTAATAAAGTTTAGAGACTGTGATATAACTTTCGGTTTTTTGAAACGAAGGATTATTTACGATACTTCCAGATTGAAGTTCTGTAGAAACAAAAGGGTAAGTACCCTTTCCTTTTTTGAAGCTCTTTATTTGTTTATTGACTTTTGCTAATTAAAATGTCACTAAAGGAGATATTAGCTAAAAAACGTACATTGAAAACACAGTTAACAAAATTAAAACAAAAAGTTGCGGACGAAAATGTCCAAAGAAGTGATTTTGAAATACTGAGGAATAAATTTAAAGCGCTTGAGACAGAGATAAATTCCAATTTCGATTCTTTGTTTGGGTTATGTACTGACGAAAGTATTGATGCTTATGTAAAAGAGAAACAAGAGATTGACGATATTCTCTTAGATGTAGAAGTCGAATTAAATCGTAAATTAGCTGAACTTTCCAAAGAAAATAAATCGGAATCTTCGGGTTGTACGAATGCTGAGAACAATGTTAAATTACCCAAAATTACTTTGCCAACGTTTTCGGGTAACTTACAGGAGTGGCTTTCATTTAAAGATGTCTTTTTAGCCAGTGTTGATTCGAATCCTAATTTAACAGATGCGGTCAAATTACAGTACTTAAAACCTGCGCTAAGAGGAGATGCTTATCGTATTGTGCAGTCAATATCTATAGTTGACTCTAATTAAAAATTAGCCTTTTCATTACTAGAAGAAAGGTTCTCTAATCACCGCGAACAAGTGTATGCTCATCTGAAACGATTTATGAATATGAATCCTATGCAAAATGAGTCAGCGTCAGCGATATTAAACTTGATTGACATTACAAATGAATGCGTGAGATCATTAGAGGTTTTAAATCAGAGTGTTAAAGGGTTTTCTTCCAATGTACTTGCATACATTTTAGAGCAAAAATTAGATCCTAACACCAAAATATGGTGGGAAAAAAATTAGAGAAAGAGAACTTGCCTACTTTAAATGATCTTATAGAATTTCTTAAAGATCATGCAAGAACTCTCAATGCTTCAAAGAGTGTGACTAATAAAAAAAAGTTACACATAGAGTTACCGCTGTCGTTTCTAATGCAAACGAAAAACATGCACAGAATTCGTGTAGATTATGTAATTTGAGTAATCACAAGCTTTTTAATTGTCCTAAATTTCAGAAATTAAGTGTAAAAGAAAGAGTAGAATTTGTGAAAAAATATAATTTATGTTTTTGTTGTTTTAATTTGTACAGTGTGAGAAATCGCTCTTCCAATTACTTGTGCAAGAAGTGTAAGAAAAAACATAGCTTACTCTTATGTTATCAAAACGAAAGTAATTGTGTTGGTACCACAGTAGAAGGAGCAGACAGTTCAGATCAGAACGAGTTGGGTAATCAAAACAGAAACGCATTAAATGTACATGCGCCTGCATTTCAAGCTAAAACTCAAAACGAAACCTTCACAGCAGCTACGGGCACCAACAGTGGGAAAAATGTAATCTTATCTACCGCTTTTGTATTTATTGAGACTAATGATGGAACTTTAATTAAGGGGAAAGCGTTGTGTGATAGTGGAAGTGTTTCTTGTTTTTGCACCACTGAATTAGCGGATATACTTAATTTAAAAAGGGAAAAGACAAACATTTCGGTTTGCAGTATATCAGGTATTTCAACTACGATAAAACAGAAAACAGTTGCTCTTATCTGTAATCAGGAAAAAACGTATAAAAGAAGACTAGAGGTTTTGGTAATTCCGAAAATAGCAGGTCTAACTCCCGCAAAATTTATCGATGTTAGTAATCTTATGATTGCTGAGAAAGGGAATTTAGCGAATCGGAAATTTTATAAACCAGAGAAAGTAAACCTGTTGCTTGGAGCGGAAGTTTTCTATGATATGTTACGATCTGGTCAAATCTATGTTCCTCATACAGGTTTGATATTACAAAACAGTGTGTTTGGGTATATAGTTAGCGGAAATATAAATGATTCACGGCGAATTAATTTATCGTATTATGGGTTAATAAATGATAATTCAGAGAGTGAATTGAAAATGTTTTTCGAGCTAGAATCATTAGGAAGTAAAGATGATCCTTACTGTCATGAGGAAGACAAAGCATTGGAAATATTTAATGAGACAGTTTGTTTTAAAGCTGGTCGTTACGAGGTTACTTTACCTTGGAAAAGGGACTGGAGTGAATTAGCTGATAATTACCGTGTAGCAGAAAATAGATTAAAAGCTCTTGTAAAGCGAATGAATTATGACAAAACACTGTTTTCTACATAGAGTAAAATATTATATAAGTATCTTAAGCAAGGTATTATTGAGAAAGTGTCTGATGAAAATATACCTGTTGATAAACCAGTCTTTTACCTACCACATCAACCGGTATTTAGAGAAACCAGTGCTTCAACGAAAACTAGAATATTGTTTGATGGCAGCTCACATGAGTTCGGGCAGTTATCACTGAACGATTGTCTATGGACATGGACAAATTTGAATCCTCACATGTTCCATCTGCTAATTAATTTCCGATTAAATAAAGTCGCAATTTCAGCGGATGTAGAAAAAGCATTTTTGCAGATTGCTTTAGCAGAAAAGGATCAAGATGCAGTACGATTCCTGTTTGTGGAAAACACACAACTAAATGATATGAAACTAGCAACATATAGATTTAAGCGTGTAAATTTTGGGATTAAGTCAAGTCCGTTCTTGTTGGCTGCAACAATTAAAGAACACATTCGAAAATATCGAGACGAGCAGCCAGATGTATTTAAAATATTGAATTCTTGAGTTTATGTTGATGATTTTATTACTGGTTATTACGGTGTAGAGGAGCCTGTAAGTTTATCGCGTAAAGCTAAACAAATTATGAGTGAAGCAAATATGAACTTGCGTAAATGGGTATCCAATGATCCTAAGCTGATGATAAAAGGGGAAGAAGAAGAGTTCGAGATCCATCCACATAAAGTCAATGATTCAAACGAGACACTTAAGATCTTGGGAATGTTCTGGGATACTAATGAAGACAGTCTAAGCACAGATACAGACAGTTTGATGGAATTTCTTAAAACTAAGCGTAATACAAAACGATTCATCTTGAAAACTGCAGGGAAGATTTTTGATCCTTTTGGGTTAATAACTCCATTTACTGTTAGACTGAAATTCTTGCTACAAGAACTTTGGGTTCGGAAATTGACGTGAGATGATGAATTACCTACAGATATCTCTCAAGAGTGGGCAAAGTTGTGTTGTGAGTGTCATCATCTAAGGAAAATTGCAGTGTCAAGATTCATTTTGAATCCCGAAGCCGATTCCATAGAGATTCATTGCTTCTCAGATGCCAGTCAGAGGGCGTACGGTACTGTTGTCTACGTAAAACTGCGTAAGCAAGAAGAAATTTCTGTGAGTTTCATTGCATCAAAATGTCGTGTTGCACCTGTGAAAAGAATTACGTTACCTCGTCTTGAATTACTTGGTGCATTACTAGCAGCACGTTTAGGTTCTGAAGTGAAACAATTGCTCGATCAAAGAAATCCTCGAGAATATTTTATTGGACTAATGACAAAATAATGCTGTGCTGGATTAAAGGTACCAGTACCAAATGGAAATCTTTCATCGCCAACAGAGTTAACGAGATTAAGAAATTAACAAAGCCGGCAGACTGGTTCCATTGTCCAACAAAAGAGAACCCAGCAGATCTTCTGACGCGTGGTGTTGAAACTGACTTTCTTGTGAACTGTTCCAAATGGTGGTCATGTTATGACTTTCTAACACGTTCAGAGATTCCTCATCAGGACTTATCAGTTGAGGTTTCTGAAGACCTGTGTTCAAATGAACTTAAAAAAGACAATGAACTGCATAATGATTCTAACTTAGTTTTAATTGCATGTAATGAACCAAACCTCTTTAATGATATTCTCAATTTGTCTGCTAATTATACTAAACTTCTTCGTCTTGTAAGTTTCATTTTCAGGTTTATCCATAATCTTAAGAACTCCAAGGTAAGGAGGTATGGAGTACTTACTTTAGAAGAGATAAAGGATGCTGAGGTGTGTATTTTATTAGAGGCCCAAAAAGGTGAGTTTCGAGAAGAAATAAATTTATTAAAAAGAGGTAAGTGTGTAAACCCCAAAAGTAAAATAGCATCGCTAAATGTGTTTCTCGATAATGTGGGACTAATTAGAGTGGGCGGATGATTGTCCTATTCGGACCTACCCGCCAATAGTAAACACCCTGTTGTTTTACCTAGTAAACATAGTTTAACTACTATTATTTTAGAGCATTTTCATTTGAAGTACTTTCATTTAGGATCACAATCTCTATTACATCAGGTACGACAAAGATTCTGGCCACTTAATGGCAGAAACAATTGTAGAAAGATCGTCTGCAGATGTGTGACATGTTTTAAGAACAAACCCATCACAGTTCAACAAATAATGGCTGAGTTGCCCAAAGAGCGTATCACACCATCATACCCATTTAACATAACTGGTGTTGATTTCTGCGGCCCATTTGCTATAAAGTTTAAGAATCAACGTAAGGGAGTTTTGAACAAAATCTATGTTGTAGTATATGTATGTATGAGTACAAAAGCCATACACTTAGACTTTGTGACAGACCAAACTAGCCAATCTTTTATTGCAAGCTTAAAGCGTTTCTTCTCTAGAGGGGGAAAATGTACTAGAATAATGAGCATTAATTCTAAAACCTTTATTGGTACTAGTGTAGAACTAAAAAAATATCAAAAATTGGTTGAGTGTCCAGATGCAAATTTGTCTTCAACCAAGTGGTTAGTAGGGAGAATAGCTGAAGTTTTTCATGTTAGGGATAACAAAGTAAGAGTAGTAACTGTAAGATTGCTTAATCAAAATTTGTTAAAACGAAATGTTCGAGATATATGTATACTTCCTGTAGAATGATTGTCTTATCTTTATTATAAACACCATGTATATTCTTTAGCATGATTTGTTCTTGTTAAGTATTATTGTTGTGCCTTTATATCAATATTCTTTATAATAATAGTTTTGAAATTGTTAATTTCAACGCCGGGAGTGTTTTGTATTAGCTAAGAATTATTAGTGCCAGTCTGTCTCCGACAGAGGAGAATGTTGACGAATAGCGCATGCGCACTAGAAGTAGCGTTGAACTATCGTCTGTGAGAAACTGTTTTTTATACTTTTTCTATTTCCTTTTAAATTTATTGCAGTTTGCTTAGAACATGTAGCTTCTTAAAATGATATACATATTTGTGCATTCCGAGTTGCGATTCAGATGTGAAGCAAGGAACCCGCCGCCAGAGTGTCGCTAGGAAAATAAATATATTGAATGTAATGTAGAGTGCGTTGTTTCTAATATATGTGTGGTATTATTTTACTGTGATTTATAGCTATCGACGAGAAATAGATTCATTACAACCTTATAACCTGGTACAGTATTTTGCAATTAGAAGCAAGTGTTTTGCAGCTTTGCCAGATGGCAATTGTTGCCATCCCATAGGCAAGAACATCTCAACTCTGCACTTTGTATATAACTTCTGTGACGCAATAGACTTATTTATCGTCTCGGCTTATTATACTACAAGCATCATATAACTGTTCATCTTTGGTTTTCATTGTATATTTCAGATATTTTTACCCTATTTTCAAAACTGTAATGCCTTGAAGTTGACTCGAAACTTTGTTACTTGACCTATAAATCATTCTGAGAATCCAAACCCACTTAATGCTAAAAAATTATCTAATCTAGAAATACCTAGCAATCAGTATAATACTAATCTTAAATCTGGGAAGAAAGAATTAATCGATGCCCATCTGTCGTCCACGTATTTCATTACTAAGCTTCTCTTTAGAAATCTAGAAACTACATTGTTTACTTTCTCTGGTTTTTTTCGCTTCATCTTAAATTTTTTTCTCGGGGTGCATTTGCTAAGCGTATAGTTTACGATCACCTCTTTCTCTCTTTTTTGTCAAAGTTAGAAACTTCTTTCAAAACCTTAGCTCAAACTTTCCATTTTTGGTGTCTAGTAAACGTTATTGGGTATTTTATATCCATGTTACCTTAAAACTGATGTTCGCCACTTTTAATTACTATCCACGCAGTTTAAAATATTGACAGGAGTCAAATTCTGAAAAATCTTCCCCATTCGACGTGATTAAAGATTTTTAATTTATCTTTCAAATTAAAACTGCACCTTGCTTAACTAAATAAACAATTTAAAAACAACGAACCGACACTTTTTAATATAATCTTCAGCTAATGTAACTTACGATGGAGTTACTCGATTTATTACGTAATTTATAATACATCTTAATGATAATTTTGATTTTAGAACATCTTAAATTGAATCAACTTTCGCATTGATGGTCAGTTTATCCCTTACTTTCATGTATTAGAAAATATTTAATCTTGAGGCTCTTAAATGTTTCTTGGATAATACTGTTTCGGTTATGAAAAATAATTAATGTAATTCTGCAATAAAAGTTCTTTCAAACGACACATTCAAGACATATGAAATTATGTGATATTTATTATATACATATGTATTTTAATTTATTTTTAAGTAAATGTCAGCGATGAAATTTGAAAAGAATTCTACTTTTATCTACATACACCATGAAGTGTTCAATATAAATATTATATTTTCCAAATTTCGTAGGATCATTTAAATATCTTCTGTACTAATTATTCCGTAAAGTAGGAAAAGAAATCTTACCATGCATTTTTTTATCTTAAGTCAAAGTTTTAGCTCTTCAATGTTAATTGAAGTTGAAACATATTTATTAATATCTCCTTTTTATTAAACTTACTTGATTCCTTTTTTCAAGTTCAAAATTTAGATTCACTCCAAATAAAATTCGCAGATCAGATATTTTCTGATTTATTTTTGAAATTTGTGCTTTAGTAATTTTTATAAATTTTACAAAATCATGAATTATACTCTATAAAAGTTTTACCGTCACCTTGAAGTAGATGTATTTCTAGGCGTACCTGCAAAATATAGAGTTTTGTATTCAAAATTTCCAAAGATACACCTGAAATTATAAATTAGCGCGTTTTGAAAATGGCATATTTGTTATAAGCCATAATAACGCCAAATGTGCTTCACACATTATTTGAAAGCATGAACGATGTAGTTTTCTTTCCGCTCGTGCACAGTAAAAAAAGGAAAACGAAAATTGGTTACTATAAAATAAGAATTTCGCCAAAAAAATCATTCTTGGCACAAACTGAGAAAGTGCGCTAAAACTAATTTTTATATTTCTTCGCTAAGCTTCTCAGCAAATTTTACGAAATTTAATATTTGGACATAATTTGAGCTGTAGAATCGAAATACAAAAACGATCTGGCCTGTCATTTGAGAAAAAGTCCGATTTTGTGTCCAAATACCTATGTTAGATCAATTGCTATATGTAAATCTCATATATATCCTAATTCAAGATTTCAAGACATGAAAGTTAAATTTGGTGAATTATGGAGAGACCGGGAAGTATGGAACTATCCCCTTTTTTTGTGTGCAAAGTGTACATGTTTATCCTCCAGACTATTGTTGAATTTTTCAGAACTAGAAAACTGGCCAAGAAAGACAGACGTGCACAATTTCTTCATCATAAATCTGTCCTTGAACTCCCAAGAGCTCTCATAGCTGTAAGCTTGAAGCTCTGAGCAATTAAGCGAAATCGTCTAGACTTTTATGATACACTGTCTAGCTTTCTGTAATCACAACTTTATTTGCCTGTCATAATAGCTATTGTTTCAGACTCTAAGGTTCCTTTGCTATTTCGTTTGTTTGACTACAGCATAGCTCCTCAAGAAATCAGCAAATTAGCTTACTTTACACATTTTGTCGTGGCATTAGTTAACTTTACACATTTTACATACATTTTGTCGAAGCTTATTCAAGCTGGCATAACCATTTAGTCAATGTTATTTTACTCGTAACTAGTTTTAAAGTTTTATAACCTCACATACTGAAAAATGTCTAGAAAAATATTTTTAATGTCAAAATGTTAATAGATTTATAATAATTAATAATAATATTTCTCATAATCTGAAGTTTAATACGCTATCTGCCACAAATAGTCTTGTAAAAAATAAGCAATCATGATTATATTTGTATAACCAAAAGGATATATTGTCTCAACATTTATAATTATTTCCTACCTATAATTATAAAACTTGCCATTTTTCGATGATGACATTTAGATATACATTAGAAAAAAGTCTTTATTCCAAACTTTAGATTTAAACCTTAGGCATTAGATAAAGATGCAGGTATAGAATAAGTAGAATACGCTTTTTTACAATTTGTGACTAAAGAATTTGAAATCGAAAATATTAAATTTTTTTATGAAAATTAGATATCTTTAGCAATAATTTGTATTCAATAGTTACTATCAGCTATATTCAGACCTGTCCAAAAGAGAGAAATATAGATAATCATATAGTGTTTCAATCTTTAGCAATTAACTTGATGTCAGTGCTCTAGACATGATTTAAATCCAATACATTTCCACTCTGTTTGTTAACTTGATTCCTTTTCACTGGAATATTAAATAATTATATAAGACAACCAACACTTTATTATAAAACAGAATCAGATTAAATGATTTTGCCTGACGTTAGACTGCTAAGCATTCTGAGCACACTAGAGTTTGATGCTCGGTGTATTAAATATATCAGATAGATTTTCCATTTACGATACTTTCAACTTAGAGGGGATTTAGAGCATAAAATGCCATCATAGGTCAAGGAGTTCTTGCAGGAGTTGTTCAAAAAGCTGGCTACAGGCGATATTTCCTTCTATATTGATCGTAGACATAAATTTAAAGTTTCTCAAAATAAAACAAAAAAGGATTTCGAAAGAAGTTTCAGCTTTCGGGTTAGGAGATCACTATAAATCTAAAATTTAATTTTCCATATAGTACGTATACAGGTGAACGTCCATTTTGTAAAATAATCATTAATAATTTAAAGACAAAAATGGTCCATACTTCTAAAACTAAAATTCAGAGGGCTGTCTTTCCCAGAACATAACCATTAATCACCAATTTCAGTAACTTTTGTTTCATGAATTCATCTGAATTCTGGTCAAACCCTCCTTTAAATCGCTTATTAATAGCACTGAAAAATAACTAAGTCAATAATAACGAATAATTTTCCACTTAACGTTGTGGGATTTTTTTCTTTTTAAGCAAACAGCTATCAACATTTTTGTAACGGGACTTAATGTTCTACGCTTAAAAATTTGTATATTTAGAATACTTTCACGCTCTTCAAAATCCGAAAATATTGGAAATGTTTAAATAACAAAGTGTACCTTATAAGCCATTTTTCCTTCGTCGTGTAATGGTCAGCACACTAGACGCGTATTCGAAAGGCCCGAGGTTCGAGTCCCTGGAGGACATTGCCGATTTTTCATGTCGGCCTGCTTTCAGAAAGTACCTAATGTCTCCGCAACCTAATTTTGAGAAACTTTCTAAACGGAAACATGAGTCTAGAAACCATATTTAAGGAATAAATCCTATGCTCGTTCTTTTCGAAACATGTAAGTATCAGAATTTTCTATAAATAGAGTCTAATAATAAATATTTAACTTATATAGAGAGGTAAAAAAGAATTATCTATATATCTGATTTCATTTAATTAAAATTGCATTACTATATTTTAGTTTCTTGCAAGTAGTATATATTAAAACCCAAGTACAAGTAATGATAAAATATAGCATTATGGGTAAAGATAAAATAAAGCCCTTACTTGCCAGGAATGTACGTAACATGAAATAGACTCTTACAGAAAAAGAAATGAAAGAGGCAGATAGATATACTATTTTATTTGATCTCTCAGATTCCCCTATGAGATAATCAGCGACACTTGTGGCATAATTAAATAAATGTTTTCCTAGAAACCATAGAGTTGTAATCTTATGTTCCGGGGCTTAAAAAGCTTGATTTTTTGCTTCCCGCCAGCTAAAAGTAGGTAATGGTTTCAGTCCAAAGATTTGATAGTGCGTTATCTGTCAATAAACAGGAATTAGTGTCCCTAAAACAACAGTCCAAGAGAATAACAAGAGCATTCTAGAGTTTTTTTTTTGGGATGATATCTGTCTTTGTGAGTCGACAATTTTTTCGGCCGCGGTAACTTATATCAAAATTTTAAAATTTTCTGTTTTTTCTGAGTTGATTAGATTTGGGAGAAAATTGGATAAACGAATGTGGTACTTTACCTAAAGCTCATAAAAGTCTTAATGAAACACTGTATTAAAATACAATTTAAAACTTTTCAGGTTTAGTATTTAAGATTTTTATATCAGTGAGAACAACATATTAGTTTTTAGTTAAAGTTGATAAACTAAAATTCATACTTTACTTGATGCTCTGAACAGATTCTTGTGAAAATATATATTACAATATAATCCAAATCTTCTCAAATTTGGAATTAAAACTGCATATATTATTATGATTAGGAACAGCACATTAAATTTTGACTGTATTTGATAAACCGAAAGTGATTCTTTAACACTTACTTGAAATCTTACTTGAAATTTGTGGAAAAATTTAGCATCGCTATAATAAGAGTTCAGTCTAAAATAATGCAGCACAAATTAAGGTTACTTCTATTAAATCTAGACATGATTTTATATATATTAAGCAACAGAAAAGCATGATATTTATAACAGAACATTCATTTGAAAAACTTCAAAATTTTGTAATGCAGGCATTTTACCCAAAAAAATGCTTTTGTTATTCTCTTCGAGTGCTGATGATGACAACGGACAACAGCAAATAGCAAATTCGAAAAACTTATTGCTTTACTTCTTATTGATCTCGGATACTGTCTTATTGTAATTCCAAAAACTAATGAACGTTATTTACTGATACCTAAATATCGCAGGGAAATATGTTAGGATCAAAATGAATTTAGATTTGTTGATATACTAAAACTAACATAGAAGAAAATTAAATTATGGTATTCGTTTCAAAGTATTTATTTTAAAAGCATTATAAGCATTAATTTTAAATAAAACCAATTAAATTAAATGTTAATTCCAGTAAAATACAATTCTTAGTAAAAAATAAAGGAGAAAACATTTGATTATAACTTTAGAAAAACCAATTTTTATCCATTGCCAATTTTAAAGTATATTCCAAAATTTCGTTCTCTAGACCATTCTATATATTGGAACAACAAAATAGATTTTATTTAGAAATAATAAGCCGGAAGTTGATACTGTACTTAAAGCTCATTGCTATTTAAAACATTGAATTGGCAGAAAGGCATGTCCTGTCCACATAAGATCTTTGTTGTTGTAGATATATTGTATCATTTCTCGGTCAATAAAAGTGATGTTTTATACTTTTATTTTAGAGCCTCTAGAATAGTTTACATTTCATGAATTGGTATCCAGTGTGTTTCTTTAATGAAAAGCTGCATGCAATGCAGACTGTGTTTTATAAAATAATCAACACATTCTTCGCTAAGAGCAAATATATTACGATCAATAATGATATTATTTATTACACATGCAAATTTTTTTCTCAACTTCCTAAAAAAATACAGATTAATGGGTACCTGAGGTGAAGGAAAAGCGTGAAAAATAAATATCGAAATAAGTGTTCTAAAAAATCGAAAAAAACGTGTTCCTAGACAAAAAAAATTATTAAGATGAAATACTGCAGTAAAATACGCACAAGTATCTTGATGACTAATATTCATTACTCATACTTAAATAGCAGGGTTTCCGAGAATTTTTATTTTAAATTCCGCTTAGAATATTCTTCAAAGTCAAGTAAATGTGTCAAGGACCGAAATTAATGGTGAAGAATCAATGTTGAAGCGTAGAAACGAAAGGAAACCCTGACAGGAAATAACCAGACATTGAACCATATTGATTATCAGACAGATATTAGAAGCGTAACCCGAAGCATAACGGATTAAGTAATTTCTTAAAATTTCGATTATATTATTATATCATTCAAAGCTGTGAACAATGATAATTCAATACGATATATGGATTTTTAAAGGCAGCCCTTTCATAAGACTTTAAATCTTTCCTTGACACAGAAGAGTGCTCTAATACAACAAGAAAAGCTGCAAATAACTCATTTTATGACAGCTTGTAACAGAAGTTCTTTAGTTGTACTTTAAGTAAAGAACTACAGTATATTAGAAAATGCTCTAAATGTATTCCGAATGATGTAATTTTATGAAATAATAATTGGAATTAAATGCATAATAAAGGAAAAAATATTTTAGTGCTTATGGTCTGTTAAATTTATTGAGTGAGCTTAAAGCTGATGTATTCCCATTCATGATTTTGAAATTTGCAAATTGAATGGAAATAGTGCATAATTATATGTAAATCTAGCAACTTTCATTGATCGATAGCACCATCCTTGAATTTCTTTTAGGTTTTTCTAATTTTAGATGTATTTTAAAACACAAACGTTAAAATCCAAAGAACTTCAACGAACTTCTTCACAATGAATTTAGCAGACGGTTTAAGCACGTTGCTGTGTCAAGTGATTGTGCCATGTAGTAATAGTGTTTCTTGCGAATGTCAAGCTGTAACAATAACTGGGAAATTGCAAAGCATTTTTCCCTATATTATTTTACAAACTTTCATTTAGAGTGTAGAAATTCGGGATTTTTAATAGCATTTATGTTCTTATCCAACCTATTGCCTAATCGTAAAATTTCAGTTAGTATTTCTATAATTAACTACCAAATTCTCAAGCAAGATTGGTTTAAGCTGCATTTTCAATTTGTATTACCTCTACCACAAATTAAATAACTTCGATTCGGAATGAAATGAGTAGCTAACATGATCTCCCCTGTATTAGACAAAAAATAGAAGTTGCGATAAATCCACAGACAAATTTTGAACTATATGTTAGTAATAGCTATTATTTAATAACATGGTTAATTTCACCTACATTTTTAAATCATTCTATACTGCATTTGCCTTAATGGCATATCACAAGTTTAAATGAATATTTAAATGAATACTTTATGAACATTTCAAGATTTAAGTTTGCAATATTTGCCCCATATGCCATGTTATGGTAGGTGGCACTTCCGAATATTAAGTTAACCTTTACTTCTCCATCGATGTCTATTTTATCACCTTAAACAGTTTGGACGGTAACGCAGAGTAACGTCCAGATGAGTTTAAAAGTTAATTCAAATCCCTTCGGATCATGGTAACACTGGCTACTGTATTGATGGTTATATGGCAATGAACTCCATTTCCATATCCCAAAACGAAAAGTCCGTTACTGCCGCCACCCATTGAAGAAATATGAAGCCCTACAAAATGAGGCCTGGTAACATCTGCTCTGCGAGATGGCTATTAAATTTTTCCTTCCTCCTTACTGAGGAGCGGATTTGGCTTCTGCACCCTGGAGTGTTCTGCTCTTCCTTCGTACGTGGCCTTCATCATTGTAGTTCAAGTATTTTATATTCAGCTTGCTGCCATTCATATTCCATCTCAAGTCATTGATATGCTTCATTAAACCGCCTAGACATGCAGTCACTTGATTTACTGGCTCCTGGACTTGAACAGCTCGATTGTGTGACGGTCTCTACGAATTGCTTCCTGAGCTTCTCAAAATTTCATTCACTGAAGCACTTCTTATATCCTTGACATCCGCCATTCACAGAGCTATCTGTATATCCATTGATGAAGTTTTCCGTATATGCGTCGAATTTTACATCGATGATCTACTGCAGTGAGAGGATTTCTCTTGTTCTATAGGGTAATCTGAAAAAGGCGAGATGAGACAGCTTTTAAGAATCCATGGCGAGTTTCCTTCTGCCTACGCTTAATGATTGTTTTCGTGAGCCTTTGTTGTTGAGATTTTAACTGAAGCCGGTGAAATTTTAACTGAAGATTGCGATGGTAACTTTAGCCAGCGAGATTTTTACTGTATAGGCTTGGAAGTCTAGCCTCTGGTTTGCGGACAGAGTTTGAAGAATATCCGCTGAGTCTGCTCTCTGAGAAGAGACGAGATGGTAGGCCTTAGTTTGCGAATCTGCATCCCATCCACTTGTGTTCTATAGTATAAAGAGCTGAGTCTTGTGGAATTTCCACGAGGTCTTTCCATTATATTCGGATAGCTTTAGAGAGGGTTGTGAAGACATAGGTAGGAATTTAAAACTTCAGAATTGTTACCAGCTTTCGCTATGGATGCCTTCGAGCAATGGACTTCTTTTGCGATAACAGAAACTCTGTCACTGATTGGTTTGACAACACAGACAACAATTTTTTCGATTTGTTTTTCGACAGCAGAAACTTTTTCTTTGATTTCTTCAACTTTATTTTCAATCTTGTCTATTCTGCTTTGCAGAGCTTCGAATTTGTTTTTTATTATGACAGTAATTTCTCTTTCCATTTTCTCGACTTTCTTCAATCTCTTCTTGGCCCGCTGTCATCTCTTCTTTAATGGACTCGACTGCTTTCCATCTTTTCTTATCATGCTTTCATCTTCTCTTTAACGGACTTGATTGCACATTCCGTCCTTTTGGGCCAACTTTTATCTCTTCCTTAATGGACTTGATTGCCTCTTCCATCTTTTCTTGGAATGCAGCAAAAACTGCATCAACTCTCTCAGTTGCTCCTCCATCGTTCTTTTCGCCGGCATTCAATCCCCCTTCCGTCACCAAAACTTATTACGTGCATAGGTGTCCGTAATGAATTGAATGCACACAGAATGGATGATAGGTTGATGAAATTTACTTTTCGAAAACCACTTTATAATTCTGGAACGTTTTACACCACAAAAGTACTCGTATACTTCTTTTCAATATGACAGAGCATAGTAGTTACTACTTATGACTGCTAAGAAAATCAAACACAAGACAATACAGAAAGCTTCAAATACGTATGCTTGAACAGTGATCTCTCAATACTCTGAGCTAAACTTTGAACTCATCTCTGAACTAAACAGAAAACTAATGTTGTCTCCTGTCTCCATATAGTTTTTACACTTAAGGCAAGAAATTTCCAGTATCTCCGATTTCTCGAAATGTCTGGAAGGCATACACACTTAGAGGTACAGTGAGTCAGATACAGTTACTTAGGAATCGTACCAGTTAAAGTTACACAGGAATCGGAGCAAAATGTCTCAAAATGGTTACATCAGAATAACAAAACTTTGATCGTGTATTTTCATTCAATTCCTTCCACAGTGCAGGTCTCCATTGGTTTACAGTTAAATTCTAGAGAAATCCATTTTTATTCATCATCAACCCATACATCACTTCTCTGATTAGAACACATATCAGGTTGAGCGAAACTTCATGCAGGCCTGAGATAGACAACTTCAAATTTCATCATCAAATCACTCAACTGATTGGTGACAGAATTTAATTTAATCAAACGTTCATTAAACAGAAACTTCATATAAATTCTTCAAAAAACGAATTAAGTTAAAATGGTTATTTATTCTTTTTCCGCATTCCAAAAGAAGTAAATATTTAACTAAGTAACCTTCAATCATTATCCCTGACTTTATTGTCCCTTTGAAATACATAAATCCAAATTGCATTGGTAGTTTTGGAACAACTCACACTATCATTAATTTTAACCTGAGATAATCTATTAAACGAGAATAAATTCTTAATCGTTAGCAATTTCAATATATAGTATCTTACACATTGTTTACAATACATTTACAAACACGTTATTCAGAATTTTATCATTTTAAGTCAGAAGTTTGAAGATGCAGTTGATTCTGTTATCTTTCCTAATTTTGAATTTTATATATGTTAGGAGCCTTCTGTCTACGCTTAATGAGCAACTTGGAGAAATTTGTTAAACTAAAGACCCAGCAAGAACAGAGCTTAAAACTTTACAGCCTATTATCCGCCTTCTTAAACAAGTTTAATCTTCATTAATTCTCTTTTTCTTTTCCAATTACACAATAAGTTTAATGCTCTCCTCATTAAAAGGAGCCTTGTGTTCTGCAGAAAACGCGTTCCTGCTTTATCTATCGTCTTATCGCATATAACCATGGAACGTCCTCTATTTTATCTATGTCGGCTCTTTGCGCAAGACAAGGTTTTACGACTTCTTTCCTATATTTATGACTGTAAAAATAGAAAAAGGAGAGGTTTATCCTTTTAAGAACATTTCATCGATTAAAGAAGAGTTCCTTTATCGATAAAATTCCAAACTCCTTATCGTTTCCAGATACCTAATATAAATGGCCGATGAAGACCAATGATCGAAAAACATTCCTCCTTTTATCAGATAACTTTGCCTGAAGAAAAAACGACTCAGAAGAGCATCATTATTATTGAATTACTTCAAAATAATTATTGCACAGTGAAAGTTTGACTTGTACTTGCAAATACCAAATTGCATTATGCGTCATATGTTGTGAAAAAATCTCGATTTTATAATGTTTTTAAAATATTTTATTGATTTGGCCTTAGATTTTTGGAATTCGATAACTTTTTCCATATACGCTGTGGCCATACCGCAGACATTGGCTGTTGACATATACTACTTGCAATTACAAAACTGATTTGAATAAAACAAACATTTATCTTTTAATATTTGTAAAACAAAAAAATCAAATTTGGGAAAATTATAAAATCTAACGTTATATACATCCTCAATTCCTTATAAGTATATTTAGTGAAACTTTATACTTTTCATAAAAATTAAAGCACAAAACATTTTTCTCTCGGGTTATAAAAACTATGCGAGATATATAATTTCAGAATCTGGTACTTCTTATTTCTTTTTTCGACTTGCACTGAAATGTGAGTTCAAAAATAATTTAGGATGAATCCAGGTTCATTTTTTCTCTTTCATATCATTGACATTCTTTTGCGGCTTATTCATGACTATAGCATTGTTTAATTTATAATTTTGCTACATGTTATAAGACGAAAGAATTTTCGCACAAGTAACTTGTAAGGTTTCGAACGCTAAAATTACGTTATTAATATTACCATGCTATTTTATAACGTTACACTCATAATCTAAAAATTATTCCAAAAACATACATAAAACTAGAAATATTTTTTAATTTTTTATTGAGGTTTGAAGTTGGCTCTGAGGCGTGCATTGCTTTCTGCAACATGAATTCTATAAGGTTCTGTGAAAAAGATCTCTTTTTTGAAGAAAATTATATTGATCAATACTTTCCCGAAAATATGTGTACCATTGTTCGTCTCCTAATCTACTAACAACAGAAATATTTTTCTAAACATCCATTTCATTTTTCATTATGTACAAATGCAAACGCTTCGCACTTCAGTTTGTGTACAAACTTTGAATATAATCTTAAACATTAAAATTAAATATGTGGGTCAGTTTTATCATGTGGAAATAAAATATTATATTTTATTTTCAGAATAAATATATAATTTAATTAAACAAAACCATCAAAGTGGTTCCCAAAACAAAGCCGCCACACAAGGACGATCATGGACATGTTGTATTATATGCGTGTAATAATCGAATGTTAGTGGTGGCGCTGATACAGAAGCAGAAGACGAATATCTGTAAAAGATGTAGTTATGCCTGATTTATAACGTAGGAAAAGGTTGCTATCGATGGGCCATTTTTATAAAATGATCCTTAAAATCGTCAAATTTAGCAAATTTTCCTTATTTTTGCATGTTAATGTAAATACAACTTTCCATACTACACATATTTAAGAATAGACGTTATAATTATCCCAATGAAAGAGACCGGTTTCTTTTATTGGCCCAATGAAAGAAACCGGTCGCCTTCACTGAGCCGGAGAGTTTCTATAAATGGGCAGGTAGCTATTTTTTAATACAGTGTCATGGTAATACAAGTCAGTAAAATGTTTAAAAGTATTTTGAGCATGATTCGTAAATATAAAATGCTGACAAAATAACATCGACTTTCATTTATTAGAAACAATTTAATTGAAAATGAGAATTTGGAACTAATTTATAGTTAAGCTAGTATAAAAAGAACAATAACCATAACCTGAAAATTTCAAATAGCATAAAATAATTATTGAGGCAACTATTACTATTAGGCTATAAATCTTACACAAATTACTGCGTCAATTATTCATTCTTGATGAGTTCATTTCCATTTTTCGGAATAATGCATTTTGATCCCCTTTCTGACACAAGCACACTTCTCATGAACCCACACTATACACGATTGACATTGAATCAGGTCTTCCTTGTAGTCATCACATCAAATAGCACAAAACGATGAATCCTCGTTGGAACTGATAGGCCTATTTACTGAAGGCAATGAAAGTTTAGCCTTTATTGTCCAGAAGTTTGGAGTCGTCTTTTCACAGCGCTGCCTCTTCTTCCTTTTGTTTTTAAGCCTCTTCCAGGATCTGCTTGTATGGACTACTTGTTATCAGTAATGAGCCTTTTTGTTTGAGCCTTTTCCAACTCAGAATTTAAATGGAATCGGAGGGATTTCGCTCAAAGAAACTTTAACCTTTGACAATAACTTTGATGCGGATGCTGGGAGTGGTTCTGATTCTGTTCCACTGGTGGTTGTAACAGATTTTCTCCCTGGGGACTGCATGTCATGTGACAGTCCACTAGCAGAAGAAGTTAGGCTTGTCTCAGGAACGTCTACAGCAGAAACATCATTTGTTTCAAACTGCACTACTGCAACAAAATGAGAGTCTTGAAATACATCTCTGTTCAATGGCAAAACTCCTGTTTTAGCAAAATCATTCATTGCCATCCCTACATTGCTGCTTGTCCACATGCTTCCCAAACAATGTTGCTATATGGAACTGGGTGACAACTGCTCATTTTCCTTCTCTCCGTTTCTGTCGTAGAAACTTGTTCCTTAATGTTTCTCAATTTAATTATTGTACAGATACAATTTTAAAACGAAAATAGGCATAAATTACGCAAGAAGTAATGAAAATCTTTACGATAATTTTAATAAAGTATTCATTTTACAACGCGAATCAAGGATACTTCGGTTTTGATTAAAATTAAATTAATAGCTTATAATTATTTTTATAACATAGAAAATGAGATCATTTTCTGATTTAATTACTCCTGATAGCTTTTTACTAAATTAGATACAGTGACATTTTATTCTTAAGCTTGAAAAGGTTACAAAATATTAGCCGCGATATGGTTTCCATTGCTGGGCCACCAGCCTATTATTAGCAATGCAATCTGACTCATTGAAAGCAACTATCAGTCGGTGTGTAATACGTCCGTGATTTCGGTTATAACACAATAATCAGCCATTGTTAATATAGATACATAACGCTGATTTAACACAGTTTTAAATGTTATCAGTAACAACAAAATCATAGTTAACGTCTCACTGTTATCTATATAATCTTTGCGTTGATGAATTAGAAAGGAAAGTACAAAAATCTTACTTTCTTTAATGCTACTTTGTTTGAGCGTGGATCTTCTCCCAGTCAATATGGCAGTTTTCAAGCTACATGTAGTATACTAAACAGTCAACAGTTAGCGCCTACTGTCAATAACTAGAAAATAATTTAGGTGGCTCAACGAAGAAACCGGCCCGTCGATAGCAACCTTACTCTATATTCTTGACATAATATTCCTGAAAACATGTACAACTATATTGGTACACGATAAACACCAAATATTCTATAAGTATGTTCACGTGCCAAGTATGTTCACACTTTATAGCTATACAACAGATGTTGAAGAGAAAAGATCGATGTCAGTTGTACTGAGACAAGAATGAAAGAAGAAAAGATTATACTATTAACCTTAGATTAAGAACGGTGAAAGTTATCTTCTCTAAAGAGAAGCACGATATATTTTTTTTGCTATTGATTTAGTTAATGTTTCAATTTACTTCTGATTAGATAAAAGATTTTATTTTCACGTTTACCATTATACATAGGCTATTAATGTTATATAAGAACCATATGATAAAAATTGATTTCTGAAATCATACACTTCATTAAGTCTCATTATAAGCATATTACTAGCTTATAGTAGAAAGATATCTAAAACAAATTAAATTGGAGACGTAAGGGATAGTTATAAATTAAAGTTAGCATTTAATTTTGCATACTTTCAAAAACGATTTATTATGAGTAAATTACTGTTTTGGAGATAAAAAGGGAAGTACCAAAAATGAAAAAGAAACTTATAAAGTTATTGCATATTAGAGGTCTACGCATCTGTGCGTAATGCTATACATGTAAATTTTATATATTTGTATGGCATATAGATTGGTGGCAAACTAAATTACGTTTAGTGGCAAAGAAACTTGACCATTCTTGATGCATTTTGTTGCACGAGTTTATCTATTGTTTTGATCTCATTCTTAAATTTTAATTGTTATTTGAGATGTATAGATATTTAGATCACAGAGTTAAGCAAATAAGGTAACTGCTTTTTACAATCGTTAGAAATTTTTGGAAAAATCTTTTTTCTCCTGAAGAACAGAGACCTGTATTTGATCGGCCTCGAGATCGATAAAATTTTATTCAAAATCTTCGCAAAAGGCTCTTCTTTTGGTCTAATTTTAAAAGGCAGGATTTCAAGAAGCAAAGGGAAATATTTAGGGTAAAATGATGAAGCATCTTTTCACATTTTCTGATCCTGATCCGTCTTTTAATTTTCCTCTGATTACGTAATAGTTTGTTCAATATACATGAAAATAAGCATTTACGACAACTGCATACATCTACAAGGTTTCACAAATATTGTTATCGGGATCGAAATTACATAGGGAATAATATAGAAAATTTCAACTTTTGAATATACATTAAACTTTTTCTTTCATTCTGATTTTTATTTTTGAATTCTTAAAAATCTAATTAAAAATCAACTCTTATAGCCGGAACAAATTTAAAAAGTTACATTCTGTTATTGGCCAAAGTTATGAAGCTATATATATAATCATCAAGATCCAGGATGTCACATTTATGACTACTGAAACCATGACATGTTAGTATCAAGAATAACAAATTGGAAGACAGGGATCTAAAACCATCATATATTACGTTTGATCGCGATGCTGCTTTTGCCGACACCCAGAAAGATAAGGGCGTAATTTTCATTACGTACGTGTAACTACTAAGTTAACATTAAGTTGAAACGTTTGCAACCATAGTGCACTATCAGAACCTGGCAGAAGTAGACAGTTGCAGATAGGGTATAATATAAAAGTTCGGTAAAAAATTGGCAATACGTTGATAGTTCTGAAAGGACTTTATTTCCATATGTAGCACTTGTGATTCTTCCATATAGTCATTTGCCATGTCTGCCATCTTCTGCTAAATTACCTGAAGCTGTACACGATTGGCATGGCTATTTCTATTGATGTTCCACAGCATCTTCTTTACTGGTGTAATGAATTGCTAGTAGCATTGCTTTCACTTCGGGGAACAGGTCTTTCTCATAAGGATTCATACCGAATATGCATAGCTGGTAATCCAGTATCTCCCATCGCCATAGTCGCAGGAGATCTATAAATGTGTTTGCATTATGATGTTATGCAACGTCATGGAGAAAGATCGGGCTGCTTACCAACAAATGTTGTTCCTTTCTTCTAAATGCTAGACGTAGACGATGTCGAGGAAATCACAATAGTAGGTGGTGCCAACAATCTGTCCTCGAGTCGCAACATGGTGCAATATCACTTCATGAATATCACACGATACAATGAACAGCACTTTTAAACTACTCAGCACAAAGCCCACATTTTGTGGAAGACTCAGAATCAGAAGATGTCTCAAATTCGTTTTCATGAATGGTTCGAAAGAGCGAATTTCCGTTTTACTCGGGATCCTTCCAATGGAATCTACACTTCCCTCCATCGGCTCAAATATTTTGTGCAAGGACATGCCGGTGCCAGTGTTGCACCTGAGACTATAGGGTACACAACAAGCTGCACCTCCTACTTTTCCTACTACTACTCCTACTTTTCCTCCTACTTTTCCTGGTGAGTGCTTTAGCCATTACAACTTCATGTAATTTCGAATTTTATGCAGGAGCATTTTTTCTGATTTCTAAATATTAATTAATATAATTTTAAATATTAATTGCCGCTTTTTTAATTAATATTGTTAAGGTGATTGCTCTTTTACTCCGCACTTCAAACTATCTCCCAGTACAACTTAATAAAATACAGCCGTCATCGCTCACTGCGCTAGACTGTCTACTACCTGCTCAAGAAGGCATTTGTGTCATGTCATGGACATTGTTCAAGGCATGGCAGTAAAACCACTGTAATTTAGAAAACCCATTTTTCGCACGTCTGTGAATCCGTCATTAGATATCATAAGATTTGCCTTTCAATGATTGCTGAAAGGGATGCATGAGCTAATTGTAACATTCATTTGAGTAGACTATATTTTATATTTCTAACTAAACCCTTCATTCAATCTTGTTTCTTGCTCGGTTTTACTAGCTTATGTTAATATAATTTCATTAGATTATTTTTCATTTTAACATTTTCCCTTTTTAAGATAATTAATTTTGTAATTTCTTTTAAGAATATATCTCCAATTTGAAAATATCATGCTCTTGCATTTTAATATTTTATATTTATTTATTTGAATTTTACAAATATCACACATATTGTGTTTTCATTTTTAAATTTCTAAGTATTTCTAATTTTGGTTTTATACGGAACATTATTGCACTTTGATATGTATTTTATTTTACTGCTTGATCAGATCTTGTTGCAGTGAGGATAGTGTTGTTGAGATTTAGGAAAATGCCATTTTATTTTGTTTCGCTGAATTCAGATTTTTTTATGCTGGATTGATTTTGTTGTACTGGTTATGCCATTATTTCTCTTAGAATATCTCCAATTAACAAACGAATTTAAACATGCTAAACTTGTAATATGATATATTAACAAACAGTAGAAATTAACCTTACTGATATTTTTATCATTACGGCTTAAAAAGAGTGTAACGTTTTTCCTCTGTAGCATGCAAAAAATTTCCGGACTACACAAAACTTAAAACTTTAGATGAGCGAAAACGAACTGTTAGAAAAATCATTCTTAAAGAAGATTAATCATTCTTTACCGATTTTGTTAAAAAATCGGTAAATTATATTAAAGGTTGGAAGTAAGATTCATTCTAAAAAGAGCTGATGTGTACACCACAGGATTTCCTTGTACGGACTATTAAATTATGCGCATTTTTTCCTGCATTTCATTTAAGCTTATTGAATTGAATTAAATCTACTTCGTCTATAGCACATAAACCATAATAGAATAAATAGTCTTTAAAATTCACTATATTTATTTACCATAACGACACTCTGGCGCTAGGTTCACTTAACAGCATTACATCTCATTCATTTTATAACTCAGAATGCACAAAATTCATATCATCTGAAGAATCATCTAATTTTCCCACATCCTCTATTCAAATACTATAATAAATCTAAAACAATGTATAAAAGTAATTAAACAAATGAAAAAGTAAGAATTTTTCACAGACGATTCAGCACCGCTTACTAATGCGCATATGTTACTTTTAAACATTCTCCTCTGTCGGAGACAGACTGGCGACAATATTCGCTGCTTATACGAAACACTTATTTCCTCGAATTTGATTAGATATATTTCTCATTCAATTAATTCAGTTCTCACTTCTCGGCAAGTCAAAAATACATAAAATATTTTCATTAAAAATTGAAAGACATAGAAAAACATAAAGCAACAAGTACAGTTAAAACAATTTTAAAAATTGTTAAAATAAAAATCACAGTTTCTACGCAAAACGAGGAATTAGGCCAGCAGGCAAGAGGGCAGAAGTTTCGGTACACAAAACTAACAAAATTTCCTTTTGGTTCCATTCGGTATAAAGACACTGAAGAGGCAGAAAGAATTAATTCACTATTCTGCTAAATTTCAAATGTAAAAAAATATGGCTGCTGTGGTAAAAACATTAGGCTTAGCAGCACTAAAACAACTTTTAAATTGTTGATAATTCTACAAATAAAATATTGCATCTAGATTAACTAAAGGCATAAAACCTTAACTGGAAGGTTAAAAACAACATAATTCAATCATTTTAAAAGCAGAAAATGCACAATTTATCAGCATATATGAAAACAAAGACTGAGCTCACTAAGCCGAGTAGGCCGATTGCAACCAAAAAAAACAAGGTCACAACTACATATTATAGCTGTCCTATATGCAACGAGAGTAATCGTTTTTGAATTATGCTAGATACATACGTTCGTACGTACAGACGCCAAGAAAATCATCTCTTCTGGATCCATTTTAAATCAGTTTTATAAATCGTTTGGGAAAAATCCTTTACTCTGTCCTTACATACAGATCTAATGCAAAAACATGGTTAAATTGCATTCCATAGCGGTCAAAATGAATATTTTCGTTCAAATACGGTAACCGGAATTCTTCGTAATTACCATACTTCCTTTACTTTGTATAAGAAAGTAAAAATAGTTTTCAACTGTGTACCGACTGAAATTCTGCGGTGATTAGTTATGAGATGATGGTATGATGTGCGGTGATAAGATATGAGAAAAGAATTTGTAAAATACTGGTTCAATAAAATGGAAAAAAAAATCTAAATCGAATGCTGAAAAAATTCACTTCGAAATGCACAAGAACATTTTTTTGAGAATATGTGTAATAAATTTCGTTGCTCTGAGCTTTCGTGTCTTTGTGCTCTTGATATCTGGGCACAGGAAATCTTTCTTTTACTATTATGCATAATATTATGTGTAAATAATTAGTATTAGCGTGTTACTTGAAATGCTTTTACATTTCATTTGAAATATTGTTAGAACTCTGTTTTTCCCTATTATTTTACTAGAAGCAACTATTTATATAAGATTTCAATAAGCGACTATTTGGCGTTTTAAAAATTAGATTATGATACTAAAATGTTTAGTAATCATAAGTTAGAAGAATCTTTAGAAAACATAAATTTCACCTATATTGTCAATAATCGAATATATCTGGGCACAGGAAATCTTTCTTTTACTATTATGCATAATATTATGTGTAAATAATTAGTATTAGCATGTTACTTGAAATGCTTCTTTTACATTTCATTTGAAATATTGTTAGAACTCTGTTTTTCCCTATTATTTTACTAGAAGCAACTATTTATATAAGATTTCAATAAGCGACTATTTGGCGTTTTAAAAATTAGATTATGATACTAAAATGTTTAGTAATCATAAGTTAGAAGAATCTTTAGAAAACATAAATATAAATAAGATGCTGAAATTAAATTAGTAACAACTTTTCTTGTGGAGGGACATTAATAGCTGTGAGAGGAATATAACAAGAGTAAGTTACAAGAACAATTTTAACTTCTTTGTACGAAGTAAAGGAATTAATGTAATCACGAAAAATTCCGGGTACCATATTCCAACGAAAATATCCATTTTGACCGCTACTGAATGCAATTTAACGATGTTTTTCTGTAGTACAACATCTGTAGTAATAATATCTGTGTGTAAGGACAGAGTAAAGGACTCTCTTTCCCCAAACGAATTATAAAACTGGTTTGAAATGGATTCAGAAGAGATTTTTTTCATGATGTCTGTACGTACGTAGGTATGTATCTCGCATAACTCAAAAACGAATAGCCTCAGAACATTGAAACTTTGTATATAGGGCTGCTATAACATGTAAAATATGCACCTCCTTTTTTGGTTGCAATCGGCCGCACTAAAAGTGTATATATATACCCACTCTGTTACTCGGCTCAATGAGCTCAGTTTTTTTATTCTTATATGTTGGTAAATTGTGCATTTTTTGGTTTAAAAATGATTGAATTATGTTGTTCTTATCTTCCGGTTAAAGTTTTTATGTCTTTAGTTAACCTGCATGTCATAATTGCAGAATTATCAACAATTGAAAAGTTGTGTAAGTGCGGCTAAGCCTAATTAGTTTGCCCATAGCGGCCATATTTGCTTACATTTGAAATTTAGCAGAATAGTGGATTTGTAGTCGATCTAAAGAAACTAACCTTCACAACAACAAAGATAACGCCTTCCTTTATTACTGCGAATTAAATCATGCTTAATCCATTATGGAATTTATTCGGGGAAATAAGGAAATAAGTGTTTAAATTTACTTCGAAATTTTTAATATAAGTATTTTGAGTTGTTATGTTGTTATGTATTTTTGCCTGGTCGTGAAATGAGAACTGAATTAAGTGAACGAGAAATTCTGAATCGTGTGTGAAAGACTGTTCTTTTTTTTTTTTTTTTTTTTTTTTTTTTTTTTTTTTTTTTTTTTTTTTTTTTTTTTTTTTTTGCTTGCTTGCTTGTTTGTTTGTTTAATTTCTTTTATACATCGTTTTAGATTTATTTTTAGTATTTGAATGGAACATGTGGCAACGATTAGATAAATCTTCAGATGATAGAATTTTTGTGCATTCTGAATTATAAAATGAATGAGATGTAACGCCGTTAAGTAAACCCAGTTCTAGAGTGTCGCTATGGTAAACAAATATAGTGAATTTTAAAGAGTGCATTTATTCTATTGTGGTTTATGTGCTATTCACGAAGTAGATTTAATTTAATCCAATAAGTTTAAATGAAATGCAAGAAAATATGCGGATAAGTTAATATTCCGTGTAAAGAAGCCATGTGGTGTGCACATCAGATTTTTTCATTAAATAAACTTATAAGCTTTTCAACATAATATAAATTTATCTTTTTGCCTTGAACTATTCGTTATATATTTCAGTCTGAACATTGTTTATTTTCGTAAAATGTTTGCATATGCAGAAGCTATTTATTCTTTTCTAAAACGAATTAACTAAATTGTAACTTATTTTTAAATTATTCGTTTCTTAAAAGTTCTCTTAATAGTTCTTTAAATTATTATTTTTAGGTCTTTATTTCTAAGAGAACAGAGCATATCTTGTAAGATAAGCTTACACTCTTAACAATCATAAAGTTAACTGGATCTTATTATGAAACCCGCTGACTTCTCGCACCGGAGTGAATAATACAAATACAGAAGAAGAATAAAATAAACCCTTTATTTGTCAAACTCTTAACACAAATGCACGTACTTCGTGCTTGCGGTGGAACTTAAGAAAATTTTCACAGTAAATTCAAAGATCTAGAGTAGCGTTGGAACTAACAATTTAATCTCAGTCTAACTAAGCTCACTCAACAACTTACCCAGCGATATACTTATTAAATGGCCACAAAAGGCGTATCAGTAACTCAACTTAACCCAAGGACAAAATAGTAACGTACGCTGGTTAGTGAAATTGCTCTCTGAATAAACTATTCGTTGCGTCTGATTTTATACTCACTTAACTTTAAATTTGCATCCTGACGAAGAAATGCAAGGGGAAAATTAGAGGTTCAGGAAAGTTACTAAACTTAAAATGATTTGTATGCAAACTAAGGGAAATCTGACAATCTTAAAATGCTTCGTTATTTCTGATGATATTTTGCTTGCACTCCTTTCTATAGTCCATCTGGTGTTTTAATTAAAGTTTAGAAGGCGCTGTTTTTAGCTATCTGGAGAAATAACAGTCCCGAGTTAACCATCGGCGGACTTTGAAAGAATGAGAGCAAAAGGACTATTTAATTTCTGAATCTTTTGATGTATTTTAAAACGTCTTAGCTTTCTGTGGTTTGGATGCGTTATCGTGCTGAAGTTCTATTGATTAACATTGGTTTGTACAAAAGAGAGGGAATTTCTTCTTTAGGAGTTGTTTTCGTAATACGAACAGCTGAACATTTCTCGTTTTTTCTTAACTCTAATTTATACGAATGGGTGGGAATAATCATACCCCCGAAAATTTCTTTGAACTCATGGAACCAATTTATTAAAATTCATAAGATCAAAAGGTGGCATAACATATATAAAAGCTGGCAATTTTAATCAAATATTTGTCGATCGCTGACGCTGTTACTAACATGTGCTAATCGTAAAAGAGAAAATTAAGATTATAAAGCATTTATTTGTGTGCGTTTAAGAACACATTGAAAAGAATAATAATATCCAGTCCATCATGAGCTGTTAATTAAATATCTTCTTTGAAAGAATTTAAGTTTGCATATTTGTACAGTATTTAATGCGTACTGCGGGAAAAAAAGGTACATTTCTATATCTCCCGTTCTACTGGCCCGAATGGCAAAATTCAAACTGCGTTTTGCATGTCTCGAAAGCGCGACTTACGATATATGTTAGATTTACGTACAGCGTTGTTTTAATATAGGTATTTTGATACAAAATCGCATTTTTTCTGAAATGACATGCTAATTTTTTTCCATATTTCGATTTTACGATTCAAATTATGCCTAAATATTAAATTTTGTAATTTTTGGTCAGAAAATTATGGAGAAATATAAAAATTTATCTTGGTTTATTTTTTTTCAGTTTGCGCCAAGAATAATTCACTTGGCGAACTTCTTAATTTATAGCAACCTGTTTTCCTTTCCTTTTTTCCGTTATACATGAGCGGAAATAAAGTCATCGTTCATATTTTCAAATAATTTTAACAAAGTTGTCAGGACTGAGTGTTCTGCGCGTAGATTTGGCAAACATCTTAAAGTAACTCCTTAAAGTCCTTAAGTCCTGATCTGGAACAGGGACCTGAAATCAGCTATGTTCTGGTGTAGATACTGTGTTGAAGAATAACTGCACTTGGAAGGGATTTAAAATCCTCTTTTATTAAATCAATATTATTTACAATTTACTTCCCAACTCGGGAGGGATACAGAAAGTAAAAGACCACACTTGGGCCTAACTTAACAATCAGATAAATTTATACTAAAACTAAATAGAATTTTAATTAAACTTTGCTCACAGAGCTAATTCGCAAGCAACCACGTAGTAAGCGCTATGGCTTATAACTTATCTGCTAGCTGGTCAGGCGAACGTCGAACAGAATGACCGTGATCTGAGATTAAAAGCTCTCTCACCCTGTGAGGTTTCTACCTCTGGTTTAAATAGTACTTGGCTCTACTTCAAATTAGCATAAGCTGAAAACGCGCGCTTCTTCTGACGGGAAGTTGAAACATACAAGAGATAGAAAGATTTAAATTAAAATAAAACTTTTTTAGTTTAACTAAAACCTTACCGAGTGCGTAAACCATATTTGGCGTTGTTATCGCTTATAACAAATTTCAGAGCGCGCCAATATGTAAATTCATGTATACCTTAGAAAGTTTTAAATAAAAAACTCTAATTTTTTGCAGGTGTGCCTAGAAATGCGTCTACTTTAAGATGTTGTTAAAAATTTTATAGGTTATAATGAAAAAAATCTCGAAAAACTTATAAAAATTATTTTAAAATACAAATTTAATAAATAAACAATAAAAAATGTGCGAATTATATTTGGATTAAGCCTAAATTTCGGATTCTGGTAGAAGGAATCAAGGAAGTTTAATAAAAAAAAGAAAGATTATTAAATATACATTAAATTCAATTAATACTGAGGAGCTTAAATTTTTAGGGCTAATTTTTAAAAAACTGCTCGTGCGAATTGTACTAAACGTGACAGTTTGGCATTATTTGAGTCGTAGAATCGAAATATGGAAAACATTTGGCATGTTACCTCAAAAAAGTCCGATTTGTGTCAAAATACCTATGTTAGAGCAATGTTATATATAAATTTAATACGTACCCTAAGTCGCGCTTTCGAAACATGAAAAACGTGAATTGAATTTCGTCAATTGGCCATTATTTATTCGTCAATCGGTCAACTTTATGTCAGAAACAAATCCGTCTGTGTTATAAGCTTTCCTTATTTTATGTGTTTTTTTTTTAATTTGTCCAAATTTGTGGGACACCCTGTGCATCCTCGTTGATAACAGTAATACGCATCTGTACGTCTCTGGGTAAGTGATTTTTATAGTTCTTCGTAATATGTTCTGCCTAACAAAAGTCTTGGTAATATGTTTTGCATTCCGTCTTAAACAATGAACACATTCATTTAAACTTATTGGAACAATTATGTTTTCTTTATGAGAATTTTCGTTATTATTATTTTGTATACGTTTACGCAGAGGTATTTAAGACACAGAGGTGGTTCTTTAATTTGATGAAGTTTTCTTTCGAAATCAGGCCAAAACTGAAAAATATTAATACCTCTTCAATTATTCGTTCCGTTTATTCCGCGTAAAAACAATAATAAATGGATTTTCATTTGCAGTTAATAATACAGCTTATTTTTCATTTAGAAACGATAATTATATAAATTTTACGATATGTTTTTACTACAGAACTTCAGCATTTCTCTCAAGTTAGAGCACAAAACATAGCATTCTCTCTTAATTTTTCTAGATTTCGATGCTTTTAGAGAATGATTAACAGCAGGAGATAATAATTTCGTTCCAAAATAATGAGTTGCAGTCATATAATTATTTTAAAACATTTTAGTTATCCTAGTAAAATTTCTAAAATTGTATGTTGTAGCCTGTATAATTTAGTTGTTTAATATAGTTTGTCCTGTTAAACATACAAATTACTTGCACATAATTTCCTTCAAAATCTGAATAGAGGGCTTAAACTTTAAAATAAAGGAACTGACTGCTTATATGGGGATGCTCGGAAAAAGTAGTGACAGGCTGTATTTCTTTAAATAATAATGCTAATCAATCATTTCCGATTATAAAGTTTTGTAAGTAAAACACATAATTTCATGAAAGATGTTTCAATAAATACAATGGGATGTTTCATAAACAATGCCCTTCAATGAAATGATGCCCTTCAATCAAAATATTCTGTTAATAAACTGTTCATTATTCTTTAATAAATTAAAGACAAAATGTTAGATATTTTTGGTTACTAAATTTCCAGAGATGTTCGCGAACAAATTTACTGACACTAGTCGCTTTCAAATGCCTACTACTAGACAACCGTAGGGATTTATATTTGTTTCAAATAGCCAATTTAATTTAATTTTACGTACTTTCCTATGAGCCTTCATTTCCTCTAATTGTCAATGCCAGAATATTTTAAATTTGATATCGCGCGTGAAGTAATGCATATTCTACTTTGAGGAGAAAAGGTTTAAGTACTAAGTTTTAGAAGGGAAAGTTAGAGAGTGTGGGCGAACGCTGTGCTTTTGTAGCGTGAGCTTCTGCTTAGCATTTATTGCTGGTTAACGTGGGGTAACAGCTATTACTTTGCTGCCACTAGATTTTCAACGCTTCTTTAGGAAACAGGATAGACTGAGCCCTGCAGAGTAATTCTATTTCTTGTTAATATCTTCAGATTTTTAGTTTAGTTCTTGTTATTTAAGTTACCACTCGAGTGAGGCATGTTTTTTAGAGTCAAGTCCACGCATCGCGAATTTTAAAAGAGATAATAAAGAGTTCTTTTTACCCTTCCCATGAGGTTTCTACACACATCTCAGTGGTTACACTACAAGATAGAACAGAGGGTTCTACACAACTTTGATAAGATTTTGATCAGATTTAGAAAAGTAAACTAAGCAAAGGTTACTCGTTTTAGTGAAAAATGGTTTTATAGAGGTAATTATCAATTTTTAGCTAGCAACCTGAAACTTTAATTGATAATATCTTCTTCAGTACCTCACATAAATGTATGAACGTTAAATATTACTTGGTAATGTATAACCACCTTTTGATTAAAAGAATATCTCGTTGAATGGAAGACATCATAAAATTTAAAATTTTGTGGGTGCTTAAACTTCACACAGTGCTGAAAATATTTTTATATAAAATTTCATATCTTAACTTTAAGAATGAATTTGTGTTTTCATGTCCGTGTCTTGCGTATGTATTTAGAACGAAGAAGCCTATTATCACCTCGCACGAACATTCTTGTACGAAATTCATTATTGAAATAAACATTAAATGTGAAGTCAAGTTTTGTTAAAAAATAAATAATGTGCAAAATAGAATCCAGTTTTCAGTTACGTTAAATGAATATAACAACTGTGTAATAAATGAAGGACAAAAAAATAATCGCAGAAGTACAGAGTATGAATGCAAAAAAAATCCTGGTTTTTTATATTATATAAATTATGAATACAGTTAAGTTTCCAAATAAGAGAAGACTAAAAAAAGGTAATTATTAAATTTATCAAAACTCTGTTATTTCTAAGCATAGACAAAATGAAAACAAAGTGATGTGAGGCATTTTCATTACTTGAAAAAAAAAGATCAATGTGGAATTCGCCATTCTTTTTTCTGAAAACTTAAATATGCTTTTGTCACCATCTACAGCATTGAATTTGATTATATGTTGTCAACACAGTGTTTAATTCTATTTCTTAGGTAACTCATTTAAAAGACAGTTAGTTGTTCGATATAACAAAAGTACTGTGGTAAAACTTTTAAATTTATTTAACTTCTCAAATTTTAACACAAAACAATAATAAACTGAAATTACGTGCAGTTTTTATTTTCTACATCTAAAGATAAATACAAAATAGTCTCCTAATAAATTTCTTTACTACAGCCGTTCTTTTTCTGAAATAAACGGTCCTTATATATATTTATCTCAATGAAATAAATTATCTTGGAAAAGATTGAAGAAAACTCTAGCTCACAGAAATATAATGATTACTAAATCCACCCTCTGAAGAATAGTATCGAAATGTAATCATCGAAAGGGATAATCTCCTGTGCTTTCGTTCTTGAGATGATAATTTTGTTATTTTCGATGGATTTGAGGAAGAAACTGCGCTGGATATAATTATCTTTGTGCCATTTTACGCCTTAACAAAAGGGATTTGCACCCACTCCTCAACATATATACTCTCCTTCTCGTGATTATAAGGCTTATGTGATTCCTTTGCTACTGTCACTCTTTTAACATCCCTCAAATTCTTTTCTTTCCCACTATAAATGTACCACTGTCGTAAAAACAAGAATTCGCTGATATAAGACAGGCTTTCTTGAGTTTTACAGTAGGTACTTTTTGACATCAAATTTTTTTAACTCAGCCGCTATCCTTGAATCCTCGAAGAAACAAAAAACAAAAAGACAAGAAGCATTTGATACTTTTCGACAACTGTATGTCTATTTAACACTTGAACGAGAAAAAAAAAGATTTCTTTCAAGTCTAAAAAGCAAAAACGTGCTTTCCTTTCCTGTCTTCGGTACATACTTCAAAAGGTTTTTCAACTTGGCATGTCTAAACTTCTTGGACACGAAATACTGCAAAAGTAACATATCAATATAAATTGAAATTTCATTAAACTTGTAAGGGATTTTTCTACTTGCTTACAGCGTGACTTCCTTGTAAGTGGAAGCATGTCCAGCTACTTATTGGGAGAGCTGAAGTTCTAATACCAGTAATAACATTTCGATTTTTTCATATTTCATGCTTTTAATATATGCTTAATATCTCTACAAGCAGGTACAAAAAACGAGGGATAACATTAGTCGGAAATTTAGAATATTGGAAGGTTTAATCTGTTACAGAAACGAAGGGATGTAGTTACAAATAGCACATTTATTTAATTACTTCTGAATTCTAATGCAAAAAATAATTTAAAGTAAGTATTAGCCGTACCTAAACTGGTGTCCGAAATTGAAAATGATCTTCAAAAATGAAACAGTTTATAGTTAACCGTGATGTAAATATTCTATTCGGCGTTTCAAAAATGTTATGCCACTAAATGTGTCTTGAGCGAATGGTTGTAGACCCATAGTTCAATTGTAAGGAATACTGAAGTGACGTAGACTATTACACTATTTCCGTTCCGTTATACATATTAGTAAAAATACACAAAATTTAACTTTTCTTGCATCATTTATAAATAAAGTTATAATAAGTATATTTTATTTGGTTACTAAAGATTGAATGTAATTGCGAAATTATCAGAATAATATGATTAAGACCACTTTCATTTCAAGAAAAAAAAATTATGAAAGAAGATTTGTATTTTTTTATATAAAAAATGTTTAAATTTATTATTTTAACAAGTATGAAATAAAGGAGAAGCAGATGCTCTTCCATTTTCTTCCATTCAAAATCTGTCTTCTGAAAATCGCATTTTCGAATTATGCAATAATTGTCTTTAGCACATTTTACGCAGGAGGCCAATTGCCTTTTAAAAGTTCAATCAAATCGTGGGTAATTTTTAAATATTTTAAAAATATTTTTAAAACTTAAATTTTTCAACATATTTTTTTCGGAAATTTGGCTTCTCAGCATGTCCCAAATAAAAGTTCATGAACATAAATAAAAATAAAAAAAATGTGGTCAGCACATGGCTTCCGCCATTTCCATGTTAAGATATGAAACGGGCGGAATAACTATGAGCTTCTAGTAAGGAATGCAACTTCTACCAGTGGAAGAAAAAGTTTAAATATCGATGTTCTAGTAGGAAAAGCTAGAGAGAGTCTGGGAAATCTCTGTGCGTGGTTGTACGCAAGCTTCCGCTTAGCAGTTATTGCTGGTTAGACGTAACTTAATAGCTATTATCTTGCTTCCACTAGACTCATCTAGGCGCAGTAGAATACAGGATTGTATGTGCCCTGTATTTTAATTCTACTACTTACGAATATCTCCAATTTTGAGTTTTGATTCTACTGTTTCAGTTACCGCCCAAGTAGAGGCGTAGTATGTTAACGTTAAGTTGACGCATTGTAAATAGTTTAAAGAGTTTTATAAAGGGTACTTTTAACCCTTCTTCGGTGCAATCACTATTTCTCCAGATTCTATACAACAGATAGATAGTAGAAGCTTACAAACTTGTTTATAAATCTTATGGCTAAGTATTAATTCTAAGCAATACTCATTTTTCATTAAGCTATTCTTTCATACAATGGACAATGATAACTATACATGTACACGTCACTTTTCATGCATCGGCTTGAAAATATCACATCGATCTTACTATAGTGATCATGTGATGTTGCGGATTCACAAACCAGTGACTTAACAATCATAAAATTTGTAAAAGCTGCACATCTTTAGATTTCTTGATAGAGTATTAAATGTTCTTATTCATTTCTTTTTATATTTGGTACATTATGTATATTTAATAATGAGATCATTCTCTTTTCATTTTACATGATTCCAAGAATGCATCTGATGCTTATAAATGTAGTATGCTGGTCTAAGTGATCAAATTTGTGAAGTTTTAGATTACCTCACAGCATATATTTTCTCTGAAATCTGTTTGGAGCTTCAAGAAAAGTATCAGTTCCATTTTAAGCCAAAATCTAATATGTTGCTTTCTTCGATATAAAAGTCTTAAATAGTAGCATTTAAAAAGTTTTGGATTTGTTTTTTGTTCTATCTGTCCAGACTGTTAAGAGATTGTAAAAGACTGTTAAGAGCTTCTTGTAAAATACCACTTCTGTTTATTCAGTTTTAACCAACATCTAATCAACTCTTTTTATGGATGTAAAAAGCTTAAATACGGAAAACAGAAATGTTTGAAAGTTTCCTATAAGAGTTATCACAGATAAAAAAAGTCCACACATATATACACACACATAAATAGACTTCCTTGTAAAATCAGTAAAAACGTGTTGTGAGGACTCTAATTAGTGCTTATTCACTGAAAGCTCATTATCGAATATTCAATATCGAAAACATTATCTCTCTTACTTATGCACAAAGCTTAAAAGGAGATAATAATTACTATAACGAAGACTTAAGATCACAAAACAATCCGCAAGTTACTCGTAAGAGAAATTAGTGGATATATAATGAAAAAGAAGGGAATTCTTTTATAAGTAAATATCATTTTAGTTAATATTATTATTCTGATTTATCCTTAAATTAAGATAGTGAGAACGGATATATTTCATATAGTTATAAAGAATTTAACAAAGAGGATACTTTTTAATTATGTGTTTGCATACATTAAAAGCCTTTGTAAATAATACCAAAAACACATTTAAAATAAGTACTTTTATGGAGTATATTTGTCACGGAAATTCCTTCGAATAACTCAAAATTCGGAAATTTTATGACATCAGATATAAACAGTATTTATCAGCGAATACCTCATGGAGGTAATATTTTAATCAGCCATTTCGCTGAGTACAGTAACAGCTTATTAGCGATTAAAATTATTTCTCGGGCCTTGTAAAATCTTCCCAGTTCCCTACATTATAATTCTTTAGCTATTCCAATTTTTATTCAAATAATTTCATGAAATTTAGAAGGAGGCAGATGTTTGGAAATAATTTAAGTACCTTCATTCGTAGAATTCTGTTAATAAACGTATTTAAGTAATTAAAGTCTTGGGCTCTCTTTCTTTATTAGAAATCTTTATAACAGCATTTACTGCCACTCAATTATGAAATTAGATTTACATGTCAAGAAGATGAAGTGTTAATTAGACGCACCCAGTTTGTCTCAATAGCTTCGTTTTCGGAAATGCAATTTAATTATTAATTGACATCAGAGATAATCCATCAAATGAACCTAATGTAAAATAATGGTTTTTGAGATCTATTCATCTTGATTTCCGCCAATTTCTATTAATCCTTTTCTTAGAATTTGTATTATAATCAGGGAAGGGCATTTAAAATGGTGTTTTGATTTGAAGATGAATTTATGTTGATTTTTTTAATAATCAGATAAATAAGCAAACATTTCATATTACGTGCTGCATAAGATAACTAAACTGCATAAAACTATTGTGAACTCAAAACGAAATGGGCGGAAGGCCTATTAATATGTAAAAATTCCATCTGTATGTGACTTTCATTTGATTATTTTATAAGGTATTTTCTTCCTCTTTCTAGCATGCCTTCGTGGGGTAGAGATAGCACTCTCGACGCGTATTCGAGACTTCCAGGTTCGAGTCCTGGCTACTGCATTGCTCATTTTTCATATCTCATGCTTCAGGCGGGGGAAACTAATGACTCTACAGTGGCGCCCGAAATAAAAGCTTGGAAACGATAATTTGTCACCACGAGGATTTAGCGATTTGGATACCCTGATCCCCAGACTCCCTTTAAAAGGGGGACTATATAAGATATTTTCTTCCTCCCTCAAGCATGCCTTCGTAGTTTAACTATAGCACGCTCTGCAAGTGTTCAAGAGGTCCAGGTTCGAATCCCGGAGAGTTCTTTACACTTTTTCATGTCATCCAGCATAAAAAAAAACCTAGTGTCTCTACAATTTCTTTTATTTTATTCCCATCTTGATTTCTATTTTTTCATATATTTTTCATTTATTATCATTTTTAGTTTAAGTATTGTTCTGTTTGAGTATTATATTTGTTTTTAAATTAATTGTATTAAATGTTTAGACAAGAAATTGGTTCACATATATGAACTTCTTTAAAATTTCAATTCGTATTTTATAAAACTGAATAAAAAAATTAAAATTGAAATTGGGATTTTGTTCAGAAATTCCAAATGACGAAACGCGTTCCTGAATTTTTGGTGGTTGTATGGAGAGCTTCCATTTACCCTTGATAAGTCGGGATCTTTCTATAGAATCAACACTAATTGTCTTATTTTATTCTCTAGTTTTGTATTTTTATTTACCTATTTCAGTTTAATTATTTACAACTGGCGGAAGTACCCGATGCCAGTTTAAGTTATATTGAGAGTAATGTATCTAACAACAGAAAGAAGGATATTGCTGTAATCCTTCTCTAATAACGATGCAAAAAGTACGATTCATACATTATTCAGTCTGATGTGATATGGAACCCACATAAAAAATTTCGATAGAAAAATAAATTAATTTTCTCTCATTATAACAGCAATAATGGCACGCAGTTTTTAATGATTTTCGTCTCTCTAACCAAATGGTCGTAAAAGTGAACGGTCTATCCAATATTTCACTTATATTCAACTTTAGTCGATTAAATATGGCAGAAAATTATCATAAATAATCAGAAAACAATACCGCGAACAAACAAACAAACAGGTATTCTTCTTTATTTATATAGATTTTATGAAACTTCGAAATTTTTATTAACAAATTTTACGATTTGAAAAGAGGGCATTAGCAACACTTTTCGAAATTAACATTCTTATATTCAACTAGCCAGACTGTTGCCACTCGGAAAAATGAGTGCGAAAGTGAGCACTTGCAGAGATTTTAATTAATATTTTGGCTGATTAAAGTCATACGAAGATTGAAATACTTGAAATGGTTTCCCATGAATTTTTGGAATCGGAAATAATGTACTAAAATACATTATTTGGCAATGCTATTTTTATCTCGTCGTAAAGCTTAGAAAATCTTTTATTTAAGAAAGTCTAGAATTTGAAAGCGGGCAGTGGCAACAACTTTCGAAATATAGCAGATTTTCATCTCCAGCTTGCGAGAATGTTGCCACTCAGAAAAAGGAGAGTGAAAATTATCATTTTCCCGAGTTTTTAATTAATATCTCTGATTTAGCTACTTTTTTTTCGAAAAAAGTGGACATCGAGCTCTTCCAGGACCCAGAAAAGAATTGTAGAAATTTGGTGACGATAGCTGTAGTAGTGACTGAGTTATTAGAGGACAAACCAAAAGACTTTCTTCTTTATATATATATAGATTTCCAGTTATTAATTTCCACAATAGTACGTATTTAACATGTAAATTTCTCTTAATATTTCATAGGAGATAATTTTCATTTATATATTCTCTATTAAATTATATATATTTATATATCCAAACTGTTATTAAGTCACGTTATTGAACAGGTATTACTGTCATGTAACATGTTTTATCTAGGAAATATTATGTTGGTTTACTCTGTGGTTTGCTTTGAACTTTTCCAAAAGTTGAAAGTTTTTCATACACCTTATTCAAGCAGATCAGTTTATCGACTCATTAATTAGCTTTAAGATCTTAACTTCATTCCTAACCATAGCAGTGAAATTTCACAGCATCAAACAACCTGAATTGCTTTCCAAAAGTTAGAAAATTTTTCCTTCATTTTTTCTGTGGAACGGTGCACGATTAATGCTAAACATGGATAATACTGAATCAATGAAATAGCCTTTTCGAGATTTAAATAATGAAGAAGGTGTTTCAGCAAATCGGTTACAAACTTTAAGAAGAGCTAAATAACATCTAAATCCAAACTAAACTAAACTCGGCCGCATAAACAGCCCTTAGAGAGCCATGGCCTGCAGTGCCCTGATATCTGCTTTCTAGACCGTTGGTTCCAGGGTGCCTGTGCATTGCCTGGGCAAGTCGTCAGCCTATCGCAGAGCCCCTGGTATTTAATCCCCAAGCGAATATGGTACTAATTTTATTGACCTCCTCAAGAGGTAAAAGGCTGAATCCACCTTGCCCAGTCTGAGGATCGAACCCTGGACCTGTGATGCTGCTATGCAACGCGTTAGCCACTGCACCACCTGGCCTCTCTAAAGTACAGCTAGACGATGGAAAATCACGTAGCAATGCATGGTCGGAAACGCTGGTGCGGTAGTGACCACACAAAACGCATGAAAGGAAGAACACAAACATGGGGAGAAAACACACACATAACTGTATTGAACATAACATGCTGCTATTAAGAATAATAAACGAAGTGTTTATTATGTTTGATACAGCAGAAACCAAGAAATGAGAACATCAGACAACAATCATCAGACAAGAAAGACAGACAACAATCGTCATCAAAGAAGGTGTTCGATAATATACCCCAGAGAGGGATGCAGGCTTCACTTTTCTGGGGAAAAGGCGCATAGAAGATCGGGTGTTATGGAAGATACCCGGCGTGTTCCGGACTTCCCCAGTAACTACCACGATGCGTGCAACAAGCTTCTCAGCACAGTTAAGAGGGGTTTCGTACACCAGTGTCTTGATGTAATCATAGAGGAAGTAGTCAGTGTAAATGAGGTCTGGTGATCTCGTTAGCCAATGCACCATACCACTCCTATGACGATCCAGTGTTGAGGATACATTGCATTCAGGTGAAGACTCACATGAAGGCTGTAATGTGAGGGGTCTTCATCATGCTGAAACCATAATAAGCTTCTTTTCTCAACCTGTTCGTGTCTTTCCTTTCTTGTGTTTTGTGTTGACACTACTACTCCAGGAAAACGTTTCCGACCATGCAACTGTATGTGATTTTCCGCCGCTATATATACTCTATCTTCTCTAGCTTTTCTGAACGTTTGTAACCGATTTGCTGAGTCGCTATCTCTGTATATAGTTATTTGTTTCTTTAATTAGTTATGGTAAACCACGAGAGGCAGAGGAAAGGTCTAAAAAGCGGGAAGACTTCGTGAAAGATTTTATAAGGAAAACTGGTTTGCAATCACGGGAATGAGAATCACACATGGGAAAACACGAAAATACTCATATA
This sequence comes from Stegodyphus mimosarum, assembly GCA_000611955.2. Taxonomy (NCBI): domain Eukaryota; kingdom Metazoa; phylum Arthropoda; class Arachnida; order Araneae; family Eresidae; genus Stegodyphus; species Stegodyphus mimosarum. The sequence continues at coordinate 191,207 of KK111998.1, read as the reverse complement.
GTCAAACACTTCACTCGGATTGGAAAACCAGTGAACTATGAATACTCAGTTGTATTATCGACTCGTCCTCAGATGATAATTAATCTCATATCTATAATATTGGTCTAGGAACTCTAATAGGTGGTCATACGAATATTATATATCTTCATTCAAAATAGCGATAAAGGTTGCGAGGTCCTCTGAGTACGGTAAAGAACACGAATGCTATCTTATTAAAGAGGGGATGACTTCGTGGAAGACATTCTGAGATAAACTGCTTTGTAATCCAAGTTCACGGAAAAACCCTCAAAAAAATATGTGGCCATCAACATTCGCCTGAGATGGAGCATGAGCCGAAACCCCAGCATTCAGCTGACTTTCACTACTCGACTACTTGCGAAGGAAACAGGGATTAAGGAAAAGCTTGAAATATTGAGCGTAGCAATAGAATATAACAAAGGTCTTAGGTTTCTTTCAAAAACCCAAACACGTTTTAAAAACCAGTCTATAGAATGGTACATTAAAATCTTGATTTCAGTGATCGTTAAGGGTAAAGATTATTAAAGGTGACATTAAGTAAGATATAAGAGCATTAAAGACACAAACAGAGAAAATATCATGTAAAATTGAGCAGTACATGCAAAATATAATAAAACAAAGCACTATAAACCTTGAGCTACCGTAAGCAGAACGCAGTGACCCTCGTCAGGCATCTCGGGGAAGAATTGTACTTTCTATCTAACATTTCGATGGGGTAATTTCTGCCGCTGACCAAGCGACGTTCGTATATTTTCAATAAGAGTCAACTTTGTCAATTAATTACGTTATTAAAACTTGTGCTCCAATTTTTAAATCCAATTACCTTGGAACAAAGGAGGATGTTAGCATTTATGAATTTCTAAAACATGATGTAAAAAAGCGTGATGTTAAAAGTTTTTGAGTGAGTTTTATTTTAAGTAAAAGAAGTGTTGCTCGTAAAAAACATTTTAACCAATATATACTGAGCGAGATGTTTTCAAGAATATAAATGTATCTTAACCGATAAATTTTGAATGGATTGTTTCAAATTTTGATTTTGTTTGCAACGTGTAAGTGAGCACCTAATGTGACTTCACAGAACGTTTTGACCCCACCAGCGGTCAAGAGGTAAAATCGCTGAATACTGGTAGTTCGCTACGAGGTTCAAATCCAGCGAACGGCTGGCAGCATGGGCGTTTCCGTGGTTTTCATCATCTGTAACGCTTGTACGAAGCAGTTTCTCTTCGAAAGTTCTCCACGACGGCATCTCTACCTTTAGACAAGTAGCCCTCAGGCGTTTGCTATAATCAAATAAATCAAACTACTAACGAAAGTTTCCAAAAGCATATGAATACTGCACTCCAATATGACGAGGAAAATTTTAATCCTATTTAATAAATTAGCTCGTGCAGCAAATTTAGAGACCTGATGAACTACTTTTATCTGATCATACTCAAGGTTATATGGATTTAAACGTATCAGTAAATCAACAGTAAATTGAAATGAACGAATTACTTTGTGCATTGTTTAAAACTTCTAAGTCATGCGTGCAAAGAAGAGAATGAATTTGGAAAACTTATTGATGTTATCGAAAAATTCTGGAACGTATTTTTAAAAATGCCAAAATCAGCATATCAAATAACATTATTTCTGGACAACTTAAGCAGAATTAGTTGAGGAAGTATTAAGTAAGTTGAGGAAGTATTAAGAATTATTTAAACCTAAGTAGAATATTTATGCACAAATCAAGTACTTAAGCATAAGTAAAATACTGATTATAATCAAAATCTTATCTTCAAATACCGTTTCAAACTTTTTATTTCTAGAGTGATTTTCAATCTATGCCGAAATTATTTTAAATCGTTAGTTTTTGCTTAACTGTTCTTTCAGCTATGCTTTAGGCAGAATGCTAAGATGTCCCAGGAAAACGTAAAAGATAAAAATAATTTATTTAGCCTGTCTTCTGAGAACTGTTTCATTACTTAAATAGTAAATGTATGAAAGTTATTTTTCCTGTTCAATAAATGGACTTCCCTGTTGCAACATCGATGGAAAGGGACGCCACGTTTTTAAGTCTGACGACCTTCTCCTCACTGAGGTCACGGAAAAACAAAGTTGGTTTGTAATTGGCTGCAAAAATAAATTTAACATCATTTCAAATTATTGATTCTTTTAGCAACGTCTTCCTGTTTGCATGATACTTAATGCATAAAGTTTTAATAAACAAGCTGAATTGTTATATAATAAAAGTTCGAAAAACGCTTAAATAATTCCAAATTTTGCGGTGAGTGATCATTTATAATGAAATTCCCAAAAGCGTTTTATAAACTTATAAAATTATTCTATTTAACTTTAATCTTTTGTCGTATCATTTTTCTTTTTTAAGTCTGGTCACTAATTATATAAAGTTCATGAGATACACAATTTTGATAACGATCCGCCAGATGGCGCCTATCCAAACCATCTCCAAAACAAACTAACTACCTCTGCCAGAACCAGATTTCCCAATTTCCTTAAGTGCAACTCGGCTGCTGAGCCTTCGCAATCAACCGGGTAATAATTCCAACGACCTGGGAACATTTTTAACACTAATGACATCGAACTGGAGCTATTTTACCTCTCCCCGACCTTCTCTCTCATTCCCGAACTAAAATTAATTCCCTTTTTTTTTTATTTATTTTTATTTATTTTACTTGACTTTTTTTTCCTTCTTTTTTTTTTTTATCAGGATTACCTTTTATGCCCAAGAACTGTCGCTAGATCATGGGGCCAATGATTAATTGCAGCTGTTGTTATGTACGCATGGGTGGAATTTTCTGTTCGTCTGCGCTGCTGTTTCGTACAGAGGTGTGAAGAGCTCAGAAATGTGTGGGGGGGAGGGGGTTCGAAATGGAAGGGTGTGAACTGAGTGTCATTGTTTAAGGCCGAGAGAAGAGGGGATGAAAGCCTTGATTAGTATTGACGCCTTCTAACGTGAAAAAAAGGGGCGAAAATGGGAGGTTATATGGAATGGGTAATATTTGTTTTGTTATATGCAGATGTCTAAAATTAGTTTAATTTGACATGAACTATCCATTTTCTGAGATTTGTTTTAGATAATTTATTTTTGCGTCACTAACTCTTAAAAGTGTCAAGTGGGTTGTTTTACCAAGTATCCAATTATTTGGATGAGTCTGCTCAGAAGTTTGGTTACCTTAAAATATAAATGGTATATGTGTAATTTATTTCTTGAACACGCTTCCATGGATAAAAATAGTGCGAGGCTGTTCTGAAAATAATGTTGATGAATCATTAATGATTTGCAATATAACTTGTATTCTTTTAAGAAATACTCGGGGTATAAATATAAATGTGTAGATGAAATGTAAAATGTCAAAAATTAGTGATCTTCGCTTTTACATTGAAATGTTTTTAGATCAGTTCCCTCGAACCTGAAATATCTAGTGTTTCTTCAATATCTTGATATTCGTTAAAAGCAGTAGAAGAACTATCTCCTTATGAAATATAAATAATAGTTAACTAAAATACAGAATAAAAATGCCTGAAAAAAAAGGACACTTTCAAAAGTTTGCCCAGGCAAGGATTTTAATGACACGGCTGAAATACTTACATGGTTAGACGAACATTCTTGAAATTTACTTGACTAAATTTAAAATATTCTATGTGTAACTCTTTTGTAACAGGACAGATATTTGCGTCGTAGTACAGTTTTTCCCAATCACGTGTCAGCACATCCACAGTCTCAAGAACTGTTGTGATGTGTTTTTAAGACTGGCTAAACTTGCAGAAAAGCAAGGAATGAAACTTGGTCTTTGATATAACCCCACAAGAAGTGGTCACATAGTGATAAATCTAGACTTCTTGGTGGCCAACCGGCCAAATCTGTGTTTGGATCTGTTGAATGACCAGTCCAATACCGAAGTAAATTTTCATCTATAGCGTGTACTAAATTGACGTTATACAACAATGGCAATTTGTTTTTTCATATTCAAACCCACGGTAAGCTTTTTGTGTAAGATTGGGGATTATATTGCTGAAACTGATATCAAGAACGCAAATCATTTAACGTATGAAAAATTCATGCAATTTAGTAGAAAAATTTAACTACATATATCTAGAATTATTTGAATAAAAATGTTAATCTCCCATCTTTGAAAATATAAATCTTGCACCTAAAGATGTAATTTGAATCAACAGCTTAAATAATAATTCAATTCATGTGATTAAACTATTTATTTTTCTGTACATTTTGTCCTTTACTTCGATATTCTATCAAATGCAAAAATTATCGTAAGACACTTTGTAAAAGTATGAATTAAACATGCAGAACACACTGTATAAGTGAATACCTTTCCTTTGAAATATGTAACAATAATGACCGATTACAAGAGGTTGGGTGCAGGACTACGTTATTCAAAATTTGATGAATCTGGGTACCTTTGTTTTTTCACAGTGCGAGAAGCATAGATACATTCCTCTAGTTTCTTCATCATTTAGTTTCTTTAAATATAATACAGGGCAATAATATTTGGTAGCAACAATCTGAAAAGTGATACGAACGTTTAAAGTGATTCGACGCAAATTGCCGTTCCGAGACTAATAACTCTTCTCGGCTAATACTTATTTTGGCTAATAATAAATTCGATAACTTGCATAAATGCCAATCTATAATTACTGAATCATATTTTTATGAATTTTGTATTTAGATAGCTAATTTTAGTAGAATTATAATTAAAACTATGCCGGAAATGTAAGAATACAGTGGTACATGCATTTAACATTGAGTGAGTGGATATCTCGGTAATTCGTATGGAAATTGAATAAATGAATTTGCCCACTATGTTAGCTGTAACCGTAAGTACGTCCTCTTATTGCTTTCCGGTAATTTCGAGAAATAGAAGGTATTAGAAATATCTCGCTACAGGTTGAAAGCTACAGAAAACTCTGCGCCTGAGTGAAGTTGCTTAGTTACTGTTGTTGCGAGTTGTTTAGTTCCTCGTGACCTAAGATATCAGAGTTAGCTTTCTCTTTAGATGCGCTTTGTATTGCGTCGTATTTGACGTTTTTACTAGTTTGAAGTATAACTACTGATTATATTGCGTGATATTGTGAACACTTGTACCAGGAAAATTCCAAAGTTCTGATATATTTCTTTCGATAAGTTTAAATTTTATTAACATATTATTGGATTTGTGCATTCAATCTATTACGAACTCTTACACACGCAACGATATTTAGAAATTTTAAGATAATAATAACGATGAGAATGATAATCTTTTTACAACAAAATGTTGCGCTTTTCTTAAATATTTATCTAACTTAATTACAAGAATTCTTATTCCCAAAATATCTTCTGCATTGATCAATTTCCATCATAAGTAGTCATCATCATTTTGCATTCGCCAACATGAATTCATGTATTTCGAGCATACCTAGGAAGTTTTAGAACTAATATCTCTCATAAGTATGATAATAAAAGGCAGGGAAGTACAAGTAAAAGCAAATAAGGTTGTCAAAGAAAAATATTTAAAGAGAGACATTTTATCATATGTCTTAATAGTCATATATAATTTCTTTATGAAATCCTACCAAAAACATCTGGTTATTTCAATAAAACAAAACTAAGAAAAAGAAGCACGAATTTTAATGTTTTGTATGTTAGCAATAATTTCCTTTTTAAAAACAGTTTTAGGTAGTTAATTACAATAAAATTATATTGAAGCATTTTGTTTAATTTATTAAAACGTATTCATTTTTATTCGACGACTCTGAGTTATTCGAAACTGTGCTCCGCATACTTCTAAGATAAAACTGCTTTGCATAATGAGCCACTATCATTCGAAAACTATGTAAGAAGACAGCGCGAAGGTTGCGTTTGTGCGGTTATCTGCTTATAAGAACACCATTGTCCTAGCACTGCTAGTGTTCCTTCGACTTGTCTTAGAGTAGACAGGATAGAATATAAGCAGTCTCATTATTGAAAACATTCCATCAGCAGGAGACTGTAAATACCACAGCTGACGGTATTTGCCAAAAGAATTTATGTCAACGGAGGACAGACATCCGGAAAAGTAATATCAATCTCAGAAATGCATATAATGCAAAGAATAGTGGATAAAATTGCTATAGTTAGTCTACGAGTGCTTAGGGCCTAAAGTACGCTAAAGAACATGAGGATTAAACCGCTGAACTATAGAAAATCATTATTTTTTCCACCTAAATTTAATTTTATGGCCTAAATCTAAATTGCTTTACCATAAAAACACATACAAAGACTTTTATTTGAAGACAAAATCTGATGCAGACACCACATGACGTCCTTGTACGGAATATTAAATTATACGCATTTTTTGCTGCATTTCATTTAAACTTATTTCCTGGAATTTCACTAGAGATATATTTCTCATCCAATTAATTCAGTTCTCACTTCGCGGCAAGGCAAAGAATACATGAAACCTCAAAATATCTTCATTAAACACTGAAAAATATAGAAAACCATAAAATTTCATATACAGTTAAAACAATTAAAAAAATTATTTTTACAATTAAAATTAGAATTTCTAAGCAAGAAATTCGACCATCAGGCAAGAAGGCAGATTTTTCGGTCACAAAACTAAAAGTTTCATTTCGGTCTCACTTGGCAAAAAGGCACTGAAGGTGCAGAAACTGATTTAATTCACGATTCTGCTAAGTTTTAAATTTAAAGAAATATGGCTGCTATGGCAAAAAATATTAAGCTTATCCTGACTTAAAAAAATTTTAAATTGTTGACAATTATACAACTATTGCATGCAGTTTAACTAAAAGCATAAACACCTTAACCGAAGATAAGAACAACAAGCTCCATGAGCTGTGATATATATGTGTGTGTGTACTTTTGGTGTGGCCGATTGAAATCAAAGAGGGAGGTGCAGAACTACATGTAACGCAATATATAGCAGTTCTATATAAAACATTTCAACGTTCTGAGGCTACTCGTTTTTGAATTATGAGAGATACATTCATACCTACATACGTACGTACAAACGTCACAAAAAATCTCTTCTGAATCCATTTTAAATCAATTTTATAATCTATTTGGGAAAAAAGAGTCCTTTATTCTGTCCTTACGTACAGATGTCACGCAAAAACATTGTTAAATTGCTTTCGATAGCTGTCGAAATGGATATTTTTGTTGAAAATGATACCTGGAATTTTTCGTGGTTACAATACTTACTTCGTACAAGGAAATAAAAAGGAACATCGTATGTAAACTTTATTATTATATCTATGAAACTTTAATTTCAGCAGTACACTATGACATATATATGAATCTGTGAAGTACATGTTTCAACATATTAATTGTTATTTAACGAGACAGCCATTTACCTCAACTTTAAATAGACATGCCCCTGTAACCTTATTTTCCAGGCAGAGCTTCGTTTTCCAATTTTATGTCAAGCATTTTATGTTACATTATACAAAAAATACTAACATTTCATATTATAATTTCACTAAAATTATCTATATATATGCAGAATTCCTAGCAATATTAATTGCAGTTTTACAAGGCTATTATCAGATTATCTAAGCTTTGTAATTAACCGGGCATATATATTCATTAATTAGCATTATAACTGAGAGTTCTGCTTCGTAAATTTCCTCTTAATTAATTGCAAATTTTCTATCTTATGAAATTCTCTCTCTCTCCCTTTGTCTGTATATTTCTTTCTTTCTTGTATCTCCCATAGACATATTTTTCTTCCGTAAATATTACCATTATGGATTTCTTGTATTTAATGAGGATATTGTTCATTGTTTTCACTTTCTAGTACTTTACTTTGTAATAGGAACTTCAAGGCTATTTCGCTGCTGCTTTTACTCGTAACTGTGTAAACAAAAGCTGCGTTTAAAACAAAATTCGCTTAATTTTTCGCCGACTTCATTTTTGTTCAGTGTGCTTCGCTGTATGAAAAGCACGCTAATGGAGTCTGACTTGAGGCACAATCTCAAGTGACGGAGAAAAAATAAGTGTGGTGATAACGACACGAGTTACTAAAACAAATGGAGGGAGCTGACAAAGGCACTGAAGTGCCTATTAATTAAGTAACAGAGTAAAGTACTGAAAAGGTACTGAAGAGAAATAACGGTTACTACTCATCATACATTTATAAGGGCATACCGAGTTTTCTCTTTTTCCGTCTACGCTATCCACGGCAAAAGTGGTTAGCTCGTTCAACTAGCAACTGGACGATCAATGGTCCGAATTGCGATGAGGACACAGTAAACTTATCTCGTTTCCCCACTACAAGAATGTTTATGATCTCTGCAAGCAGAACAGGAATTGAAATGAGTAAAATGGTGGCCTTGATATCTCTTCATCACTTGGATTTGCTCAAATGGGTCCCGTACCCAGTGGCGAGGAATATGAAGAATTGATTTTTTAAATTTCAAAATACCACAAAAATATATTCGTTTCATTTTTGATATACGAAGTACTTGTTTACGACTGGGAAAATTAAGGTCTGTTAAGGACTTCATGGATACGCTGCATATATAATATAAACGAAACGTTAAACTGTACATGTAAATAAACATAGTATTTACGCTATATATATATAATATAAACATATATATATATATATATATCATGTATAATATAAACATATTGTTTTATTGAAGAGAAATCTACGTCGGAAAAATAAAAGTAAAGAGCGCGTGCATTTAATATTTAATAAATAAATATCTCGTAATTACTCTTGCCATCCAGAAAAATCTAGAAAAATTGTGAAGGTTCTAGTAAATAATTAAAAAGCTTATAAAAGCTGAGTTGAAACACCTCATCTCAGTTGTAGTTGTAGCTGTTTAAAGCGAAGTGCTGTTTGTTTACTTAATGCTGTGATTGATTGTAGCGATTTCGCTGTGACATAGAATTAGTTTATCTGTTTTGAATTGAGTTTTGCTAAAGGTTTGAGGTATTGTGATATTGTGTGAACATCGCTGAAGAAATATTTCAGCATTTTGATTTATTTCTTGTGGTAAGAATAAATTTTTGTTAACATTTTAACGACTTGTTCGTAACGAACCCGTATGCACGCAACAATATATATAACTTATATATACAATTGAATTTAACAAATATTCTCTATTTGTAAAAAGCAAATATAAATTTAAAATAATTAATTATAATTGCAAAAATAAAATTAATTATTGCTGCGAACCAATTTACAATATCATTCAAATTTTTGTATGTGCAAAAATAAAGTGTTGAGATGGTATTGATTGCTGCTGAGTGGTAGAAAGAAGTACTGTATGAAGAAAATCGTCATTTTCCGTACGAGTTTCGAGCAGTATACACCGCTCCATGAAGACGGAGTTTGTCACGTCATCCTCTTTAGAGGCTGCGAGCGGAAATAGAATTTAGCTGCTTAAAGGGAATCGTTCGCTTTATCTCTTCTGAACAGCTGTTCCATTTTAGCTGCAGCCTGTAGGTAAAATGCATGTCGGCGAGTTCGTCTTTCATCTGACAATGCATACTGATCAAACTTCTTTCGGGAAATGATGATTTACGCAGGTAGAATGCTTATACCTGCTGCTCAACAGTACCCTCTAAGATCTCAACGCGTTATTTCAGCACACACATTTCATCACAAAATCTGCTTACTTCGGTCCCCTATACCTACCTATGCATTTTTGTCTCATAATTTTAATAACATTTCATAAGCAATAAATTTCTACCTGCATCTGAGGCATGAAAGATAGGAGAAATATTTCTCAATTTTTTTTAACTTTCTCATTCTTATTAACGATAAACGAAGGTCTAATGTATTCCGTTGTTAGAACTATGGAAATTTAGATACTTAGATATTGATTTAAGATGTTGTTCTTGCATAAGTTATTCATAATTTATAGGAAGTGGTTACTTCTTACTTTCCCCAGTATTATGTTATCATTTTCAAATTTTCTCTTGTTAGAGCTATGGAAATTTAGATACTTGACTATTGATTTAAGATTTTGTGCTTGTAAAAGTTGTTTATAATTTATAAGAAACGGTTATTTCTTATTTTCTCCGCTTTTAAGTTTTCACTTTCGAGTTTTAGCTTAACTCTTGCTTTTAATTCCATATGTTTACGAAGATTCGGGAAGATTTGGAGGTAGTTTAACATTTGCCGAAAATTTTACTGAAAGACATTTCTGAAAGAAATTAGAGCGATAACATTATCCTAGAAAGAAAGTTAAAGTTCCTCCGCAAAAAACATTCTTGTCTATGATGTCTGAAGTAAGTTATTGCGTAGAACTGATCAGAACTTTATGCAATGGAATTTGGGTAGAGTTTAAATCTTACTGTTGTCTATTATTGCAGTAAGTTGGCGTTTTCCTTACTTATTCGCGGTCTTCATGACATTCGAAAGACCATACTGGAGAATTTTCTTTATGGAAAGACATAGTATTTTGTAATGTATTTCAAACCACACTAACATACCAGAGCGTGTGCGACCCAAGAGACATATAAAGCGATGTTCTTTTAAGAAAGAGTGAGGTCTTTCACATGCTTGGTTAATAACCAGATCACAAAATATTACCATTCGACAAGGCGTAAGATGATTAATTTATCGTTAAAATGTATCTAGTTTTAATTGTTTAATAAGCTGATGTATATAAAAGCAATACACGCATATTTGTTGCAATTTGCAGGTTTATTTAGTTTTAATAATATTACTTTTAAATAATGTTTTCCCAATATGCTGCCAAGTATTGTCCTGAGATACCGTGAATGCGATCATGTTATATAAAAGAAAAGAGAATTACAGAGACAAAATTAGTTGGAAGATAGCTGATCATCATCATCATCATTATTATTATTATTATTATTATTACTATCACAACCATAACCATTATTATTATTGTTGTTGTTGTTGTTACTGCGCATGGGAGAGCATTCTACTTCATGGTAAACTAATATCGATTTAGACCGCAGCCCTAAGCTGAAATAATGCAACTATAGTCTCTTCTTTTACTGTTTCATTCTTTTAACCTAACTTTGTATCCATGACAGCAACACCTTCACAGATGCCATAAGAACTATATCACTATCCTCTTCTGGCATTTTGCCGTGATTAGAAGCATATAAATACATGCCGTCGGCTGAATATTTAGACTGATATGCACGGCTGGTGTAATAGCTATCCAACCGATGGAGAAAAGAAGGCATAAAGAAATGAAAGTGGATATGGTTTCTTGTTTCAATAAACAGAATAAAATCTTTAAGAGAAAATGCAGCCAAAATGATGTTTCAGTGAGTGAAAGCATTCAAAATTAGATGCAAATTCTAGTGTTCTACTATTAAGAATATAAACTTAATTCATTGTGGAATTCTGTTCCACCAAAATCGTGAAAACAATAAACATATATGGCATTGTCTGTCACTTTATCCAAAATATTCGAGAATAGATTTTAAGATTTCATGCTCTTCTGTTGGAAGTTGATATCAAGTTTATCTGAGAATATGCAGGTGGAATGTACAGAGTTGAAGTTAGGCATGCAATATTAAGATTATCAATTTAAGTGAAATTTTTTAAGTTGCACAGGTATAAAGAAATATTTACAGTACTATCCGAAGTTTCCTTGTTCATGATATCTTTTTCTGAAGCCATGTAACATAAGTTTTTCAGACAACATAAAATAATAAGCATAATGAATATTTGTGGTTAATTTTCTTCAGTATGAAGTATTCAAAACTAAAATAAGAATAAAAGTTTAAGAAGGACATTTTGATAACATCGTAATATTTGATAATACGATGTAATCAAAATGAATGAGATAAATGAGACAGCTAAAATGTCACTTACACACGATGCACTAATTAAAATTCAAAACAATTGCTTTAACAATTCAAAATGCTACGCTCTCTTTTTCTCTGAAGTAATCAACTTCTACATTACTTTTGGTAAACGCAGTAGTAAAACAAGTTATATTATGACTGGCATTAAGTGTAAAGTTACAAGGTATTTTCTTCCTCCTTCCATCATACGTTCGTGGTGTAACGGTTAGCAAAATTGGCGCATATTCAAGAGGTCGAGGTTCGAGTCCAGGCGAGGACATTGCTAATTTTTCATGTCTCCCGCTTCAAAATAACCTAATGACTCTACAGTGGCGCCCGAATTAAAAGAGGTGGTGGACAATAATTCGTCAGCACTGCGATTTGGCGACTGAGTCCCCTAATCTCTAGTCATGATTTAAAAGGGGGAGTGTATAAGCTATTTTCTCCCTCCTTCCAGCATGCCTTCATGGCCTAACGGTTAGCCCACTCGGCGCCTGTTCGAGTTCCGGCAAGGGCATTGTTCATTTTCCATCTGTTCAGCCTCAAAATAACCTAATGACTCCACAAAATCACGCCCGTGGCGCTTTGCATATGTTTGTCGCGACAGCACGCCCAACAAACACAAACATGTTGGACTATGTGCTCCACGGAAAGTCTTACTTTTGTCATAATTAAATGATGGAAAAAATAATATAGTCTGTCGACAACAAGAGAGTAAAAGCATAAGCATATAAGATTAATTAAAGGTTTGCTTTCAACAATGTAAAAAAACTATCCAAAACGCTCCTGCCTTAATTAATCTATACGCTTACATCATTATCTTCTTGCTATTAGTTTTATTTGGCATGTCATCTTTATCACTCCGACTGATAGTTTTTACAAATATTCGCACCATTGCTGTAATTAGTGAAAGGTTTTTCTAATGCTGGGTACAATGTTATGTACCTTGATACAGTATAGTAGTTTGATTTAACTTTTTAATTAGTTTCAACTTCCATTGCCTTTTTTTTCTTTTGATTCGTTCTATAAAAAAAAAGGCAGCGTAAAATCCGATACATTCATCTTTCACACAAATTAGCATATTTATTGTACTTTTTCTGTCTAAAGTTTTAAATGTCTTTAATTTTGTAAGGTTTTCTGAGTTTTATTAATTAATTTCGAGTAATTTTATTACTTTCCTTCAAATTCTCTCAATTTATCTCAATCCTTTCCGTTTAATGAAAACTAGTTTACGATTTAGAAAGAGTTAGGAGGTAGAATAATAGTTACGCTTTTTAGTGAGTAGATGACAGTTCTAGAACAACATTGCCAATAAGACTGAATGTTCAACTATAGCAAAGCGCAGAAGGACCCTTATCCTAAAGGAATGAATGTCTTTGTGGAGTTTTTTAAGACAAACTGGTTTGTATTTGTATTACAAATGAAAAAACTCGCAAAATCCGCATGCAAGCAGTCTTTTCTCCAGATATGAACTATAAGTTTTCGAAAGTCTTTTCCATTTAAAAGTCTTTTTCCATTTATCCAATAGGCAAGCAGCTTAACATAAATTAAATCTTACTTCTGAAGTTACGTTAAAATTGGTGAGAATTCTAAATGCAGACAACTATTGATATTGTCATTTTACCAAAAGATTTGTCTCTTAACGTTCAAAATTCAATAGAAATATTTCATTTGATAAAGAGCTTTTAATGAACGTGTAAGATTCCTTTGTGTTAATTAGCCAGTTATTTTATGTTTTGGATCTTTACTGTCACTTCTACCTCCCGTTTTTCGTCAGAATGCAAATTAATTCGGGTGAATTTATAATGAGGTTTTTTGATTGTAAGTTGCAGCGTGTTCCGCTTCTCGAGGCCTAGTTACTGCGCAGCTAGATCAGATAAGATTTGTAGTCTTCGGCATTGCATTATAATTTCCGATATTGCACATCCGCGCTGGTAAGATAAATGAGCCAACTTAGCGTTAAATTGATCTGTGTAGCCTTTGTCTACTAGTTAATTTAAATTTACGCTTGAACTTCGTGTTATTTTAAGTTATCTCACCACAAGTGATTGGCTGGTTTGCAACCACCAGGTGTGCCTTCTGATCTTCATAATTTCAAATAAAAGGTCCTTTTACATCCTTCTTAAGTTTCAACTATTATTTTATTAGTGCCCTTTGAGAGCAGGAGCGGGCTGGAGACATTATATTATCTTGCACGTATATGTAACAAAATTGATACCCTTTAGGTAAGGTGGCCTGAGCAACTAAGAACTATGGCGGCACATCATTCGATTCAGCGCGTCCAGTTCTGCTTTCTGTAAGATTCTGGTTGATAAAATGGTATATGCATCATTTTTAATGTGATGGGATACCGTTTTCGGTATCGTTACAGTAAATGAAATCGGTTACTTCTTCTATCAGCTGTAGCAGCAAGCAGTCGGACATCATGTGAAATAACGGTAGATTCCGAAGCAAACAAAGGCCTAGATACATTTTGATTATCTAAAGCACAGAAAACGTTTATTACTGGATAATCACGTACCTATTTCAAGGTGGCAATTTGATTTTTCGTACCTCAAAATTCCAAATTTAACTTCTGCACTTCTGTTACCTATGAGAAATGTGGATTTCATGAATGACCACGAGTAAGAAAGAGTGAACTCTCTGCATTTTGGTTTGTTAGAAGCAAATGCCAGTCTACGCAGTCTCCGTTTTGGTTTTATATCTTGTGCAATTTATAAACGATGTGTTCAAACTTCTGACATATATATCACACGTATGCAGACTTTTAACATGTACCATGTGAAATTTAGAAATTGCAAATTCGAAACCTATAATATGTGCAGCCCATTACGTTGTCTGTCGCAATATACTTCCTAGAGCTTCATAAGTAAGTTACATGATTGTTTGCATTACATTCAATTCGAGTCTGTGTACAATCGACACAGCATAAGATCGATACAGCATACGATCGACCTTGTTTAGGATCAACTCCAGCACATGATAGACGCTGGAATAGGATCGACGCTGCATAGGGTCGACACCGCCATAGTATCAAGTAGCAACGACATAACACGCAATTTATATTACATAATACAGCCATTGATTATAATTATTAATAATGCAGAATCTTGAGGGAAATAATTTGATTAAATTACTATTTCTTCAGGGTACTTGCATAAGACGGACAGCGGCATAAAACCAGTACCAACATAGGGTTGAAACTGGTTTTGATCCTGTAACGATCCTCAGATGAGGGATCGTCCTTTTTACATTAAGATTTCCTGTTTTCAAGAGAACTAATCTTCAGGTAAATTAACTACGGAAGTGTGTTAAGGGCACTCTTTGTGTGAGCTCCGTGCGAACTATCACTCAGTGTCCGCTAAATGACCGGATGGTAATTTCCACAGAAAAGACTCGTAAATACCCCTTTCTGGGCGGTTTCCTTTCGAATGTAACGTAAAAGGAAGAAAGAAGTTTTTAGTGAGGGACTTTGCTTAGAGACTTTGTTTTAGATGTAGCTGTAGGTAAGTCGCGCCACGCGACTGTTCAGAACCACATCAAACGGCAGTTTTTGCATGTATGGCTGTAATGAAATAATATTTTACTTTTATTACTCATGAAATTTTTATTAAGTTTTAAAATAAATATTTGAAAGACCGCTGGTCTGATTATTCATCCATCTCGGATGCTTTGACGTTACACTCCTCTTGCCTATCGTCTACCAGCAGTAAGGTTGTTGGTTTTTGCCACATTCCTGAATGTTTTCCATAATTTTGTTGTTGATAGCCGTCTTGTGTCATCTTGTATATGTAGGCTGATTTTTCAAACTATTTCACCTTCTTTATGATGCTGTAACAGTGTGATACTTCTTTAGTAAATCTGGTCCGAAATATTTATGAATAAAAGTTACTGATGAAGATTCTGTGTATTCTGGCATATTTTTTTAAACAACTTATGCTCAAAAAGCATAAATTTTTATTTCGCTTTTGAATATCAGGATCTTCACTAATCAGAAATGAAGAGATTTTCACTGTTGCTAAATGAAAACTGGAAATTTGCATTTTTATGCTGTATTTATGAAATAAATTTATTAAAGCAATCTCAAGAATGTTTTCTCTTTGTGCCATTCGTTTCGAATTAACACGTATATTTCAAAGTATCTGTTTACTATTATGGGTAAGTATCTCATTTAAAAGAATAATGCAGTTGAACAAACCGAAAAATCGAGGTCAACAATAACATGAAGCTATGCTTTCTCAGCATTAAAAACGTTAAAAATTATTAAAAGAGCTGGATATAATAGTAAGTCTTCACCTACGTTTTATGTTCGTTAAATATTTGAGATTAAGATTCTTATACAGCCTTCCGCAAATAAAAACACGATGGAATAACAAATAAATTTAAAATATATCATTTTTTAAATATTATGTTCACCGTGATGACAACCGTTATGTCTACTGTGATGACAACCATATAGCATGAAGAACAAAAACTATTCGGCTGAAACAGGCCGTGAGTTTAGCAATGATGATCTCACTGGTTTACAACAAATTAACCGGATAAAATGTGGTTCACCATTAAAACAAGATTTATAAAAGGCACTGAAAATAGATTAAGTAAATTTAACGCAACTAATTATCCCAAATAGGTTGGATTTGCGCGACTTAGCAAGGGCTTAAAGTAAATGACAAGCAAATTGCTTTCAAGCATGAAGGCATGGGAAGCATAACCATTACAGAAATGGAAGTTTCTCTTCAATTACTGTTTATTTTTATGTTATGAAGATTAAGCCATAAAAGAAACGGCTAGTATTAAAAATCTGTAAGACGTCGGAGATAATAGAACTAATCGGCTATGATGAATGAAGAACGACAACTATATGAAACATTAAGGAGTAAGGCTTTGAAATGGTACAGAGAATTCAACACATGACTGGAAAGTGGATATCCTTGCAAATTTACAAATGCGTGTTTGTGAAGGTGTTAGAAAATATCAGGATTTTTTAAATTAAATTTTGAAGAAATACTTGCTGGGAAACCAAAAGAGGAATGAAGAAAAAATACGTTAATGAAAAATTAACACAAAAGTTAAGTACATGTTTTCGTTGTTTTCCCTCATGTTTCCCTTCTAGATTAAAATATTTTAAAAATAAAAGTGTTACTGACGAAAAATTAAAGTTTGAGACGAATGGCACCACTGATTTTAATAATAAGCAAAATTCTGTCGAAAATAAACAAAATGTAATACAAATGAACA
Organism: Stegodyphus mimosarum; assembly: GCA_000611955.2. Lineage (NCBI taxonomy): Eukaryota > Metazoa > Arthropoda > Arachnida > Araneae > Eresidae > Stegodyphus > Stegodyphus mimosarum. Next base: position 174,172 of record KK111998.1, on the reverse strand, counting down.
GTAAACACATACAAGAAAGTAATAAAACTGTAACATTAGAAAACATATTTTTCCTAAATGTTATTAGTTTCTATACCTAGTAATAAAATCTAAAATACAAATCTCATTTCTGCTACAAGACATTACATTTTAAGACATTACTATATGTGGTCATTTAACTATAAGTAACAATTCAAAGCCCGTCACAAAAAAAGAGTATAGAACTATTTTTTCACCGTGCGTGGGTGTGTGTAAGGTATAACAAAATACGATAGCTGCTGTAAGAATAATTGGCGACTTCTAAATTAACACTCTAGATTTGGTGCTATCCTCTTAAAATTCATCTGTTCTCCCAAATTTGAGATCCTTCCATGTTATGTAGCAAACCCAAAATTAACCAATCATAGTTTAGCAATACTTCGTACACCTATCTAGTATAAATAATACTTCGCGAGGCAATTACGTCACTTTTTCCATTCCTTTCCCTGAATCCTGCTCTGCCAAACCCGCGTCGCTTCGCTTTCCAAATGCCTACGTCATTTAAAAAAAAGTACATAGAAATTTATCATATTTAATTATGATTCAATAAGTGTCTGCAAAACTAATTGGATAAGTATGAAAATAAAGATTGGTAACGTATCGAAATCTGATTTCGTATCTTTGTCTCTACGCTTTCAACCACCGCCATGACGACTTCAAGCTCATTCCTCTTATGCGCTATATATATATATATATAACTTGGTACTGCCAATTTCAATAAAAAAGAGATGTGCAGAACTAGATGTTATAGCAGTCCCATATGCAAACTTTACCCGTTCTAAGGCACTAAATTTACATGTTTTTGAGTTGTGCGAGATGCATACGTATATACTCGCGTATAGATGTCACAAAAAAATATCCCTTCTGAATCCATTTTAAATCCATTTTACAATCCGTTTTGAAAAAAGGAATCCTTTATTCTGTCCGTACATACAAATGTACAATGCAAAAAATCGTCCAAATGGATTTGTGAAATGGTCAAAATGAATATTTCTGTTAACATTCGATAGAAATTTTTGGCGATTACTATAACATTTCCTCTACTTCGTACAAGGAAGTAAAATGGTACATTTTGAAGATAAATTCGTTGAACAATCATTAAAGAGCTTATTGCATATTAGATACGAGATGGGAGTTCAGAAATGTAGATAGACAGCTTGGATTTCTAGATTATGAGACATACTATTCAATCGTTACAAAACGCATTCAGCGAAAAGGCAGTGCTATAAGAAAGCAGAAACAAAACAACCAGAGAAAAACAGGCACGGTAACAACCAGCGAAAAAGAGGCACGGTTAAGAATTACTTCTTTCGAAGAGTTACCTAATGTAAAAAAGTCCAAAATTCACAAAGCAAAAAGAATTAATTTTGTACCCGATTCACATAATAGACTGAATTGCACATTCAAAAGACATTTCTTTATCAGAAGATGACATACTTCAGAAAAGAATAAATATTATAGTCATAGAAGACGATTCATCATTATAAAGGATTATGCTTCAGAATCATAACAGATTAATGCCATAAGAAGAACAGATTAAATGTAAGAATTCTTCATCTTTTACCAGAAAATAAAATCCAATATCCATGGACTGGGGAATGTTTGACCAGACGGCTGAAGTTGGCTCCTTGCTCATCCTATGCAAAAATTTCTATTGCCCTCCCTGTAGGAAAAAAATATCAAAAGTTGAGGAAGAAATTCACAGCAGCGCGCCGAAGAGATATTCCTTTGTACACGTACATTTTTCTCCGTATCGAAAAAGAAAGAGAGAGAGCCTTATTTAAAGGGATAAAGTGCGGACGGAAAATTCAAAAGATAGAAGTAGAAGTAGTTTCCATTTACGAACGATGGAAAAAAAAGGAAAAATAGGAGAAAAAAGAAGGGATGGAGGAAGGATGAAAAAAAAGAATATAAGAGTAGAAAAGAAGATGGCGATTTCGTCTCTGTGTGTTATGTTGGGGGCAGGTTACACGGGATGCACCCAGTCCTGTCAATCGATTTATTGGAGAAACAAACAAAAAAAAGAAGTAAACCAAAGGAATAAAAGGAGCTTTCGTGCAGATGAAGTGCGTTTTAGTTAGGCCTAGTGGTGAGGCACCGACAATGTAAAAATTTGCAAGAAACGTAATGCTGTTTTTATAAACGGAAGGAGAAAAGAGTATTGTACTCGCCTCAAAGATCTTTACTAGCCTCTTTGCTTTCAGCTTAAAACTTGAGACACTGAAGGTACTTTTGAACATTCCATCCAGATGTGATCACAGAGGAAAATATATGAGTGCTTCTAACTTCACGACCTACATCGATAAGTACTAAAATCAGTTTTCGGGAGAGTATCCATTACGATATATTACCGAATACAAGCTTTCCTTCTCTGACTTAAAAAATCTCTGTCGGTTAGGAACATCAAAAGTACTTGTCACTTCGATCAAATATATTATTAACTAAAAGAGTAAATCTACTTTTTGAATTTATGTGGTTTTCGAAGATTTTCAACCTCATTTTCTGTTTCAATGTTTAAATGACGAAACAAATGTAATTATAAACATTCAGGAGTTTATAAAACTCTAATAATTTATAAAGTAACATTGAGAAGTGTAACGAACTTTCTCTTTGTATTTTTAATGAAACAACTGTGGGGAAAAATGTTTTTTCCCTTATAGAGAGCTTATACGAACTTTCGAAAGACTGCAGCGGAATTATACTCGCGTCTTTAACAGAAGGCAGAGAGAGTAAGAAAGGTGTAAATAGCTCTTTTATTCAATGAAAAAAAATTGACAGTCGAGCCCATTTGGGTTTATATAAGCCAACACTTCTAGCTTAACTTAAGCAAGTAATTTTGAACTTAAAACAAAATGTAGTTAGATTAGCCTAACGGCTCACAGGATAAAGTAAACGCGCAAGAAGGCTCTGGTTCGTAGAAGCCAGCGCGACAAACCTAATGGGTAGAAGCCACATAATCAATTCGCTATTAAGTCACAGTAATAAAGTGGCCTCAAGCAGGCATAACACGCTCTAAAAACAACTTCCGAAACCTTCGCTTGAATAGCACTTCTTTCTCCCTTAATCTGAATAAACGAGAGCTATCTGTTTTATATTCTGGCACGTGAAGCGTGGGTGAAAAGGAGAGTTAAAGAAAAGTAGTTTTAACTAAACTATTATTCAAAATAAATAAATAAATCCTCATAGCCTAATAGGCTATACGTAAAAATACTAGAAAGTTAAAAAAATTAAATAAATAAAGGCTGCCATTCCAATGTCCTTCGTATATGGTCTCTTAATCACAATTTTTAGTCACATATGAAAAAAATAGAATGATAATTATTTTTTTTCTTTTTAGTACATTTACTTAAAACAGTGTTACAAGATCCTCTGTGTGTTTTTTAACACCTCTTAGTAAAAAAGCGATATCATGCATATGTAGAAGTAGTGGCACTCTATGATTTCACCAAGGTGTAGTGCCACCGCACTAACCGTGCAATTCCGCCTCTTTTCTGGTAGAAAGCAGCCCAACAGATGGATCCGATGATCTCTCACTCGCCTTCTTCTACTTCAAACAAGAATGATTAAAGAAAATATATTAACTGGGTGATTTTGAACTGTCTGTTAAAATATGCTGCGCAATTGAAAAACAGGTGGGAAATTTGCGGTTCTTTAGAGGAGTCCCGTGATTCGCTTGGAGCGCTGAAGTTTATGTCAGCATATACATCATACAGCTTTTCTTGTTTCCGTATAGACAGATTATGGCACGCGTCACTATGATCAAAGTTTTGTCATCGATTTTTGAACTATTTAATGATAAGCTATGGAGCTCAAAGTATGCACAGACGCTCCGACTTTAATGCTGAAAAGATTTTTCGCAGGTATCGTTGTTTGGTGAACAACTAAAGCTTTTAATATTTATAGCATCGGACACAGCGAAAGAAAAAAATTTTATTGAAGTGTATGTACGATTGTTAATGTAATTTCTGACGTTTTTGACAAGTTCGCTATATTATTTCGACTATTTTGAGTAACAGACTTGTTGGAAGAGGAAGGGTGATTATTCACTGAGGAAAACTCATTTTTCAATTGAATAATTTGTTTAATAACATGTCGCTGAAATTAGAAGTATTAAAATTGAAGAAAGCATCTTTTATTTTTTTTATAAAACAAGCTTTTATTTAAAACTCATAAAATAATTAATAATAGAATTAACAAAAGAAGAAAAATAATTTATCATGTTGTTTAATGCGAAGAAGAAGTTAAATAAATTTTTATGCAAAGTTACAAATTTTTGTATTACGAATAATAAAAGCGTGGGCGCCTAAATAAGGAAATCGATTAATCGTATTATAATTTCAAAAGTAATTTTCATCCTTTATTATAAAAGTATTTTTCGTTTATTGTTTTATGAATTTTAACTAAAAACTTACTTTATAAAACCTTTTTTCTTTTTTTATTTGATTTAAAAATTCATCGTTCTTATCACTGGCATGGACAGTAAAAAAACCGAATGGTTTGTGAAACACCATCAACATTCAGTAAATTAATTTAATCGATGATATAAGAAACGAAATACATTAAGCTTTTTAGTTCCTTGTTCAATTTAGTTATTTACCCTTTCTATTCAAAAAATAGTAATCGCGTATAATAAAACTCTCTAAAGTGCGTCATATCCTATTTCCTTCCTTACGATAATTTTACCATCTCAACTTATCGTACTACATTAGGTTAAGTTATTTTGAATACGGAAAAGCACTAGAGGGCTATCTGCCCAGGAGAAGGTATGCCTTCATGGAGAACTTCCTGAAGAAAACTGCCTCATATTCACGTTACACATGGGAAAAGCCACAAAAAGTAACCTTGCAGCCAGTCTGCCTACTATCTAGCCCAACTTGAACACCCAGCATTCAGCTGTCTTAATTGCTCGGAAAAACTGCTAATGCCTTTTCGGACTACAACAAACTAAATCTTCCCCTGCCTGAGCTTTTCTGTCTGATATTTATCAAACAATCCAGACTTTAAATGAGTCCTATCCTTTACTGTGGAAAGAGCCTTAATCACTACAACCTTCAACATGTTTAAAATTATATGATTCGCTGCAGAATTTACCTAAAAACAAAACTTTTTAATGTTTTAAACCACCACGGGCCTGTCCTTTGAATGTGAACTTGCTGTGCCAGTTTTCTGTTGCTGCCCAACTACATGCAGAAGAAAAGATTGTCAACCCCTTCCACAAAACTCAACATGGAATTCCTACTGTCGAAACTAACTTTGGGTTTCATTCAATGTTCCTTTTACAGCTAAGGACTTACTGACTACTACTCACCTGCAAGGTTTAAGCTTGCAGGGCTTAAGCTAAAATTACCATTGTCTTCGGTCGTAATTTAACGTTAATAATAGTTAATAATTTAATATGTTTCTTCAAAACATTAACAGTGCTAAATCTATTAGAACCGTAAAGAAAATCTGACGAATTCGCCGTCTCCCCTAGCTCTTAACTACAAGAGTCACAACTCAGAGTGAAGTTTTAAAAAATAATTTATTAATGTATCAAAGTATACAGTATGACAGAAACCAATCCGTTATTTTCTAATGATTCCGAGCAAAAAGTTGAATGGGAAATACAGATTCAACACACGCTATTAAACCCTGGCTGGACCCTAAGCAATCGCGAACAAAGTGTGGGCTTTTTGATGTTTACCTAACAAAAGCCCATAAATTAAATTCAAGTAGCAGGGAAGCAAATCAAGAGTTAACAAATCTCTCTTTTTCTTTCCAAGCACAAGAAAGATGTGTTTATATACATTTTAACTGCACTGCTGGCCACCGTAAATGCAACACCCTGAAGGAAGCATGCAAATAACATGAAATTTACAACATGCATTAGCGGAGGTGAGATATGCAAATGATTAGAATTTCAGCGCAGACGCATATCACGCGCGCCTGTGGCGCCACTTCAAAGCGCTATTTTAGGATTGGAGTTTTCGACGATTTCAAGTTCGGCAATTGTGCTTTTCTTGTGGCTTTTTAAAAAAAAACGATGAATTATACCTTGTAGTAAACAGCGATCATCGTTTGATCAAGTATCCGAGTTCGACAGAGGAAGGATAGTGGCCTACCGAGAGTGTGGATTATCTTTCAGGGGAATCAGTAGTCGTGTTGGACGAAACCAAACAACTGTAATGTGGATATGTGACCGTTGGATGCAGGAGGGCACGACGGACCGACGTGTTCGATCGCATTCACCTCAGTGCACCACTTCACGTGATGACAGGAACATTGTGCGCAATGCAGTGACGGATTGCTCAGTCACATGACGAACCATAGCACATCAGATTCAGTATGTAACGCATCACCTAGTGTCTGCGCGTACCATTCGACGCCGTTTACAGCACAGTGGTCTGTCCGCAAGATGTCCATTGCTTCGTCTACCCTTGACGCAGAACCGCAGACATTTCCGCCGCCAATGTTGCGATGAAAGAAGGATGTAGACGGCAGAATGGAATGCCATTGTCTTTACTAACGAGTCACGCTTCTCTCTGCAACACCAAATGGTCGGATTCGAGTCTGGAGACACCGTGGAGAGAGGATGCTGTACAGCTGCGTTATGCACCGGCACACTGGTCCTGCACCGGGTATTCTGGTATGGGGCGGTATTGGATATCACTCTCGCACTCCTCTATTACGCATTGCCGGTACTTTAAACAGCCAGCGCTACATCTCCTAGGTGTTGGAGCCAGTTGCCCTTCCTTAGCTTCAGGGCTTGCCCACAGCCTTATTTCAACAGGATAATGCGCGACCACACGTGGCACGCATTGTCCAAGAGTTCATTGTCAATCGCCAGATTGAATTGCTTCCCTGGCCGGCTGGCTCTCCGGATCTTTCGCAGATAGAAAACATGTGGTCCATGGTTGCTGAACGATTGACGCAGATTACATCCCAAGCTGCCACACCAGGTCAACTTTGGAAACGTGTGGAAGCTGTTTGGTCTGCTGTACCCCAAGAACACATCCAAAGTCTCTTTGAATCAATGCTGAGGCGTGCGGCAGAGGTGATCTTCAACAATGGCAGCTACTCTGGCTACTGATACTGGAAGGAAACACACTTCACAGAAGTCTATAAATTTAATCCTTTGATACTTGGTCAACATGTTATCTACTAAATAAATTTTGTTGTGATATCTCTTGTCTTTCTTGTTGTTGCAATATGGGTGGCCAGCAGTGAAATCTGTATTCTGGTAGGAGTTGAGGAAAAAGGAGGTGAATGTGCAGCAAAGTATAACTATGTTAATTAGCATAGAACCTTACAATTCTGTATATTACAACTGTACACTGCGCAAAAAAGGGGGGACAGTTCTACATCTCCAGTTCTAATGGGCCGATTGATGAAATTCAAATTGCGTTTTTCATGTCTCGAAAACGCGATTTAGGATATGTATTAGATTTATATGTAGCATTGTTCTAACATACGTATTTTGACACAAAATCGCATTTTCTGAAATGGCATGGCAATTGTTTTCCATATTTCGATTCTATGACTCAAACTATGCCTAAATGTTAAATTTTGTAAAATTTGGTGAGAACTTTACGGAGAAATTCACAAAATTTAGCTTGACGCATTTTTTTAGTTTGCTCCAAGAATAATTCACTTTGTGAACTTCATATTATAGCAACTTATTTTCCTTTCCTTTTTTACATTGTAGACGAGAGGAACAAAAGTCATCGTTCATATTTTAAAATAATTTTAACAAAGTGCATGAGCCACATTTGACGTTATTATCGATCAAAAAAAGATGCCAAATTTCAAAACGCTCCAATATGTAATTTCATGTATACGTTAGAAAATTTTAAATAAAAAACTCTAATCTTTTTCTGGTGTGCCTCGAAATACATCTACTTTAAGAGGATGTTAAAAATTTTATATGTTATAATTCAAAGTTTTTTTCAAAAAATTTTTTAAAATATCTAAAAATACAAATTTAAAAAAGTAAATCGTAAAAAATGGGCGAATTATATTTGCATTAAGCCTAAATTTCGAATTCTGGAAGAAGGACTTAAGTAAGTTTAATAGAAAAAGAGATGTTAATAAATATCAAATTTAATTAACTCCGAGAAGCTAAAATGCTGACAGCTAATGTTTTAAAAACTACGCTTGTGATTTTTACAGAGCTTGGCAGTTTGGCATAATCTGAGTCGTAGAATCGAAATATGGGAAAAAATTGGCATATCATTTCAGAAAAATGCCGATTTTGTGTCAAAATACCTATATTCGAACAATATTAGATATAAATCGAATACGTGTCCTAAGTCATACTTTCGAGACATGAAAAACGCAATTTGAATTTCGTCAATCGGGCCAGTAGAATGGGAGATATAGAACTGTTCCTTTTTTTTCTTTGGGCAGTGTACATTACATTACATGCTCTACTAAATAAAGCTTTGCAAAGTACACTACATGACATACTATACTACCAGGGTCGTATCCTATCCAGTCATAAAGGTATGTTGTTGAACACGAAATTTAAAAAATAATCTATTTAATAAATGGAAATTAGCATTACGCTTATTCAGTGTTTAGTTATTCTGTATTTATATGTTAACTAATAAATAAAATTATAAAGTAATAACAAGTAATAACTCACCAGTTTTCGGTTCGTCTGTTAATTATAAATCTATTAATATTTATATAAATAATTTGCATTCAAGATACACATACACATATTATTTGGTTTACTTAAATTTATTATTTGGTATGTAAATTTATTACACATATTATGTGGTTTGAGTAACACCTGAGGGAATCGAAAGTCTCGAAATAACACTTTGACTGCACTCATTAGAATCAAAATTATTTGAATGTGAATTCTGCTCATGTATTCTGAATAGTAAATTTCTTTATATCGCTTTCATAAAATGAGGGTCATTCACCTCTTTGAAGATGCTCTTTCTCAATAAATAATATGCACAGTTAATCTCTCTTGTGACTGCATATATTCTAGTATAATTATTTGTTCTTCTCAGTGCTGAAAATGATCATTCTGCTGAGATGCAACGGATGTTGTTATTGATAGAATGAATGCAACGGATGTTGTTATTGATAGAATGATTATGAAGATAATTCGGAAGTTTTAGCCATAATGCTATGAATGTAGTTGGCATTTATACACTCACGTTTGTGAAAATTGCAACACCATGAAGGACTTACGCGAGTGAGCTGAAATTTTCAGGAAATGCAAAGTAGCGCATGATATGCAAATGATTAGAATTGCAAATCCGTAGCGCATGCGTATGTTGAGCAGCGCCCTCTGAACGGCTGATGGATCCGAATAAATAGACGGCTGTAGCGAGGCGTGTACGGTTATCGGTGGTTATCTGCTAGTGGTAAACGTTAACTCAATCTGTACTTATGCCTCGTCGACGAAAGAGAGCGAGATTTGAACAACTTACAGAGTTTGAACGAGGGAGAATCATCGGCCTTCGTGAAGCTGGATTGTCGTATCGTGCAGTAGCCTCTCGTGTGCAGCGTAACAGCAGCACAGTGATGCGCGTTTGGAAGCAGTGGACGGACGAGTGTCGGACAACTCGGAAATCCGGGAGTGGACCCCGAAATGTGACGTCAGCTCGCGATGATAGACACCTGGTCCGCATGGCGCGGACGGACCGTACAGCTTCCTCTAGACAATTGGCAGCACTGTGGTCAATAGCTACAGGTGTTTCATTGTGTGCTTCATCAATTCGTAGACGTCTGCTGCAGTGTGGACTGCGCGCACGGACTCCTTTATACAGGATCCCCCTAACGCACGACCATCGCCGCCTGCGGCTACAATGGGCCAATCAGCATAGAGACTGGCGTGCTGATTGGCAGCATGTCGTGTTTTCTGACGAATCCCGCTTTAATTTGTGGTACCATGATGGCCGCATTCGTGTCAGACGCTATGCCGGTGAACGCCACCTTCCGGAGTGCATTATCGAACGCCACAGTGGACGAACACCCGGAGTTATGGTCTGGGGCGCCATAGCATATCATAGACGATCTCAATTGCTACGAATTGTGGGCAATCTGAACAGCAACCGGTATATCCGTGAAGTTCTACAGCCCGAAGCTGTTCCCTTCCTTCAAAGCTTGCCAGGCGCTGTATTTCAACAGGACAATGCCCGCCCTCATACTGCTCGGATTGTTAAATCCTTCTTTGCAGCGCAGCAGGTACAGCTTCTTCCTTGGCCTGCGTGTTCCCCGGATATGTCGCCAATTGAACATGTGTGGGATGTCATTGGTCGGCGTCTTGCTCGTGATCCTCGTCCTGTTGCGTCTGCAGACGAACTTTGGGTACGCGTACAAACGATATGGAATGCTCTTCCTCAGTCAGACATTCAAACTTTGTTTGACTCCATGCCACGTCGTGTAGCAGCACTTATTGCGGCGCGTGGTAGCCACACAAAATACTGATTCTGATCTCTTGTTCTTGTTTGTTTGCTTTGAACATTTAATCATTTATTTGTACCACTACCACTCAACTGTGTATTAAATTGCATTCAATTATGACGATTCCTTCTTGGTGTTGCAATTTTCACAAACGTGAGTGTATATTGCAATAGTTCTTGCACAGGTTTCAATTAAGCAGTCTGCAGTACAGGATAGCACTTAATATATTTAACAATATTTGGAAAACTTAGAATTATAAGAAATAAAGTTCTGTTCTTACAGAAATGCCATAGTTTCATGCTTATTGAGGTAACCTAATCTTTCGGATATTTGATTATATGAGTTATCTAAAATCTCAGAGTGAAGTCGCCCGATTGAACATACATTCGTTTTGCTAACAATTCATTTGTCTCGTGTGCGTTGGCATTTTCCCATACTACTTCGAAATCATTTGTCTTTGACGCAAGCACATACTAAAATTTTGCAACCTCTTTTTTACAGTAAGGAATGTTAAGGGTTTGCTTTTTTAAAATCTCAAAAAGTATATCTGAGAGATAAAATACGATTGAAAGCACTTCTAAAAAACCAATTCATGGCATTTCCTCAAATATTTAAAGAATACATGTTATTTGTGTAATCTCCCCTATTTATTGAATCTATAGACTCATCATGGCCTCTAAAAGGCAGAACTTCTTTTACCAAAAGGCATACACAATTTAACAGCCATTTTAAGATCTTCCTGCTTTTTATTATAACTTCGTTATAAAAAACTTTTTAGACATTTGTTTCTGTTGATTTAACTGGAGATCTATTCTGATCGCCCTATGTTGATAGGTGCAAATTTGTTTTTAATATGACAAAGAAATTTTTCATATCTTGAGAATTTATCCATTATAAAGTGGTTAAAGAAGGGAAAGGTCTGTCGTTGTTGATTATTTCATTTTCCTCAAACAAAGGTAGAAGACTAAATGATTTTGAAGTAGATCATATATCACACATTCCATTTCTATTCCACGATTGTTGAATGTTTTTAGAAAACATTAACTGTTACAAATTTCAAAGAAATTTAAAGAAGCCCAGAAACAAAAAATTAATTACACGTAAATCAAATATTCATTATTACTGTGACAAATTTTTTATTCAAATAAAACCGCTGATGAACCTGTATAGTTTCCCCCCATCGCTTTCCAAAAGATTCCTTAAATCTTCACTGCTCTTGTTTGGTGTACTGCTGCAACTACTCATCATCTAGTTTAATTATTTCTCACATTCCTATGCATGCTTGTGACATGTTGATACCAACGACTGGTAGGTAG
>KK111998.1:132566-162305 GCA_000611955.2 Stegodyphus mimosarum | reverse complement strand
CCTCGTACACTGCAATATTTAAATAGGAAATAACAGATTCTGATGTTTCAGTCTAAAAACATAAAAAGACGTCAAATCAAAAAAAAAGGTGTTATATCTATAACTGTAAAATATTATATAAAACGCTCAGTCTTTCCTTTTCCTTCAACAATATACAGTCTGCTAGTCTTCTATTTCACTCACATTCTTCTTTTACTCACATTCTTTTTTCTATTTCACTCACATTCAAAATTTTCACATTAACTGACCAAGCACAGCTGATACCATCTTCCTACACATTTACACTTACTCAGTTAAACTTTTGGATTGATCCATAGGACTGAAAGCTGAAAAATGTGCGCATCGTTGGTGTGAATTTTAACATAAAAGCACATATATATATTACTAGAAAACTAGTATAACTCCCCTAATCGTAATTATTTCTGTTCGAAATGCATATGTAATGACCACTCTGTGGAAACAAAAGTGGACTCGCTTGAGTTGTTTTTGTATGTAGTATCATGGAATGCAATTTAAAACTTATAAATCGCTTATTTCTTTATTTACGCTGCCCGTTGTTTGCTGTAAACTAAGAACACTGAATCAGTGAATACAAGGTATGCTTTATTTAAATGTACACTTCCAGCAGATAGACGATTTTACGAGGGGTATGGTGATCGGACTGAGAAGGGCGGGTTGGTCCTTACGTCAAATCGCAGCTAGATGCGAGCACGGTGCATCGGCTATGGCGAATATGGTTGGAACAAGGGAATGTGGGAAGAAGGAGAGGTGCAGGTGCAGCCAGAGTGCCGTCAGCACGCGTGAATCGTCGCATCCATCGACAAGCTGTGCGGCCTCGCGATCACTTGTACCGCGATTCTGCAGCATGTGCAAGATACCCTGGATGTCCCCGTGTCCACGAGAACCATTTCCCGTCGATTGGTTGAACGTGGCCTGCATTCATGGCGCCCGTTAAGAAGACTGCCATTGACCCCACAGCATAGACGCCCACGTTTAAAATGGTGCGGGACTGGAGCGATGTGGACGACAGAATGGCGAAACGTCGTGTTCTCAGATGAGTCACGCTTCTGTTTATCCAGTGACAGTCGACGTGGAGACAGATCTAATCCGGCAGTAACTGTGGAACGCCCCACCGCGCGACAACGTGGCATAATGGTTTGGGGCGCTATTGCCTACGATTCCAGGTCATCTCTAGGTCAGTTCGTATTCGGGGCACTATGACGGCCCAACGATACTTGGATAATGTACTGCGGCCGTGGCAATCTCCTACCTTCAGCTGCTGCCTTCAGTGCTCGCGTTTGCCAACATGCTCTGCAAGGTATACAGATGCTTCCCTGGCTACCGCACTCTCCTGATCTGTCACCAATCGAACATGTGTGGGATGTGATTGGACGCCGTTTGCAGACTCTGTCCCTGCCTCGTTCAGAAGACGAACTGTGGCAAATGGTTGAAAGGGAATGGAGAGACATCCCTCAGGACACCATCCGCACTCTTATTGATTCTATGCCTAGACGTGTTTCTTTGTACGTCGCTGTCCGCGGTGGTCTTACATCCTACTGAGCCGACGCCGTTTTCTCTCTGTATTTTGACTATAATTTTGAAATAAACATCACCTATTGCTGCTTGCTATCTCTGTCCTTTTTCCAAATTTCATCACTTTCTGACCACTCCTTCTTTGTGTTGCATTTTCAATGTCGAGCAGTGTATTTGTTTGTTATACTAGTGGACATTATTTTAAAATGAAAAATCATGTTTTCGAAGAAACATGAACTCATAGACTTTGTTAAATGTTTGTTTTTATGGCATAACGTGAGGCACTATGTAACATTATACAATGGTTTTTACAAGAACAAAAAGCTTATCGTTATCTTCTACAAAATTTGAATTCGTTATGAAGCGAATTTACTGAAATGAAATGCTTCATGTATTTATTTCGCGCTGCAGGCAATAGAAAATTGTGCCTCCATGCCAGAAACAATTAATAAATGTCTATACAATAGTAGATCAAGGCATACCTTCAATACTAACTGAAACTGACTATTTAAGTACCTATTTACGTAATTACTACTAACTACCAAGTGTATGACTGCAGGAGAGTTCTTATAACTGAATAATTAATTATTAACTAAATTTAAGAATAAGGCACTGTTAAATTTAAATCAACTCAAGTATTATTTCATTAAACAACAACTTATATCACAATTTAAGTTAAAACATAAACTCTTCCCGGAAGATTAATAACAGACGAGAAGGTCTCTTTTATTTATATTAATAATGACTCAAATTTTAGGCTATGTGATATATTTATATATTGCTTAAAGAATTAATTAGTGCCGCCCAGACGGTATAGTGGTTAGGGGAGTCTACTGCGGTACCGAAGGGCCAGAGTTCGAATCCCGAAGAAGGCATGGATATTTGTAAATGTACAGTGTCTTTACGGCATGGGGACACTCTAAATATATGGCGAGCCAAACGTCCTCTCGAGAGGTTGTGCTAGGGCAACAAGGATGGGAGACCCTCGGATCCGTACCTACCCCGGGTGCTCTCCATCAAGATTGGGGCGGAACTAAGCATACTGGTACTCAAGGCTATTTCCTCTGGTACTATGGCTTCTGGTACTCAAGGCTCTTCCCAACGACAGGCGCAATCTTGCTCTCCTTGCCACGATGAACTTCGTGGGCTTGTTCTGATGTTAATGTCAGACAAGTGAGATAAGTCACAACAACTAGTCTGCATTTTTACATTTCTTGTTTCAGAATTAAATATTTTATTTCCAGTCACATGATAAAGAAAATGCTTAGACAGAGGAGAGGTTTTATTGAACCGTTTCTTTGAAAAAGCAACAGCAAAAAACTAAACAAAATAACTTTTCATTTAATGTTTATAAACTACAACCTGCCTTTTACAACCCAAATAATGAATGGCTGCTTCCTATTTACTCAAATAACAATGCTTAGTTCATATTGTTGCATGTTAACGATTCATTCATGTATCCTGAACAAGTAGATCAGATAAACAGAAAAACTTATTGGCGTAGTAACAGATGACGTAGATTTTGGCTCAAAACTGTAGTTTCACGTCTGTCAAAAACTCATAGTTTTGCAGTTCAAAAAGAACGAAAGGGAATTTCGACTCATTCATTGAACCGAAACTGAAGTTACTGTAGAATTAATGATTCAAAATAAATGTCCCAATATTTATAAATTAAATTAATATAAAAAAATCTGATAAAGCTTAAAGATTTTACATTACGCCCAAAGGAGCGTTTTCGTTTTTTAACGTTTTCTGTGTTGCCTTTATTTATTAAATATCATATTTTTTGCACTTAAACCATAAAATTCAATTCAACGGCAATATCGCAAAATAATTTTGAAATTAGCATATCTTTAGAATTTCTGATACACAGTCTCGCGCGATGGAGATAAAAATGTTTTGTTTTTTTCGTACAGTGTTGCCTTTGCTCGCTTTGACATCGTTGATTTTGTTAATCAAAAATTCTTTAAATCGTTACAAATTATACAATAGATAATAAAACATATTCCAAATGTTGGCTTCCAGATGCCCATATTCGGAGGGGCAATACGTTATTCAAAATTTGATGGGTCCGTTGCTCTATCACAATGCGAGAAACATACATACATTTATGCAAATTCTTCATTATTTATTAACACAGGGTGATAATATTTGGTGGCAGCAGTTTGAAAATTCATACGGACATTTACAGCGAATCGACGCAAAATGCCGAAACGAAATTAATAGTCCTTCTGAGTTAAAGCTCCTTTGGACTAATAATAAAATGATACATCTGAGTAAGATTATGAATTACACATAGAGTTATGCATAATTATTTATAAAAAAATTTATTTTATTAACGAATATGAGAAACAATTTCCGAATTGAAGTAAGATTTGGAATTTCTTTATTATTATTTATTGCTATTCTTCCATCCGGCATTAAATTTATTTGAATACTCTCATTAAATTTACATTTTATTAAAATATAAAATTGTGTTTAGCACAGAAATGATATTTGGATGAAAAATCTCATTTACTTCGCATACGAATAAATGAGAAAAGGGAAACCGTACTCCAATTTACTTTTCTCCAAACATAAAAAGAACGTTTCTTTAAAACAGGCAACCAGCATTTAATAAAATGCAGACTTTTTACGGTCTTTAACTGTAACGCTACTGTCGAAATGCGCACAGTCAGTCTTCATGTAATAAACACATTTATTTTATTTAACGAGTTCATGTTGTTATTCAACTTCAAACCATGAAACTAAAAACTTTTTATTTTATTTAAAGGCAAAGGAATCTGAGACTTTTAAAAATTCTGAAAAAGTAGCAAAATTACTTTAAAGGGAAATAAGAACGTTGTTAAAAAAGACACACCTATTAAGATACGTGATTGAATTTCATATTTTTGCCCCTCATAAATTCCTTAAAAATTCTAATAATTTTTCGTATAAGAATTTAATGCAGTGAAATGCGGCGCATAGTGTTAAATTCCAAATATAGCATTAGTTTCCTGGGAAGTCTGATGTTAAATCTATGATGTTTGTTATGCTCCTTCTATGCATTTCGAAAGAGACCATGACGATTTATTTTTCTTCAAGGAGGAAAATATTGTGCTTTATTTTAATTTATATCTAGTTTCTCTTAACGTTTAAAGGACTTATCTGGCAGTTTTTAATTCTTTGGTCTTTGATTTGTTCACTAAATATCGCATAAACTATTGAATACTTTTATTTACCTTATTTTCTCTCATATCCCCCTTTTTTTCGCTAATTTTATCTCTGGAAAATCTCGGAGGCAATACGAATTATTTAATTTCCGAAAGACGTAGCTATAATTAGAACATAACAAATAAAAAATGTTCATGCATAAACTACCGACAGGTATCACAGTATTATTTATTTAAAAAATACTGTGGTCCAATAAGAATACATAGTAATGTTAAACAATACACTATCTAATAAGATATCTTCATTCCTAGTTCTCTGCATTCTGCTCTCTTGTATTGTTGTGCATTGTTAATTCCTAAGCCTCAAAGCGTTTAATAGTTCTTGAAGTTTTTTTTTATGTCTGTGCCATCAGCATAGCTTGCAGTTCGTCACCCGTTGCAATTCTCAGTTGTCACCCGTCTTTGACACCGTTCTGTTTGTCTTCTCATGTGGAATGATCTTCAGAACCATTAAAAATACTAAATACCTTCGTTTTCTTGAAATTCTTCACTATTATTTCTTAATCAATCAATCAATCAATCAGAGCTCGTGCACCCAAAATCCAGTAAGATGAAAACAATCACTATGCGAATGAATTCATTTTAAAATTTGGGAAAGCTAACTTTCTGAAAGCCTCGAAAACGTTGCAAAATAACGTAAATATGTATTTAAAAAATTGCCACGCGTTAAAATGCTATGGGAAAAATTAAGCGAAAGGGAAAGTACGCGAGTATATGCGGTATTTTCAATTGTACTGTGAAGTACTTATGTGATGTTGTTGCGTATAACTGTACTTATATGACGTTTTAACAATAGGAAGCAGCAGAATATTTTTGCTTCTTAAACGTATATTGTTCTCATTGGAAATATTCAAAGCGTATCAGTTAAATAAATGTCAGTCTCAAGTTATATTTATGAAGCTTTATGAACAGTTATTTACCTCTTTAAAAACCACGTGTTAATTATTTTTTCCAACGAACGCATTTACTTTTTTTTTCAATGTGTGAATGCATGTGCATTTCATTTATGTTCGGCTTAACAGCTTTTTCAACAAACTCATTCCAGTTCTTCATTTTAATACGCAAAGGGTTCATACGGAATTGTAGTTTTGACGAAGAGGGATATATTGGACTGGATTATTTAATTATACAAAATCAATGGAAGCTGCATAAGAGGGGCAATAGCTAACAGAAATTGACCCACATTTACATTTTACGTGTTTATAAAGCAAATCCTGTGAAAATCGAACTTCTACTTGCATTACATCTAGGAAAAACCATGAAATATCCAAACAGTTAGCCCGTTCAACCATGGAGAAATAAATCTAAAGCAGGCTACTGGTGTTTCCTTGTTTTAACCTCTAGACCTTTGTAGAATCTGATGAATAAGAGCTCCTTACGGGGAAAACAACTTTTATTAATGCCACAGGAATAGCGAAAAATAGGCAAACTGTGTTTGTATGTATGATTTTTTCCAAGTTTTATTTGAACAAATTATTCACATTTCCTTGAATCCGATACAACTTATTTATAAATATAAGATGAAAAACCTCCCTGTCTTTAATTATATTCTTTAACCATCTTGATTAATTTTTTTAAAGTTGGAACTAATTCCCAACAGTAAAAAAGAATCCTTAAGGAGGCTATTATTTTTATGGGAATCTTATTTAAAACGTCTTAAATTTACTGAGCGCATTACTTAATTAAGGAGCATCGAGTTAAAGTTCCATGTTCTGGTACTTTCCGGTAGTTGTTATTGTTCTGTTGATATTCTGATATTTCTAAAATTAATTAGTTGCTAGTATATTTCAAATGCATTTATTACGAAAAAGTCAATAAAAATTGTTCCTATGTCATTCTTTGGGAAAACATAGAAAAAAGAAAGACATATATAGCAAAGTTAACAAATATTTTAAAACTGGGTGTTTAGAATGGAGAAATTGCACTGAAGTATGCACAGATAGAGCAAAAACGATAACAGACGAAAATATTTGTTTAATTTCATTAATTGTAGTTTCTGGTAATGATCATGTAACCTTTATACACTTTTAATATTCTCATTCATAACGTAGTGTCTCGCAGAAAAACAAATTAGCGTCAGAATTCAATGATGGACTTCAGGATGCTGTCAAAATTATAAACTTTATTAAAAGCCGTATCTTTAACAGCCTTATATCTCAAATCTTTGAAAAGAAATGGACTTCGAATACAAAAATTTTCTATTACACGCAGAAGCAAGATGGAAGTCAAGAAGACGAAGTTTAAGAAGATTATTGCTATTAAAAGATCAAATTATTACTTTTTTAACCGAACAAAAATCTAATCTTACTCTTTCTTTGTAAAGTTTATCCTAATTTTATTAACAGTTATTTTAAGTTATGCTTCTGTCCTACCAATTCTAGTTTCAGTTTACAATTCCCTACCAGAATGTAATTTCAGAAACGCAGTGAATGCAAATGAGTAAAGAATAGTATTCAAGTCGATGTTTCACCGACTTCGAGAGAAGAGAGTCTGATTTCCTGATGTTTGACTTTTGGCTACGTCTCTCTTAGATATTGCTACGCTCGGCCATACTTTAGGCCCTTGCTTGGCTTCGCCGATTTAGTTAAGATTTAGGGGCCAACTGATCCTGATAGCTTCGGCTATATCTTCAATTAGTTTTAGTTAAGCTTAGTTAAGTTTAATTTCCTATTCATTTCAGTTCAAACCCAAGAGGAGGCTTTGCTGTATACTGTATACTTAGGAGTTGATTGTATTTATTCTGAGAAATAAAGGGTAGTTAACCCTTCTTACGTCTTACGTATTTGTTCACACACTAAAGCGATTATTCGCTTGTTAGTGTTTGTGGGGTTCCTAGAATTGAACATTGAATTAAATAAGTCAAACCCCACATCTTTTTAAAATGATTTATGGCTCTCAAAACTGTGCTATTTTCTCAGAAATTTATGAGAAACTCAACGATCTCAACTTGTTTGTTAATGGAAAAAATAGTAATATATTTACTTACTCGTATTTACTTCTAATGATAAAATTCAAAGTTTCATTGAAAAGATGAACATTTGGAAGAATAAGGTAGGAAATGATTCTCGAAATGTTTTAGATTAGTGATCATTTTATAATTGACAAAACATAAAGTTTAATTGCAAAAATTATTTTAGATAATTTTAAAATCCTAGAAATACAATTTGGCAAATACTGAATAAAGAATTTTAATTTCAGGAAGTTATCTTGGTTTCGAAAACCACTTTAGATTGACATCAGTGAGGTTAACCCTTTGAAGGCCAAAACGCCTGAGATGGCCTTTCATTCAAACGACCATAACCGCCTGAAACGACCGAGGTTGCGATGTTGTTTTCTTCTCTCCCCTCCCAAGGTATGCACTAGCAGGTGCAGTTTCCGCAAATGCATTGTATCAGTTTATTGCAGACAGTTTGTCCTAAAAGGATAATGGAAGCCTCTTTGTTAGGAAGTAGAAAGGATGTCACTTGAAATATTCACACCTTTTCGGGCGTTGATGAATGGGGAGGAAATTATTCTTTTCATAATTTATTTAATGATATACCAAACTCTATATTAAATGCTCAGCAGCGTGCGGTTTTCCCTTTTATCATACAGTAATAATAACTCTTTTTATAGTAAATAGAATTAAGTTATCCTTTTTAGTCTATTGAAATAATATATAATATTAAATTCAAGAATTATATCAGTGGAAGATTCAGAAGAGAAAGTAATTTCTATTAACATTAAAAAAATTTACGAAATTGAAATAATGAATGAAATTATTTTTATTGGAATTTTCAACTTTAATTCCATACAGAGAACATATAAAAATTATTTGTTACAAGAAGACTCAGTTTACAGTTGTTTTAATCGCATTTTCTCAGAGTACTTTCAGAAACTTCTGTTCAATTTTCTATTCTCCGAAAACATTCAACTAATTCGACATTTTTCATCTGAGAAATTCTTTTCATCGCGCCCCTTAATTACCGGATCCGGAGAGGTAAATCTTAGTATAATTCATTTTCATATAAAGAAATTAAAAACGTCTAATCGGATCATAATCGACTGAATTAACTTCAGACTGATTTTCTTTTCAGAAACCAAGCGTTAGAATTACGGTAAAACCATTGCATTATCATACGGAATCAAAATATCACGGGTTCCAATCTCGCTCTTTACCACTATGTCTTCTTTCGAAAAACATTCTTATCCTTGCGTTCTGCAGGTTCGTGGGTTTGGAGTAACCCTTCGTGAAGAATCAAAACACAATTTATCCGCCAGCAGTGGCGGCACGTAGCTAAAATTAGTGGGGGTGCTGTTCCAAAAAAATTTAACCTTTGTTTTAAACCTGTGTAAAGGGAAACAAACATGTATAAAAAGAAAATTTATTTTGAAACTTCCATGAAATTTTACAAAAGAAAAATTAAACATTTCTTAATTACTTTAACTTTTTGTTACAGTTCAAGCTTTACCTATTCATTTAAAAATGAAATCCAATTCTTGTTTTAATTTGCGCGAAGAGATCAATAATTTTCTGCTTGATCTCTGGATGACAACTGAGAAAATTTTTTTATATTGAAAGCATTGCAAGTGCGTGAAAAAGAAAGCTCTTGAAGTTCACTTACAGTCACAGAATTTATTACTTGAGGATGCAAGAACATGGTTAAAGTTTTCTGTAAAATAAAAGAACCAAAAAAAATGAATCAAATAGAATAGCTGAAAAATAATCTAACCAAGAATATGGTGTATGATTTTTAAACACAGCACACGCGGAGTAAAAAAAAAAGAACCAGCTCCCAACGATACTCCAGATTCGGCACTGTAAAAGCGACAGTGCTCTCTCCCCCTCAGCCTCGTACGCTTCTTTCTAAGAGCGCATACGCAGAACAGCCAAATACCACACGCGCGGAGCAAGAAATAATCACGTTTCCAGAATTTCGGCACTGTAAGAGCGACAGTGCTGTTTTATCTCCCTGGCTCGAGTGCTGCTTTCTGTGCGCGCTTGCGTAGAACAGCCTTGTGAAGCGCAGTTCCATACAAAAACTTTCGTACCTTTTTCATAAACTGGAAGATGGCTACTGACATTAAGTTTAAGGATTATATATTGTAGAAGTATTAAGAAAGGATTAAAGTAAAAAGGGCTCATTATATTAAATATTAAAAATAATAATAATTGGAAACAGGGGGTGCTGCAGTTCCACAGTGCTTATTACGAGCCGCCACTGTTCGCCAGTAAGCACTATTGCAAAGGACAGTTCCAAAGACACGTTTACACTCATCGAGAAACTATGACGAACACCCTAAAACGATCAGCAGCGCAGCTTTCAGTCTATAACGGTGAAGGCAGCTTCGCGGAAAAACACTAAAATATAACTCCCGACTCGTTCAATCGCTCTCACACTACTTTCTTCTCGTATAGGCAGGGTATATGTAGCTTGAACTTACCTGCGAGAATTTTCCCGAAAAACCTGCTAAAAATACGTTTTTGAATGTTCTCGCTCCGTCTGTCGCCAAATATCGCCAAATGTGAGATTTCGCCCCAAATTTGGCAACACTGCCTTTCCTTGCCGCTTTCTGGCAACCGTAAGCCCACCATTGACTCACGCTGCTCACCCGGCAGATTTCTTTCTCCGCTCCACCGGAGGAGCTTCGTTTTCGACTCGTTTTGCGGGGAAGCTGTCTCACCGGGCAGAAGCTGGGCATTTCGCAACATTATAAACGTAGGAATATATGGCAACACAATGTGATTACTGTTTGATTTTCTAAAACGACAATTATCGCATGACCCTCTTTAGAAAAAAAGGGATGGCCTTATGCTCCATCCTTTTCCGTTTTGGTTGAAAGCGTTTCACCTGAGAAATACTGAAATAATTTGTGTTCGTCGTACACAAAGTAGATACGAGTTCCTTCTCCAATTTATTATTATAATTAGCTCCCTCCAAGCACTTCAAATTCTTGTAACATGAGCGAACATCAATTCGCATAATTGCTTCCTGTAATTTAGAGGAATGATGGCAGATGCAATATAAACAACACTTGTTTAGGTGAAAGTTTATGAGCGTAACATATTGTTAATGTCCCCAATCTGATATAGAAAATGTTCGTTATTTGGAGGTGTGTGATGAGGATATTTTTTTTCTAGTTACGAAAGTGAAGTAATATTTTCAGGTGTCATGACCATCTTGAACAAGAGCTGTCATGAAGATAAGTATTATTAATCTTAAATTTCGAGAACCAGTTGAAAATAGTCAAGATGTGGCTCTAGTACAGAAAAATAGCTGTGAAGTTTCCTGAGGTAAATAAATATATTCGAGTTATAAGATATTTTCTTTCTCCTTCCAGAATATGCCTTCGTGGTGTAATTGGAAGCATCGGCATGTATTGGAGATATTCAAGTTCGAATCCCGATGAGGGCACTATATATTTTTCACATCTTCTGCTTCAAAAAACCTGAGGACTCTACAGTGGCACCGGAACTAAAAGGTGATGGATAATAATTTCTCATCACCAGGATTTGGCGATTAGGGCCCCTAATTCCCAGTCTCCTTTTAAAAGGGGGAGGATTTAAGGTACTTTCTCCCTCCTTCTAGCATGCCTTCGTGGTATAACGGTAGCACACTCGGCGCGTATTCAGGAGGTTCACGTTGGAGCCCCGGCGAGGGCATTGCTCATTTTTCACGTGCTTCAAACCTAATGACTCTACCGAGTCAACATTTATCGTTGTTCTTCAAATAACTACACTTTTTTAAAGAAAAGAATAGTTAAAACTATGTACGTTTATTTTATTTTTATCTCATATAGTCAAATAATGGCTTAAGTTAACCTATGTTTAAGACGTGTTATATTTTATCTGAAATGTTTAGTCACGCTTTGAACTTTCTATATAAATAATAAACATCTAATTTATATTAGTATTTATGAAATCACCACTTCCCAATTCAATTCTGAGGTTTCAATGTATTCCAGACAGGACATTTAATGAAATGCAATTCCTTTCGGCTTTTAAATAAAATAGTAAACACTCGCTGCCTCTTGGGAAAACAAGTATATGAAGAAAAATTTTGAAGTCTGGCACTTTTTATCTTTAAGCAAAACAAAACAGGTTAAGCTTTTAACACTATTAAATTTTCCGTAGTCTATCATCTTGAGTCCATTATATAATAAAAGAGATCTTTCTAAAGTAATGGCAAAATATTACGAGAAATTGTTTCATCGTGTTCTGTTTTATACCGTGTTTTTTTTATAGTTTCAATTATTTCTATTCTTACCTAAAAATAATCTCCTTCTACCCAATTTGAGCCATCTGATGATGAAATAAAACAATTTATCTGCTGTGAGTAGCTTAATCTGCTGTAACTTTGGATAAAAGTCTCACTATCAAAGGATTTCTCGACGATCAGTTCACTATTAAGACGTTTAAGAGGATATTAACGCAATTTACTATGTTCGATTAAACAAACCGTGTACCAATAATCAGGCGTTTAAGTAAGGTATTTAATTACAATGTAATTGCTATTTAAGGATATGTAAGACGAATTTGGTTATAAATTATAATTATTCAAGATCTCTAAATTTACTTCAGGAAAATGGCGTTATTATTAACTTAAAATAACAATTTTTAAACCTGTAACACATTTGGAATAAACATACATAAAAGAGTGAAGCCAGATCCTGAAAGGTATTAAAACACGATTTTTAAATATTCTTAATTTTCTTTCCTTTTAATGGCATTTATTTGCAGCTTTCCAGTTGATAGAATAATATGCGTGTCAATAAGCGTTTTATAATTTTAGATTGATTACGTATTTTGCTATCAGAATGCAGAGGTAACGCATTAATAGTACATCGTCATACATGCAAAATCGTGTTTCTCAAAGTTAACTTCCTATGGAAAAAATATGCTAGGCATAATTTAGATAAAAAAAGGAAATATAATTTAAACAAACTTAGATATTATTGTAATTAAAGGAGAACACGAAACAAATGTTTGTAGGGTTTTTATTACTTTAATTAACCAGTTATTATGATTTAGACCTTTACTATGACTTCTCCTTTTCCGTTTCCTCACCAGAAATGTGAATGATTTAAGTCGAAGGTTTCTGGTTGAAAAACAGAAAGTGTTTCTGTCTCTCAAGGCCATGTTACTAGATTTCGCCGGCTCTGACAAGTTTGTAATTCTTCGACTCTGCATCACTGCTGTCAACATTTAAATGTCACACTGGTGAGAAGTTCTGAGCTAACTTAAAATTTAAAATCCATTGCGTGGTCTTTGATTACTAGGTTAAGTTTTAATTTGAATTTAACTGTTACGTTAAGTTACAACAACCACCACTGTAAGTCTCAATTATCTGTAAAACAACTAACGCCCTTGTATGGCAATGTAACCCACTTTTTAACTTAACTCTCGATCTGAATAAACTCCCGAGGCGGCCTCTTGCGGCTCCAGGGAGTTGTTGCCACTAAATAGTGGAGGGCATGGGGTACATGCCTGCTTACCTTTGGGAGTCATCAGGCGTCCCCGTCCTCGGTCACCTGTCACCTGCCATACGTGTTGGCCCATCCTGTTAGCATGAGAAGTGCTTTTATGTTAAGGTTCTGATTTAATAAAAAGGTTATTTTAACTTCTCAAGTCTCTTTCGTTAACTTCAAACCCAGCGATAATTCGCTCAAATTCAAATTTTTGCCATCAAATGTTATCACCTTGGATTATTTTTGAAGAAATTAAATAATGAATAATCTGCAGGTATGTATGCATGTTCCTCGCATTGCTAACAGTCGACGGTATCTAAGGCCATCAAATTTCGCATAACATAGTTATCCACCCGAATATGTGCACTTGAAAGCCCGAATTTTCATTTCCAAATTTGGTGTAAATTTAATAAATTTTCGATTAGAAACTCAGCGATTTGAAAGCAAGCAGAGGCAACACCGTACGGAATAAAACATTTTTATCTCCAGCCCGTTAGACTGTATATCGGAAATTTTTTATGTTGAATTAAATTTTATCTGTTGTAAGTACGATAAACTTGATATGTAATTAATGAATTTGACGCACAAAATGTTAACAATAAAAAAACAAAAAAAAAGTGGTTTTTCAAACTATCTGACTAATAAAAAGTAAACATTGATATGAATTGAGAAAAGACTGAAAAATGTAGAAAAATATATGTCAGCTGTTAACTTGCATCGGGCATTCTAAACATATGCTACGATTAATTTTTTTTTTTAATTTTGCTGTTGAATTGCATATGGCGTATAATAAAGTTAAAAATGCAAAAAGAAATGGTTTAGCAGGAGTGTGTGCAGCAGCAGACTGGTTGACAGCGAGCTCAGCAAGAGAGTAAAAAAATCTTAGTAGATCTTTTGGAGACATTAAAATCTGAACCCTTTCAGATTTTTTTAGCCCAAAGAGCGTTATACAGAAGGGCTATTAATT
This sequence comes from Stegodyphus mimosarum, assembly GCA_000611955.2. Classification (NCBI taxonomy): domain Eukaryota; kingdom Metazoa; phylum Arthropoda; class Arachnida; order Araneae; family Eresidae; genus Stegodyphus; species Stegodyphus mimosarum. The sequence goes on along the minus strand of KK111998.1, from coordinate 148,145 downwards.
TCGTTTTGGCGTTTTGCGTCGATTCACTTTCTGCTTTCATTCACTTTTCAAACTGTTACCTTACTTAAAGATACTTAAAGAAATTAAATAATGAAGAATCTGCATGAATGTATGTATATTTCTCGCATTGTGCACTTAATATGGGCATCTGAATTTGGAATTTGTTTTATTATCTATTTCATGTTTTATCAGATCTTAAATAATTTTTGACTAACAAACTCAACGATTTCAAAGCGAGGAATGGCAACACTGTACGGGAAAAAAATCATTTTTATCTTTAGCGAGCGAAACTGCGCATCGGAAATTCTAAAGATATACTCATATTAAAATTATTTTGCGATACTGCTGTTGAATTGAATTTTATGATTTGCGAAGAACACGATATTTAATAAATAGAGGTAGCACGCAAAGTGTTAAAAATGAACCCCCCCTTTGGACGTAATGTAAAATCTGAAAGCTTTAAAACTTTTTTTAATGTATTTTTTATTTTCTTTTTCCTTTTTTTTATTTCTTTGGTTGGCAATCTATTTTAGTTTGACATCGAAATTAAATACTTTATTAGTTCTTTCAATAAGTTCTTGATAGTCTTAGACGGATAAGAATGCGGTTGCTTTAAGAATCGGGTTATTGCTGTTTTGATAATTTAGAAAATAATGAAAGCATTGGTATATCCACACAGATTCAACCAGAAGCTGTATTAACTTTCTGTATATTAGTTCTTTAATTCCTTACAAACATAAACCGACCTATTATATAGTGATTTTGTGCAGTACAAATCCAGCAATATATAATTGCAATTATAGGTACAATAAGCTACTGGAACTATTATAAGTCTGAATCATATTAAATTTTGAATAGAATGTTATCAAATAAAATAAAATCTATTAAAAAAGAATATTAACAAAATATTATTCAAACAAAAAAACTTTTCGCTATAAAGTTTACCAAATATTCAATGAGCACAAGCTCTAAAAAGTTCAATAAAATAACTCCTTAGAAAACAGTTAAGAATCACTTCATCTATATATTTCTAGAAAATTCTTCATTTTCCAAACGATTTCAATCATGAGAACATAATTCCAGATACTGTTATTATTTTTTTTTCTTTGCCAATAAATTTTTGAAACCTTTTAGAAATAAATAATAATGATGTTGGAATACAACTATTTTTGTTGTGAATATTTTTTTCGAAATGTTTTATAAATAAATAATATTGATCCTGGAATACAACTGTTTTCAGACAATAGTGTTATAACTAATGGCAGCAATGTTCATTTACTTTCCTAGAAACGTTTCGTTAGTTACTTTGAGAAGTGGTAGTCTTAAGAAGATGGTTGGCTTGTCAGATTTTCTAGTACATTGAAACTTAATCAGTACTTTAGATACATCTTAAACTAATCCTGCAAACTTTCAAGTGTAAATTTAGTTCATCCCTTAAAAACAACTTGACTTTCAGTTAAGAATTAGACATTTATCTCTGTCCAGAATAATGTTGCTGTACTTTTTTATTTTATTCTAAAGTTGCACTTTTTATCTCTCTATGATTTTTCAATTCTGAGCCCTAAATCTTATCTAGAATAATTTTTTTTCTGAAACTCACTTCTTTCTGGTTCACTTTCTTTCTATCTGGGAGTTCACATTTTATAAAACTATTTTGGTTTGATTCCCAGAAGAAAAATTCTGGAAATATTTACTAAAGTAAGTGAGGCTGAAAATTTTATTTTTCTTATATTCTTTCGCCAAGTTCTTATAAATATCCCTTACTGTAGCTATTTGGCTTTAGAAGTCATGTCTGAAGAATCGATTATAGAGCATATTATCTTAAAATACTAATTATGATATAAATTACAATTAAACTAAGAATTTGTCGCAAGATTACCTTATTTAGTAATTCTGCGTAATAAATCATCTTTATTTCACAAAAGTCTTGCTTTTTTCAGATACCACAAAGGTTCACGATTTTTACATGATATTATCTGCTAAAATAAACATAAAAAAAAAAAAAAAAAAAAAAAAAAAAGACCGTTATACATCTACCGTTCTACTGGGCCGATTGACGAAACTCAACTTGCGTTTTTCATGTCTCGAAAGAGCGACTTAGCGTATGTATTAGATTTATATATAGCATTGTTCTAATATAGGTAATTGACACACAGTCGGAATTTTCTAAAACGACATGCCAATGTTTTTCCATATTTCGATTCTACGACTCAAATTATGCCAAATATTCAACGAACAGAGTTTTGCCAAGTTTGAACAGAGTTGCCAAGTTTCGTAAAAATCGCATGAGCAGTTTTTAAAACATTAGCTCTCAAAATTTTAGCTCCTCTATGTTAATTGAATTTCATATATATTTATTAATATCTCTTTTTTTATTAAATTTATTTGATTCCTCCTTTTCACATTTCGAAATTTTGGTTCATTCCAAATAGAATTCGCTCATTTTTTATGATTTATTTTTTAAATTTGTATTTTTAAACAATTTTTTATAATTTTTTTTTTTGAAAAAACTTTTGAATTATAACCTATAAAAATTTTATCATCATCTTAAAGCAGATGTATGTATAAGCAAACCTGCAAAAAATTAGAGTCTTCTTATTCAAAATTTGCTAGGATATACGTGAATTTGCATAGCGGCGCGTTTTGAAATTTGGCATATTTGTTATAAGCGATAATAACGCCAAATGTGGTTTACGCACTTTGTTAAAATTATTTGAAAGTATGAATTATGACCTTTTCTTCTGCTCGTCTGCTATGAACGGAAAATAGGTGGCTATAAATTAAGAAGTTCGCCAAGTGAATTATTCTTGGTCCAAACTGAAAAAAAAAATGGGCCAAAATAAATTTTTAAATTTCTCCGTAAATTTCGCACGAAATTTTACAAAATTGAATATTTAGATATAATTTGAGTCATCAAACTGAAATATGAAAAAATATTGGCATTTTATCTCAGAAAAAGTCCTATTTTGTGTCCAAATACTTCTGTTAGAACAATGCTATATATAAATCTAATATATGTCCTAAGTCGCGCTTTCGAGACATGAAAAACGCAATTTGAATTTCGTCAATTGGCCCAGTAAAATGGGAGATATCGAACTGTCCCATTTTGTTTTCTGCAGTGTACGTTTATTCTCTCATATAGCATACCTACGTCACTAGGCATATATAGTATTAAATGTTGGATAATTTTTACACGAAAATACTAAACTAGCTGTTATAATATATTGCTTGGAATGGAAGAATTTTTGTATGTTATTAAATATAATGTCCATTCATTATAGTAACAATAATAATTAACCTTAATAAAGTACAGCACAATACACTAGATACATCAAGATTCTTTCTTCAGTCCCTACTAAATGCTACGCAATGATAATGAAGCTCCAAAAGATGTAAAATTTGCGATTATGAGGTTTACTAAAGATTTCCATCAAACATTTAAAATTTTTGACGCAATTCAATTTAAATGCTTTTCCCCTCCCTAACTGCTATTGAAAGCCATCTCACCACTCTCATAGTATAATAATTTGAAAGCGAATAAAAAGTAGACAAATACACTCTTAGACAAAAAAACGACGCACCGAGAAGATATAAAGCAAAATAAATTGGACACAAATTGATATGCATACAGGTTTCGACGGAAAATGCAAAATTTTACATTTTGGCTGCCAATGAATGAACGGTTATCGCTACAGCGCATCTGATATGTGCAACTGGCAGGATTTTTAAGAAGAGAAATTACGATTCCAGGTCATAAATTCTTCACGAATTTCATTCCCTGTACTCTGGTAGACACTGGTACCTATGCCTCACATACAGGTGCACGAACGATATGCGGAGATATCAGAATTTGAAAGAGGTCGTGTAGTTGGGCTTAAAGAAGCCTGTTGGTCTTATCAGCGAATAGCTCGACATTTGAGCAGGAGCGATGCCACTATTAGACGATGTTGGTAGGAATGGGTGAACCATGGCCGCACACAGTGTCAAGAAGGAAGCGGTAGGCCTAGAGAAATGACAGAACGTGAAGACCGAGCAATCGTCAGAGCGGCACTCACAGCCCCAGATGCTTCATTATCATCGATTGTACGTGCAACTAATACTTCAGTGACCGCACCGCACGGACCATTCATAGACGGCTCACAGAAAGAGAACTGGGGTCACAGTGCCCCTTGCGCCGACTACCATTGACCTCTGTACAACGTCAAGCCCGTTTGCAGTGGTAGCGGGCTCATTCGACTGGAATGTCACTGACTGGAGTAGAATAATCTTCAGTGATGAGTCCCGCTTTGAATTGAGCCCCCATGACCAGCGAAAGCGAGTCTGGAGACGACCCGGACAGCGGCGCGATACCAACCTGTCTTCTGGCAGACAGGCCGACAACCAGGAGTGATGGTCTGGGGTGCCATTTCATTTCATAGTAGGACCCCTGATTGTCATCCGTCGCATCCTCACAGCACAGCGGTACTTCGACGAAGTTCTAAGGCCGGTTGTGTTGCCGTTTCATGTCACGGCCCCCTGGGCTTACATTTCAGGAAGATAATGCTCGCCCCCACACTGCACATGTTTCTACTGCTTGCCGTAGTGCTTGCCGAACATTACCTTGGCCAGTAAGGTCACCGGACCTCTCTCTTATTGAGCACGTTTGGAGCATTATGGGCAGGGCTTTCCAACCAGCTCGGGATGTTGACGATCTAAGGCTCCAGTTGGACAGAATTTGGCACGATATCCCTCAGGAGGACATCCGCAACCTCTATCAATCGATGCCAAGCCGAATAACTGCTTGCATAAACTAAGCCGAATAACTTGCTTGGTGGACAAACGCGTTACTGACTTTTTCACTTTGTGAAGCTCTATCAATTCAATAAACCATCCAATTTTTCTCAAACTGTAATCATATCTTTTTCTGTACATGTAGATCACTTCTACCGATTTTCGTCCTATTCGGATAACTCCTTCTTAGTGCGTCGTTTTTTTGTGTAACAGTGTACATAGTAAGTAATAATAAATAAACTAGAAAACGCACGTTAGATACATAATATAGGATATTAGAAGTAGCTTTTAGTAATTACAATTGTGTATTTTAATTTATAGTAAATACACAATAGTAGCCCAAACAGATGTTAGCCCAGAAGGACCATTAGTCTCGCAAAGGCATTTTGCGTCGAATCACTTACATGCATTGTATCACTTTTCAGATTGTTGCCACCAAATATTATCACACTGTATTGTACTTAAAAAAATTGAATAATGAAGAATCCTCATGAATGTATGCCTGTTTCTCGCATTGTGAAAAAGCAACGCTTCGTACAGCCATCAAATTTTGAATAACGTAATCTTGTACCCGACTATGAATACCTGAAAGCCCGAATTCGTAATTTGGAATTCGTTTTATTATCTATTTCATACTTTATAAGCCTTTAACGAATTTTTAATTAGCAAACTTAACGATTCGAAAGCGATCAACGGCAGCACTGTACGGAAAGAGAAGTTTTTATCTCCAGCGTGGGAGACTGTTTATCGGAAATTCTATTGATATGCGGCTTTCAAATATTTTTAGTCCAAAGGGACATTAGTTCAAATGCTGTCGAAATATGTATGTGTGTATAAATGGAAAAAATGCGCGTTTGGGCATAATACAAAATCTGAAAGCTTTCAGAATTTTTAATAAGTAAAATAAGAGTTAATATTGTAAGAAATGCATTAGTTGCATTATAAAATTCATATAACTCTTTATTAAGCAGTCTTGGATTCGCTAAATTTGAAAATACAAATTAAAAATTTTATTTTTTGCTCATTGACAACACTCAAAGAATTCAGAGAAAGTGTAGCCTAAGGTAACGATTCAAAACTTCGCTAAATATGTTTTTTATGTCACACCTTACGCTGGTTTACGAAGCCTTTGCCATCGCGAAAACCCCAAGTATGCATATTGAGACGTGCTTATGTGTTAGTTTAATTCTAAGATCACCTTCTTGCTTGGACATTATAAAACAATTATTACAAAAAAGAAAGAGATTTATCGATTTTAGTGAGTCGTGCTAGAGTACTTTCACGGGAACCAGCTAAAGTAGTTTCATGAAAATACACTGGTGTGCAAAAATTAAGGACGAGACGGTTTTTTCAATATAATTTTGTACAAAAGCTTTCCAAATCAACACATTTAATACCGTAAGATCCCCAATACGTAAGGACATGAGTAATGTAAGCAACACTTACTAAAAGAGAAATCAGAGGATAAAAAGAAGCTTTATTGAAAAAGTAGCATGGAGCGCAATGCGACTGAAGGCCGAAACATCCCTGTGATGGGTGTCCAGCAAGAAACATCCGGTCTTTAATAGGGGATATGATCTTCCCTGACTGCTAGGCAGGTTTCACATCATTTGTGCATGCTGGATATGTGGTTGTTAATGAGCTGTTGAGACACTGCTGCTCGTTCCTCTTGTAGCACCAATCGCAGTTTCGGAATCGTTACTGGCGATACGTTACGTGCTGCCACGGGTCTTCCTAGTAAGTTCCGTACATGCTTGACGGGATTTAGATCCAGAGACCTTGCCGATCAATCCATGTGTTCAATATCTTCACTCTCCAACAGCTCTTCGACAGTAACTGTGCGATGAGGTGGAGCGTTGTCGTCCATGAATAGGAACTGAGGACCCATAGCCCTTGTGAAAAGACGCATGTGAGGAAGAAGGACCTCGTTACAATAGCAGTCCCAGGTAACGAACCTCCTTGGGTGATATGAAGGTTGGTCCGGCTACCAAGCATTATGTCTGCTCGAACGAGAACTCCGCGACCTCCAAAACAGTCCCTTTTGATGATGTTGAAGGGGTTATTGCGTGTTCCCCGCTCTGTCCAGATGTGTATGTGTCTAGAATCGCAACTCAGACTAAATCTGCTCTCATCTGTAAAGAGCACTCGTCCCCATTCATTGTCTCTCCAATTCCGGTGTTCCCGGCACCACAGAGAACGCCTTCTCCGATGGGCAGGCGTTAGAGGTACACACCGTACAGGGCGTCGTGCAAACAGACCACCACCGTGCAGTCTTCTGGCCACGGTAAAACGCGATATCGGTCGTCCAGTCGCCTGTGTCGTGTGTCTAGCGATTTCTCCCGCTGTCTGCCGCCTGTTTCTTCTGGCCTGTAAGGCAATATACCGGTCATCTGCGGGTGTGGTTCCTCGTGGACGACCACTACTAAACCGCCGGATAGCTGTTCCTGTAGTTTGAAATTGTCTCCAAAGTCGTGAAACGATGCTGTGAGCAATTCCGAACTCTGCAGCCACACTTGTCACACTGCGGCCTTCCTCCAACTTCCCAATGATTCGACCTCGGGTAAAAGCATCCCGATGTCGTCTAACAGATTGATTATTCGCCATTTCTCGCTGAGGCAGCAACTCGGTATGATTTTAACTGCTATACGGCGTGCAATCTCTTTGCCAGAAATACTGATCTTACACCGACAACATGCTTTATTCTACTCAGACACTCCCCCATTACGTCTACCTGCATATCTGCGCATGTGCTAGAGTACATCACCTTACTTAATCTCCTGATTGGTCTTTCTGTCCGCTCTGCCTCTTCGTTCAGCTGATATGCTAATTTTTCGACTTCGTCCTTAATTTTTGCACACCAGTGTACTTACGAATTTTAATAACGACCCAAATGTATTGCTTTCTTTTAATGCACTAATTTATTAATAGTTCCTGTCTAGCCCACCAGAGACCGAGCGGCAATGTCTCTGAACATGGGTCGCTCCTGAATTCGATTCCAGGTAAACGGGTTGGCTGCGTTTATTTGGAGTTCCTCATTTAGGAAGCTTTCCATGAAAGCAAACCTCCTCTTAGATAGCCCCCGAGTGCTTTGTCGTAATCAAACATTTCATTCCATTTATTCCAGATTTATATTTAAAGAGCATGAAAAAAGATCAAGAAAGAAACTTAGCTATAATATAATAAGACAGAGGATAGTGTGTGTAGATTTAACATCATGAATACAGTTTCCGCGCGGATTGCTACCTGCAGTTGAGATAGGCAAAACAAATCGTAGTACAACATCTCGCAGAAGGGTTTGTCTTTAAAAAATGTAAAAGGCAATAAACGTTAAACGAAAAGCTTTCTATATCTATTATGTGCCATATGGCGTTAGAAAATTGTTTTATGTATTATCAAAAAAACGTAACTATTAATAAAATATATAAATTAGACATTTAATTAATTTGATTAATACTATTTTTATTTAAATCTATTAGATGCATTATTAAAAAGTTTTTAAATGCTATCAAGAACAACGTTTATTGCTCTTAAATTGCTTAAGTTATTAATCAATAACAGACAGATCATTGTCTTAAACTCTGAATAGCAATATTCTGGAGCATGAAATATAAAAGTGTTTTATTTCGAGCAATAGCGACACATTGTTTTTGAAATACTGGGTTTGTTAAACAAGAATTCATTAAATTCGCACAAAACGTGAAATAAATATAAAATTAAAAAAATCTGAAAGCTTTCAGATTTTATATTACGCCCAAAGGGGTGATTTTTTTATTTACATACACATATACGTTTCGAGAGCATTAGGGTTAATGTTTCTTTGGGCTAAAAATACTTAAAAATGGCCTATCTTAAGAATTTCCGATGGACAGTTTCTCGCGCTGGAGATACAAATGTTTTTTCCCGTACAATGTTTTTTCCCCGTACAATGTTTTTTCACCGTACAATGTACAATCGTTGAGTCTGCTAATCAAAAATTCGTTAAAGTTTTACAAAATATGAAATAGATAATAAAACTAATTGGAAATTCAAAATACGGGCGTCCAGGTGCCCATTGTTCGGATGGAGGGCTACGTTATCCAAAATTTTATGACTCTTGGTACAGTTGTTTTTTCATAATGCGAGAAACATGCATACATTCATGCAGATTCTTTATTATTTAATTTCTTTAAATGTAATACAGGGCGATAATATTTGGTGGCAACAATTTAAAAAGTGATTCTCAATTTCTGGTGAAAAGCCACAAAATGCCGTTTTCAGATTAATAGCCCTTCTGAGCTACTGCCCCTTTGGACTAAAGAAAGAGGAAAATATCTGAAAGCCTCTGATGTTAATTGTCGATTAAAAGCGCTCTTTTAAAGTTTAATGTGGTTTATCAGTAGAAATTATTAACACTGATCGCCCAGGTGGGTAAGCGAAACATTTTATAGGAATTAGTCAAATATATATTTAAATTAACATGAAAGCGTAGGAATTAGTCCAATATATATTTAAACTAACATGAAAGCGTGACATATCTTCTGTATATTTAAAAAGCGAAAAAAAAATTATATAATGTAAGTCTACAAAAATATTTAATGTTTTTATTTACCTATACAGTGAATTAAAATACATTTTTATTTAAATCAATCATAATCAAAAGTAAACAAATATTATTTTTAAAGATTACATCCACTGTTTTTAAACAGTTCGTTCATCAATAACTGACATATTAACTTAGACAGATAAATATCTTACATTCTTCAGAATGGCAACAGACCTCGAAAAGTGAAACAAGGCTTTACAGTGGACGATATTTAAAGGTGAATTAACGCAAAATCGTTGTTTCGAGACTAAGATTTCTTTTGGGCTAAAAATTCGGGATTTAAAGTTCGGGCATTGAGGTACACATCTTCGGACTATAGGACTATAGGAATTCAAAATCTGAGGCTCTATATGCCGCCACCTTTAACTATGCGAAGTCTAAAGGTATATACACTGGTTGCAAAACTTAAGCAACAATGTAAAAATTTAGCAGATAGCCATAAAATTGCAGAAAAGGAGGTCTGGAGATCAGTACAATGAACACGTTCAGTCAGTAGAAACTCATGCGTATGCAAATATCAGGAACGAAACGCAGAGTCGACGTGAGCGTACACAAAACGCGTGATGTCAACGCGCGCTGCTCAACAGTAGAATAAAAGGAAGGACGGAGACGCAATTCAACATATTAGCTGCAAGTCCCAGTGAGTCAATTCGTGAAATATGGCTAGAAGAAATCACCTGGACGACTTCACACGTGGAAGAATGATCAGAAAGCGGGAGGAGGGGCGTACTGTCACCAGTGTAGCTGCATTGTTCGGAATCAACAAAAGTGTCGTTTCGCGGGCTTGGAAAGCGTTCCAAACCACAGGTACAGCTGTTAGAAAGGTTGGTGGCCGCCCGAGGACGACATCTGCAGGGGATGACCGATATATCGTCCTGCAGGCGAAAAGAGGCCGACAGCAGTCAGTAAACGCCATTGCTCAGCAACTCTGTACAGCAAAGGGGCGACAAGTGTCGTGGTTTACTATGGCCAGACACCTTCACAAAGGGGGCCTATTCACTCGCGGTCCTGAATCTTGCCTCCCGTTGAAAGTTGTCCACCGACGCCACCATTTATAATGGTGCAGAGAGCAGAAAAACTGGACAACTGATCAATGGAGTCGTGTCCTCTTTACGGATGAGAGTCGGTTCAGTACCAGAAGCGATTCTCAACGCGTTTTGATTTGGAGAGAAGTCGGAAGTTTTATCCCAGTAACATAAGGAAAGGTACCGTAACGGTGGTCCTGGAGTTCTTATCTGGGGAGGCATTATGCTGAACGGGCGAACTGAGCTCCACATTTTCGACAGAGAGTCTGTAACCGGGGATCCCTATTGTGAAGAGGTACTCCTTCCCCATGTGCATCTGTTCCGAGGTGCCATTGGCCCAGACTTCATTTTTATGGATGATAATGCACGGCCACATCCGACTCTTGCTGTTGAGGAGATACTGGAAAGTGAAGATATCACTCGAACGGATTGGCCAGCGTACTCCCCAGATTTAAATCCCATCGAACATGTGTGGGGTGCTTTAGGGAGACGCATTGCGGCACGCTTACATCCTCCGTATAACACCCAACAACTCAAACAGATGCTGATTGAGGAATGGGTACTCCTACCGCAATAAATGTTGCACCAGCTGGTTTTGAGTATGCGGAGACGGTGCGAAGCAACCATTGCAGTAACGGGAGGGCATATCCCATATTAAGGAACATCTGCTTGTTGTTCTTCCTCTTGGATAGACAATCATGAGTCACGATACTATGCGTTCAATAAAGCTTGTTTTTGTTTGATTCCATACCGTATGCATTGTATTCCTTTATTCCTTTTTCAGCTCCGATGCTTTCGTCATCCTTTACGTACATAATACTCTGCTTCATTTCCACATTTCATGTCTCTCAGTTGATTTCTCGTAGAGTTATGGCAAAAAATCCTGCTGTTGCTTAAGTTTTGCACACTAGTATATTCTATATTAGTTAATAATAGAGAAAGAGCTAATACGTTATCAAATTAAAAGTGTATTTAAATTAAATATATATGAAAATAATAAATAAATGTATATGAAATTATTAGCATGACATTGAATAAATATTAAAATAATAAATAAACATCAATAAATATACATGAATTAATGCTGAATGATTGTGTGAAAGGTTAACATTTTTTAAAAGCATATATTCGAAATCGTGCAAGATTAGATGCCAGTGTGCTGTGTTGTATGTAAATAAATTTTTACAAGTCCCATTTGAACTTTTTACTTCCTTCCACGAAGTAAAGGAAATATTGTAATTGCGAAAAATTTCGTTTATCATATTTCAACGAAGTATCTATTTTGGCAGCTATTGAATCCATTTGAATGATCAATTTGTTTGACATCTTTACGTAGATAGTGAAACTCTTTTTACAAAATTGGGTTAGACAAAAACGAACTGTGAAATGGATTTAAAATGGATTTAGAAAAGTTTTTTTCGCGATGTCCACACGTACGTACTAAACTTCGAAATTTTGTATATGAGACTCCTATAACATCTAGTTGTACACTTCCCTTTTTTGTTGCAATCGACCACACCAAATATATATATATATATACACTCAAGAGCCAAAACATTATGACCACCTGTCCATTAACGAGTTGGGCCACCTTTGGCGCGCAACATAGCTTCAACCCGCCTTGGCATGGATGCCACAAGTCCTTGATAGATGGCCGGAGACAGACTGTACCAGATGATGTAGCAACGGTCGCGCAAATCCGAGATCTTGCGAATTGGTAGTCTTTGACCTCTGAGCTGCCGTCTCATGACATCCCAAATGTGTTCTATTGTATTGAGATCCCGTGAGTTAGGCGGCCAGGACATTAACTGGAAATCATTATCATGTTCCTGGAACCACTCCAACACAATTGTAGCCTTGTGACACGGGGCGTTGTCCTGTTGGAACATTCCGTTTCCAGCTGGAAAAACAGAGGCCATGTAAGGGTGCAACTGGTCTGCAATGATGTTCAGATACCCTATAGCATTCATGGTCTGCTCAACCACAACCACGGGTCCCAGAGACACCCAAGAGAACGTCCCCCAGAGCATGATACCGCCACCACCGGCCTGTGTATGACCTACTGTGCATTGAGGGAGCAACTGTTCGCCTGGAAGACGGCGTATCCTGACACGGCCATCGGCGTGATGAATGACAAACCGTAATTCATCTGACCAGGCAACTCTCTCTCACAGATCCATAGACCAGTCGCAATGTTCCCGGGCCCAGCGCAGGCGCAGTTGGCGATGACGCTTGGTCAGCAAAGGCACACGAGTGGGACGTTTCCTGCGTAGCCCCATATCCAACAGTGTCCGCTAAACAGTGTGCTCCGATACTTTTCTACTTGGCCTTGCATTGTATTCGGCTGTCAGCTGAGCCACTGTCTGGCTCAGGTTTTGCTTCACCATGCGAGACAGTCTCCGACGACCTTTTTCTTTGATAGCGTGTGGACGTCCAACACCATGTCGTCTACTGCTGGTTTCACCGTCATTCATCCACTTTTCATACGTACTAACAACTGTAGATCGCGAACAACCCACGAGTCGTGTAGTTTCGGAAGTACTTGTTCCGAGCCTTCGAGCCATTACAATCTGCCCTCTATCAAAGTCGCTTAGATCCGCAGCCTTTCCCATCACACACAGAAGTAAGTGAAAGAATGATTCTTCAGACTCTCCAGCAGCAGTTAAATACCACTTCCACCTGATCACGTGCCTTCCACGTCATCCAGGCGCGTTCATCGCAAAATGTAGGGCTGGTCATAATGTTTTGGCTCTTGAGTGTATATATATATATATATATATATATATACTCGTTTCCAAAAATTAAGAGAAAATATAAAAATAGCAATAAGTCGTTCAAAAATAAGCCAATCCGTATAAATTTGAATATGTTGTCAAGTAAGCATTGCTGAGTAAAGCTGCAGTATGCAAATTAGTGGTGTTGCAATCGACATCAGCGAGAAGCATAAAATTGCATGTTTCAGACCAAGCCTTCAAATTTGGCTATGATACTGAGATAAGAAATCTGAAATAGCCAATTTATAACAAGGCCCTCCAGGCATTATCTGCCCGAAGAACTGAGATAGAGAGCCATTACGAGCCCAGAGGCAAGACAAAGTCAGATAGAAGTGGCCAGATGGCTAAATGTGAGTCTGTGGTTCATAGACTTTGTCAACAATTTCTAACCACAAATTCGGAATCCAGGAGGTTCAGCTAAGAACGACCAACCGCTACGACTAGCGCTGATTTTCGATATTTGCTGTTATGCACAAAAAGGAATAGAACCTCAACACCGACTCAACTCAGATCCTCTCTTGCAATCCAGATTTAACCTCCAAAGTGATAGAAGGCGTTATTTGATTTGGAGAGAACCTGAAACAGATTATCATCCATCAAACATCCGTGAAAAAGATGCATATAGAGGAGGCAGTGTCTGTGTTTGAGGTGGTATCCCTTTGGGTGCATGTAGAGACCTACATGTCTTTCCACGTGGAACCATGAATGCTCAGTCCTATAGATGTGACATCCTTTATGTTGATGTGCGCCCTTATGCCAAGGCGATAGGTAATACTTTCCTGCTACAGGACGACAACGCTAAACCGCAGAGAGCTCGCATCGTAGATGATTACCTTCAGTAGCAAACAATTCGGCGCATGGTTCGGTAATCGAGTACCTAACTCGATCACCGGACCTAAATCCTGTCTAGAATGTTTGGGATGCTTTAAAAAGATGTATAGCTACTCTCCTTACTACTCTTCAGACTCTTTCCACTCTTGCAACTGATTTGCAAGAGTAATGGCTCTCACTTCCTACGGAACTGATAGACTGCATAATTGACAGAGTTCGCTCATCGCTGTAAATGTTGTATTCCTGTGTAAGATCTCGTTAGCCCAACTTGTCAGAAATTGGGGTAGTTTTTATAGCTATGTGTAAGTATACACAGAAATGAAAGAAGGGGTTAGAACCGTTTTTATTTTTGATCTTTAAAATGACAGATACGTCTACTTGACGTTCACAAACTGCGCCAACCCGGCGGTTCAACTAAAAGTAAGGTAAAACTGAAAATAAGAAACTAGATGAACAAATATCAAACACTATCGACGAGGCTCTGAGATCCTAACTAACCGCGTTTTTAATTATCGCTGATATTCAGCAAGATAACTGATTTAACAGTTGAAATCTAGCACTTCTGCAAAGCTAGGCACACAGGCCGATACGCGCTGATCTAAATTCTACCGAGCAATATCTTGAGCGTAGCTTGAAATCAAGACTCTCACACTCTCGTTTCGTCTACTATTTAATTCAACTAGCTTCCGCTAAATTTGAATAAATTGCGCGTGCTTCTACAATTTACGTACTCTGGCACGGGCACTTCTAAGAGAAAATGAAGGCTAAACAGGTTGGAATATTAACTTAAAATAAATGTTAGTTAAAATAAATATAAACCCTACACCTTCAAGGAATGATCGTACTCCATACTGAAGATAATTTCCCTATACCAAATTGACACATCTGATTTGTTCATTTTATGCATATGTTATTTTCTATAACACCATAATTCTCTATTTTCTTTTCGTATCATTTTATACCTTACCATATGTTGTATGCTGTGAGTCAGTTTCGTTAAATTCTACATGTACATAATTTTCCTAAATTAATGATAACCAATATATATATATATATATATAGTGAGCTCAGTAAGTATTAAGTATAGTATTCTAATTTTTCAATTTTCGTAATAAATTCGAATAACAGATGGGGCTATTCTCTCGTTTCTCTCGACTTCATTGGGGTATAAATATATTCGTAATTTGCTTTTTCAGTTGCAGATTTCTTTCCTCCTGAGGGAAATGACTTTGTTCGCTTTCGAAATTGGTAGAGTTTCTATGCTAAAAACCTACTCCTATCACAGGTTGTTTCTTCCCTTTTATGATTTATTTTAGGCGTGTTTCTCTTCTGTCTTAATATATTAGTATAATTACTTAGTCGTTTCTTTTAACTTATCTATATTTTGCATTTATAAAAACTGCTAAAATGCACATTAAAATGCCTTCATCAGTTTTGAATTTCAATGCAAAACTGGGTTAGAAATCTATATTCATGAAACATTTCTATAGGAAAAAGAAAAGTTATGTTATAAACTTTTTGAAAATAATACGAGTTTAGAAATTTTAGAAAAGGTATCTGAATGAAACAGTGATGAATGTACACATAAAATTCCCGC
>KK111998.1:106485-132531 GCA_000611955.2 Stegodyphus mimosarum | reverse complement strand
CTAACCCTTAGTTGGCCGGAAGGCAGATAATAGCTGCCATCCAATCCCCTTTTCTCTCTAATTAATTTGCGTGAGTGATTAATTACTACTGTATATGAGATTAAAAGAATATTAAAAAATTTCCTTGGCAATTTAGGAAAGCATTACAAAATTTTGTTTTTATTTCTATATATTGCATTAAATGTATTTTTTTTACATGAGTTTTAATATTTGTGATTAATCTACTATTTGTTAATTTCACAAAATTACATAATACGTAATTAAACTAATTTCTCAATTTAAACTTTTTAAGATCATGGAAATTTAATTTGAATTCTCAGATAATATGTGAAAGTATTTCTGTTTATACTGAATGAATACTTAATTATGATTTTTAGAATTCAAATTGCGTTAGTTCTAAGAATTTTGCCAGGGAATGAGACAAAATATTTTTGTTCAAACTTCAATAAAAGTAATGAATTCTAAGAAATAACTAATAAAATATTTAAGGAATTTCTAAAGAAATTTAATTAGTGTTGCTCAAAAGGTAAATTTAAAAGATTTCAGGGATCGTCACCAGAACAGAAGTAATTATTACGGAAAAATACCTGATTGCGTTGGGTTATCATTAATTAATGTCGAAAAGAAACGTCAAAATACATTTATAGGTGTTTCTTAAAGTAAAAGACGTTTGTTCTCTAACTGCAAACAGATTAATTGCATTCATTAAGATCCGCGTGTATTTTTATTTCTTTCAGATGAATGTAGGTTATACATGTGGTTATCGTTAAACATGTGCATTGAATGATGGTAAATAAAAGAAAAATAAATTATAAAAATCAACTTATAAATGGAAGTATTAATTTCTACGTAATAATGTCAAACGAATTTTTCGATGTTCTGAAGTAGAGAATTCGGTTTTCTCCCGAGACATGTCTAGGCGGTTTTTATGTTGAAATTATTGTCAATTACATATTACTCCGAAGAATTTATTTCTAGTTCGTATTGTTTCTGAATATTTTAAGATATCTTTAGGATCGCTCTTGGAGATATTTTAGAGATGAGGGGAGAAATAATTCTTATGTTTTAGATACTACTTTTTTCATCTAAATTTCTATTTCAGACATATAATTGCAGTCATTTATCCAAGAAATGTGATTCCCTTTTATTAAATCTAATTAAACTTTCTGAAAATAGAGTCTATGACATTAAATACTTATCTAATGTAGTTCAATTAATATATCAAAATACAACATCCTATCTGTAAATTAAATATTTTTAGAAATAAAATGAAAAAAGTGTTTCAATATCTCAAAATGCAGAACGCGCTTATAATTCATAAACAAAGCATGCATATACATATAAATTAAAATTTTGCGTATTTGCCGGTTAATCAGAGCGGAAATCTACAGTAAGTGCCAAAAATGTAGGATACTTTCTAATAACTATCTGCCATTTTTCTTAATATTTCGTATTGTAACAGTCTTCTTAATTGTCGGCGTTAAAAAAATTTCAAATCTGTTGTTGTTGTATTGTTGGTTTTGCTTTATTCTACACGATCGACAGTAACATCAGATCAGGTCTCTGATATCAGAAAAAGCCCACAAAATTCACAGTGACAAGATTCAAGATTGCTCCTATCGTTGGCAAGAGCCTTGAGCACCATAAAGGTGACAGTACGACTTTGCTCAGTTCCGCCCCAAATTTTGATGGAGAACAAACACCCCGGAGGCGCGGATGAGGGTGTTCCACTCCTCTTCCTCTACCACCAAACTTTCGAGAGGGCTTTCGGCTAGTCCCATATTTAGAGTGCCCCCATGCACCACAGACGCTATATATTTACAAACATCCATGTGTTCTTCGGAATTTCCTCTGTTATTGTTACTAAAGGTACTGAAATTAGTCTCAAAACTCACTTTTTGTCCACAACACTTTTGAGTAAGCATCATTTTTCAAATGTTCTTCAGTGTTTCATATCTCCAGACGCTATCGCCCTATATTATTTTTAAAGAAATTATTTTTTGAGAAATAATATAGCGAATATAAAAAAATATATGGCAACACACATAAAAGATGCTGCTACCAAATGTTATAAATATATAATATTCTTAAAGATATAATATAGCAAGTATAAAACATTATGGCAATATTTAACACTTTATTCGTAAATCTAAAGATATCCGATATAAAATAAGTTTAACTTCCACGCGCCAGTTTGTTGCCACTTGGAGAAACCTAAGTTATTAGCCTAAAATGGAACGTGATTCGATGCAAAAGTAAGGTTCGAGAATAATACTCCTTCTGGGCTAAGAATTGTATGACAACACTTTACACTGTATCTGGAATTCTATAGAATGCTATTTAAAAACATTTTACAATTTTTCCATTGAATTTTATGTGATGTAATTATAAAGAAAGCGATGTTTCAATAATGAAGTTAAAAAGACAAAAAAGATTTTGTCAGTGGGAATTATTTCAAGAGAGATACATACACTGAGAGATCAACGATAGATACACTGCGAGCACCTTAACTGACGGTTCTGTGCGAGTTTAAAATCTAAATGCTTTCAGATTTATTATTATTATTATTATTAATTATTAATTATTATGGGAAACTAATGATTAAAATCTGGAGCTTTCCTTTTACAGAGTATTCTGAAGTAGTATATAGTAGAGTATTTTGTATTTTGTAGTAGCGTATTTTGAAAATACCGAATCCTGGCGTCAAAAGAAGCATGCGCTAAAAATGCCCGACGTGGGACATTATTTGACAATGGATAACTAATGGTGATGAAATTTAATAAAAATTGTGATAAAAAAATATCTACTCAACAGTGGATTTACGCCAAGCACTGTAACTTTTATCTGCTGATTACTTAAATAAACAAAATGGAGATCCGTTCCTTCAAACTTCCGACGAAATGGTTGCGAAATTTTGGCAAGATATGCGCAAAATTTCTTTGCGGACAGGAATATTTGTAAGTACCAATGAAGGAACAAATCATACAGATCACTGGCCTGGTTATTCCGTAGCAATTACAGTAACCAATACTGAGTTTGATGCCAAAGTTACCATCGCGCGTACAGCAACTCCCAGTTTCAAATGATCTTAAGTATCATAATATTTCAATACCTGACTGGGAACTTAATACTGGAATAAAACGAAAGGCAATTTTGAAATTGAGATGCTTCTAACCATAGCCTAAACAAAACAAATTTCATTTTAGAAGACAAAGATATATAAATAATTTGAACCATAAAAAAATAGTACAATGTTAGGCCGAAAACGAAATAGATATTCTAGTTTAATTTGATTGTTTAATGTCTGTTAAATTTAAACGTTTCGTATTCCGTTTTCAATTCAAGATAAACATCATATTAAAATGAAAGTAAATATGTATTATTTATAATATACTCTAAAACCTATGCATTTAAAAAAGACATATTTCAAGGTAAAATGAAATATTATGCAAAAATATCTATATAAAACCTTTGTCAAGTTCAATGGTAGTAATATAATTCAAATCGATAGGTCGAATCGATTCTTACTTTATTGTACGAAATAAAGGAAATAGCGTAATCGCGAAAAATTTCGGTAGTCTTATTTCAACAACAATATCCATTTTGAACGTTCTCGAATCCATTTGAACGGTTTTTTTGGCGTGACATCTATACGTACAAGCAAAATAAACAACTGAAAAACTCTTTTCTTTCCAAAACGTATCGTTAAATAGACTTAAAATGGATTCAGAGGGTTTTATCGTCACGTCTATACCTAGGTATATATGTATCTCGCATAAGCAAAAAGAAATAGTCGTAGCTCTTTGAAAGTTTCTATATGGGACTGCTATAACATGTAATTATGCTCCTCCCTTTTTTTGTAATCGGCCACATCGAACGTATATGTATACTTCCACCTTGTCACTCAGCTCAGTGAGATCAATATTTTTATTCCTATGTATTGAAAAATTGGGCATTTTTTGTTTTAAAAGCGACTGTATTGTGTTGTTCTTATGTTCCGATTAAGTTGTTATGCTTAAGTTAATCTGCATGTTATAGTTGTAGAACTATCAGCAATTTAAAAGTTTAAGCGGCTCTACGCCCAACGATACCGTCATTTGGTTACATTTGAAACTCTTAGTAGAATAGTGAATTAAGTGAGTTGGTGAACAAATTTCAATGGCTTTTTGTTGGGTGAGACCAAAAGTAAACTTTCACTTTTGTACACCGAAAAATCTGTCTTCTTACTCGAAGGCCACATTGCATTTTTTTTCGTAAAAACTCTAATTTAAATTGAAAATTTGGTTTTTAACTATTTTTAACGGTGTTTGGTGTTTTATGTTTTTTTTTTTACTTTACAATTTTTAATGAAGGTGTTTTAGTTTTTATGTATTTTTGCCTTGCCGCTAAGGGAGAACTGAATTAATTGAATAAGGAATATACATGTAATGAAATTAGAGCAAATAATTTAAAATGAAATCCAGTTAAATATGTATACTTTAATAGGCCGTTCAAAGAAGTTATGTGGTGTTCACACCAGACACTTTTATGAAAATCTTATAGGATTATATCCCAATATAATATTGCTTCTTTTTGCCTAAACTTTACATTATTTATAATTAAATAAATACATAAATAAAATTACATATAAGACTATTCTCCGATAAATACGCATGGCATGACCATATAGTTTTCATATTATAAGTTTTTATGGCTTATTACATATACATGGATAACACAGATAACCTATATGATTTTTCAAGTTATTATTATGGCTTTTATCTCTAGTGCTGAATTCTTTATAAATTTTTTGTTTCATTTTGAGGAATATTTTGACTGGAAGAAACGTCTAGAATCAATATTTAAGAAAGCCTTGTAGTGGAAGGATTCTGTCAATATTAATATAATTTTTATGTGTTTCCCATACAACAATTCTTTTTATATGTATAAAGAAAAATGATTTCCTTTTACTTACCCTGTACTTTTCAGAATTAAACTTCAGTAGGTCTAATAATGTATAAGGCAACGCGACTAAATATTTTGTTGAATCATTAATACATATAATGAGTACTCAGGAATAGTTTATAAAATAATAAATGAATCTCTGAAGAGATCTAATAAGTACCGTGTATAAAAATTTTAAATCACACAAAAAGCTAAACATTAATTGTGCTTTCTTAATTTAAGGATAAATATTCTTTACATTCAAAATTAGCAGAAAGATATGCTTATAGCATTTGAACCAGCTGCAAATTTTATAAGCTTTTTCCCGTTGCGTAATCACAAAGCAACGAAGTATTATTTTTCCATTGTTTTCTAAATTTCGCATGAAAATAAAGTTTTGTCTCTAATAGAGGCTAAGCTACAGATTTACAGAATTACTTATATATACAAATCTTTCAGCCTATTCATTCAAATTCATTCCAAAAAAGGATGAACTTTACCAATTATTAAAAGTTCAGACTGGCATGAATCTTTCTCATCTAGTAGTGTTAATTCACAGCCTCAGGATAAATGAACAGATTTCTTTATTAGTTTTAATTTTAAACAGTCTTTTCATACATGATGTATGTACTATCATCTCATAATACACAATAATATTTTTACCAGATGAACCAGCTGGAGTCCAGAAATGTACCTTCTGTATGACTGATATCATGGTATTCACTTTAAATTGCCACAGAGACACACTTTATATATAGAATACTTAATTTATGTTAGCAATATTCTCATATAGCATAAGCCTTTGCATAATTATTTTCCAGTAACAAATAAATATATAAAAATGTTTCATTTTATGAGAGAATAAAACGAATTTAAATTCGAGAAGTTTTAACGGGATTCTAATATACCAAATCATAAGCCATGTTAAATAAAAGTTCATTCTAATTAAAGGGTTTTGATTATCAGTTGTTTCAAATAAGAAAACAACGTAGTGAATTACTGCGGGTCCCTTATTTAAATTTCTGCATAGGTTGGGAGCGACCTAATTGTTTTAACACTATAGCCAAACACAGGGTCGGCACTAGGCATTTTGCCCCCCGCTTCAATCTTCGCAGATCCTAAATCTGTTGCTCAGTGCTTTCATAATTTCTAAAAATTGTTGCCTTAGCCAGTGCTTGCCCTAAATTCTAAAACCTTTGATATGCCTAATTTGCCGCGCGATCTTCCCTCAATTCCAAAAAATTTGCTGCCCCTAAATTCTGCCGACCGACGTGATCGCACCGGTTCTGGCCAAATATTCCGTAAATCCTTTGCAAAAGGTATACTGCGCAAAAAAAAGGGGGGAACAGTTCTATATCTCCAGCTCTACTGAGCCGGTTGACAAAATTCAAACTGCGTTTTTCATGTCTCGAAAGCGCGACTTAGGATATGTATTAGATTTATATATAGCCTTGTTCAACTATAGGCATTTTGGCACAAAATCGGACTTTTTTCTGAAATGACATGCCAATTTTTTTCCACATTTCAGTTCTACGAAAATAATGCCAAACTCCCAGGTTTTGTAAAAATCGCACGAGCGGTTTTTAAAAAATTAGCTCTCAAAATTTTAGCTCCTCAGTGTTAAATGAATTTGATATATATTTCTTAATATCTCTTTTTTATTAAGCTTACTTGATTCTTTCTTTCATATTTCAAAATCTAGGCTTAATCCAAATATAATTCGCAAATTTTCTATTATTTATTTCAAAAATTTGAATTTTTAAATATTTGTTATCATTTTTTTGATAAAGATCTTGAATTAGAACCCATAAAATTTTTGCAGTCATCTTAAAGTAGATGTATTTTTAAGCATACTTGCAAAAAATTAGAGCTTTTTATTCAAAATTTCCGGAGATATACGTGAATTTATATGTCGGCACGTTTTGAAATTTGGCATATTTGTTGACAGTGATAATAACGAAAATGTGGTATACGGACTTTGTTAAAATTATTTGAAAGTAGGAACGATGTGACTTTTTTTCCTCTCGTCCGCAATGTAAATAGCTACGAACGATGTGACTTTTCTTCCGCTCCTGCACAATGAAAGGGAAAGGAAAATAGGTTGCCATATATTAAGAAGTTCGCCAATGAATTATTCTTGGCTTAAACTGAAATAAATGCTCCAAGTTAAATTTGTGAATTTCTCAGTAAATTTCGCATCAAATTTTACAAAATTTAATATTTAGGCATAATTTGAGTCGTAGAATCGAAATATGGAAAAAAATTGGTATGTTACTTCAGAAAAAGTCCCATTTTGTGTCAAAATACCTACATTAAAACAAAGCTATGTATAAATCTAATACATATCCTAAGTCGCTTTCGAGACCTGACAAACGCAATTTGAATTTCGTCAATCGGCCCAGTAGAACGAGAGATATAGAACTGTCTCCCCCCCTCCCGCAGTGTAAAGTAATTTTTTGCGTTCTCCTACTACCTTATTAACATAATTTTCAGTAGTTATTGTAACTAGAAAATAATGAGTTAATTTACAATCGTGGTTTAAATTTGTTTTAGGGTTAAAAGCGACTTCAAGAATAGATACTTTTTCTCCGAAAGAAAGTATGAATTAGAAAAGATTTCTTTTATTTTGTATTATAAATTTTTCGAACAAAAATTCCTGAATGTCTTCAGAAACAAAACTTTTAAAATTTGAATGCTTTTATTAAGAATGAGTAAGCTACGTTAAGAAACAGCGAAGTTAAAAGCTGCTGAACTTTCATTTACATCAAAAGGATAAAATGTTTTTTAGTTATGTACCCCTTACGCAGGTCTTATCATAATGCCAAGGAAAATATACATCTCATCGAAAATATTACCATTTCAGTTGCTGATACTGGAATAGTCAGGCGTAAAAATGAAAAATAAAAGAAATCCACTTTAAAACGCTTCAAGGAAAAGTAAGTAATATTACACTCTAACATTCCTCGAGAGAAAAAAAAATTTGGAAAGCCGAGTGAATGGAAATTAAACAAAGAAGGATAAAGCCCACAAAGCGTGATAATAATTCCATCGATATGTCGCTTCATTACTAGGTTTTAAAAATTTAGAAAAACAGCTCCTGCATATTGTTCCTGGGCAAATAAAAGGGGTTATGGCTTGAGCTTAATTCTATTATTTGGCTCAGGCAACCATGAAAGGGGCCGCCATTGTGAAGGAAAATGAATATCTTGTATTTTTCCTTTTCTTTTTGCTCGTTTGCTTCGTAACCGGCGGTGGAATAAGTGCAGGTGATTTTAGAACCGGTAAAAATTTTCGATGAGTTTCGGTCTTATTTTTGAAATAAAGGCCTTCTCTTTAATTTTGAATTCAACCATAAGTTTGAATATGAACCTGTCATATTAAGTTCTTTCAATAACTTAAGAGCAATTGTTAATAACATACAAGTTATTAATTATAAGGATTTTAATTTAATTACTAACTGATTTTTGATCGAAATTACTAAACGCAAACATTCGATTTGACGTTCTGTAATATTCCAATGCAAATTACTATGATTAATAATTTTAACACACTAATAATTAATGCTAATTATTCAATTTTATTCAGTTTATTAAAAATTATAACTAAGATTATGAATTTTATAAGAATTATTCTAGTTGAAACCTAGCGAAAACTTTTATTGTCAGAAATGTCAAAAAATTCTATTATGAAGAAATGTACAGAACAGTACGTGAAGCTTTCAGTATACGGAACTTACTGTTTATGAGACGTTAAAATCATACTTTCAAAAAATATGTCAGATTAAGTCTACATAAGTTTTGAATAATCACTCAAAAACTATCGCCTTCGGATTCGATGTCTTCAGAAAATTTTTCTAAAAGATTATATACTATTGATTGTTTTAATTAAGGCAAGATACATGATGGCTGTTTGTCAAATCTCCATCCCGAGTTTGTCCTAGAATTGTTTAGGCTCTAAATCCTAACTTCTCATATCCTTTTTCCTTACCACCAACATCTTTATACTTTCGGATTGATAGATTTTAAGTTCTCTCATTTGATAAATGTATTATACAGTCTGTTGATGTTTCTATATTTAAATTGTCATTGCCTGAAATGCACTTGCAGCGCCATATGTACGTAGTATATATGCACGTATGGCTGTGTGCCAAACGTGCACGTTAACTAATAAACCTGCATACAACACTTACTATGTGATGTTCGTCATAGTCTATACGCTTCGCTTAATGACGTATTTTAGTATAATGTGCCTGAACTTGCGCTTTACTTTCATGCCTTATTCAGATTTCGAATCCAGGGCTAAATAATTCGGTGCGGCTCATTTTTAAAAAAAAATGATGATTTGAAAGGAAAATTTCCCTGATTTGAAAACATAAATATAAAAGGCAACATAGATCCTAGTTCAAGATTTCTTTCACTATGATAGAGAATAATGTCTACATTTCTGTCATCACTTTGTTTCATACCTAATGTTGGTCAAATGAGCAGAACACTCCTTAATGCCACCCATAAGTTCCGCAGTTTTGTACCTTATATCCATACTTATTGCAGGATCTCAATATGGTCATCATCTTTCAGTTCCCCACTTGTCAGCGGCTTATGCTTCAAGATTTCAACTTTTAGGTTTTCTGCAAAAAGCATGCATTTCTGTGAAGTATGCTTATAGAGTTTTATGCTTATTAACTATTCGTCCTATTACTTTTGGCATTTGTGTCTTTTGGTTTCATCCGCTTGCACCAGGAAGCGAATTAGTTAATATATTTAAAGAACAGAGTTCTAGAGTTTTAAGAGAGAGCTTGTGGCAATTGTCGTTGACCACCTCACTCGTATTTCTCCCAGTTTCTGAATCTCCGAATCAGCTTGTAGAGACATTAAGTTTATTTTGAAGCAGGAGATATGAAAACATAGCAATGCCCTTGCCAGGACTCGAACTACGGAGCTCTCGAATATGTGCCGAGTGAGCTGATCATTACGCCACGAAAGCATGCTAAGAAGACAGGAGAAATACCTTAAAAGCTTTAGCCTTGCAAGCCATGATTTCTGAATCAAATTATGGATCTCAGACAAAACTTGCAGGCTCAATTTTTAGCTTTTTAGTATTTTGTTAGTAGTCTTGCAAATCTCACCTTTTTAATATTTTAATTTTACTTTAAGCTTTATTTCTTTTATTCCTACAAACTAGTGTTAAATTTATGTTATTACGCATGTTATGTACTCTTAGGCTGACGAACTAGTAAAAAACTTTCTTGTAGTTAATTTTACTGAGAGATTAAAACAGGATAGCAAGGTCATCTGATTGTCTTAACAGAAACAGTGATTAACATTTAAAGTATTTAGCTTCAGACGTATTTCCAAGCCGCCTCATTTCACAACGTGTTAACACTGCATGTGCACCAGATCTGTTCTTTTCAATTTATTTTCTGTCTATGGCTTATGTTTGAAAACTTCCTTTTTTCAATAAATAATTGAAGTATATAAATCATTTGAGTATAAAGGAGAAGATGTTGTATCTAAGGAACATATAAATAACAATTAAACAGGAACGTATAACTGTTTTCTGCTTTCGTTTTGTTACACCATAACATTTTGTACTTTCCGGTTATATAATAGCTGGAATTTTGCTAGAGTGAATAAAACTTTGTTTGATAAAATGTTCTTGGCATTTACATTAACTGAATAATAACACTAATCCTGGAAATTCATTCCCAAACTTTGCATTTTAAGAAATCATTAAGTTATGCAGATTTATCGCTATCGTCCCCGAGGGGAAACCGAATTTATTGTAGTGATTTTTGTCATTTGAGCGTGGCGAAAGCCTATCCTCTAGTGACATTGAGCCAATCTAGTACATCTCCTTGAGAGTCGGCTACTGTCCATACGGAAGGAGTTTAAAAGTTACTAGCTGGTGGTTCTTTTTGCAATAAGCGCTTCCCAACTGAGCTTTACCTTATCGGTCTCGGGGCTCCCTCTTCTGAGGGTCCAAATTTGCTCATTAGCCAAATAGTAAGCCGGTGAGAACCCCAGAGTACCGGCTTACGAAAAGCAAACCACTGCCTATTGCTTCCGTAAAGCCGCTCCCTTTAGACGAAAAAAATGTCCATTGCCCTTCTTTCATAATAATGGTCGATATTAAAAATCGTTGCATATTATCTATACCTATTATATCTGTTTATTTTTCTATCAAGAATCACAAAGAAGAAATTAATTAAAACGCCCATCAAATGTAGTAAAATATTTTATTAAAAATGTGAAAATAAACATATAATCAATAAAAAGTTTTAAAAATTAATGAGATGGTTCATGCTAGTGGAATTTTAACAGTTCATTAATGTTCGGTTCCAGTTTAGTAAACATCAGTCGGAAATTATTACGTTCAATGATGTGCAGTCTGTTCCTCTTTTTAGGCAAAAAATTAACGCCTGCACTTAATCCACGCTCATCTAAACACGATGACGGAAAAGTAATTAAAAATGTCTTTTTCCTTGCCCACAATCCAAGGTAGAGAGCTGGTATTGATTTTTGAAGGCAGCACGCTTGGTATCCATTTACAAAAGCAGCAATAACGTTTTTAATTTCTTGTACGAAATAAAGAAAATATTGTAATCACAAAAAATTCCGGGTATCATATTTCAAAGAAAATATCCATTTTGACAGCTATCGAATGCAATTTACGATGTTTTTGCGTGACATCTGTACTTAAGGACAAAATAAAGGACTCTATTTTCTCAAACGAATCATAAACCTGATTTAAAATCGGTTCAAAAGAGATTTTTTCATAGTGTCTGTACATGCGTATGTAACTCGCATAACTCAAAAACGAGTAGCCTCAGAACGTTAAAATTTTGCATATAGGACTGCTATAACATGCAGATGTGCACCTCACTTTTTGGTTGCAATCGGTGGCACCAACAATATATATCTATATCTATCGGCTCAGTAAACACATTTTTTTATTCTTATATGTTAGTAAATTGCGAAATATTTTGCTTTAAAAATTATTTAATTATGTTGTTTTTATGTTCACGTTAAAGTTTTTATGCCTTTACTAATTTATGCCTTTCTATTTTATGCTTTTACTAGTATTCGTAGAATTATCAACAATTTAAAAGTTGTTTATGTGTGGCTAGGCATACTTTTTTGGCCATAGCAGCCAATTTGTTTACAATTGAAACTTAGCAGAATACTGAATTTGTTGCCAATCTAGGGAAACTAAGCTTCTCAAGAACAATGATAACGCCTGCTCTTATTATTGCGAATTAAATCATGCTTAATTCATTCTGGAATTTATTCAAGGAAATAACTGTTTGAGATTTAATTCGGAATTTTTAATATAGATAATTTGAGTTTTTATGTATTTTTGCCTTGTATCGAAGTGAGAACTGAATTAATTGAATGAGAAATGCTGAATCGTCTGTGAAAAAAATTTTCTCTTTTTTTTCCCTTTTATACATCATTTTAGATTTATTATAGTATTTGAATATAACATGTGGCAACGATTAGATAATTCTTCAGATGATATATATAATTTTTGTGCATTCTGAATTATAAAATGAATGAAATGTAACGCTGTTAGGGGAACCTAGCGCCAGAGTGTCGCTATGGTAAACAAGTATCGTGAATTTTAAAGAGTGCATTTATTCTGTTGTTTATGCGCTATCGACGAAGTAGATTTAATTGAATTAAATAAGTTTAAATGAAATGCAGGAAAAAGTGCGTATAATTTAATATTCCGTACAAGGAAGTATCCCATGTGGTGTACACATCAGATTTTTTTGTTTTAATCAAATTCATCTCATCACCTTAAACCCCAGTGGGAATGCGATTAACACTGTAGTTTTTTGATTGAGACTTGCGCGAGAGCCTTGTCAATTTCAAAGCGAGTCGATTGTGACCCATCTCAGAAGAACGTCGGGTGCCGTCCAGTACTACTGAGTTTAAACCTGGTCACTAGACGGTCATTTGCAGTGCGCAATCCCGTGTGGAGTTGGACCTTGTCGTGGTCTGGGGGCTCCCTCGCAAGAAGGTCTAAAGCAACTCCACCCGCTAAGTAGCAGTTCCGGTGAGAACCCCAGGATACCGGTTCTGTGAACAGCAGCTACCACGAAAGTCGGGCCCTTTACGGTTCATGTGATAGTCCCATAGGAAGGTAGACATAACCCGTACACCCCACGTACGAAGTATAAGGTACGATGGTGGGCAAACGTTGCAAGGATTCAAAGAGATCTGCTGATCACGATGGCGAAGGGCTATCAGAGAATCCTGCCGAAAAAGACAGTCCCGACAACGGAGAGTTGTTGGAAAAAGTGGAACATAACACGGAGCAGAGCAGACCAAAAGGTCCCGACAACGGAGCGTTGTCGGCTGGAGCTCCACAAACAGTTAGGCCACACGAACAGATAGGACACATGGTTTCTTCTAAACCAACAGTTGATCCAGTGGAACCGACAACCATGAAAGAGGCTCATAATTGCCTAATAAATCTCGAAGGCATTTTAGCCAAAGAGACGATTTCCAAAAGGATAGCGCATAAGATTAGAGATGAATTTGTAGGATTACTAAATCTAGTAACAAAACAAAACCTAAAGATAGCGTAGTTAGAGGTACAGTTAGAGCAAACCCAGAATCTAGAGGATTATGTGCAAGGACTCTTGTCAGTAGAGAAACAGACCTATGCAGAAGCAGCTAAACAGAGATCCAGATCCAGAAATAAGACCAGGCCGGAGGCAAGAAGACCCATATCGCAAAAGAGAGCAGAAGGACAAGAACACGTCCTGCAAGAATATCCAAAACCAGAAGTCGATTGCACGTCAGAGGAACTACAACAAAAACTAGTTCAGTCGATAAATCCGACAAAACTAAAGATAGGAGTCAAAATCGTGAAAAAGATCAGTAAAGGAGGGGTACTCACAGAAGTTCCCAGTAAAGACGACCTTACAATCTTGGAAGAAGCGATAAAGGAAAATAGAAAAACAAAGGACAGTATGGAAACCAGAATACCAGTAAAAAGGAATCCGCGAGTGATAATATATAACATGAATAAAGAGATAAAACAGGACGAAATAGTAAAACTTATAAAGAAACAAAATGACGGACTAGAGGACGCAGAGAGGGAAGTAGTATTCTCCATCAACGCCAAATATGGACAACACTGGGTACTCTCAGTCGATCCAGCTACTTTTAACAAGGTGACAAATATAGGGAAAGTAAATATCAGATGGTCACGCCTAAGAATAAAAGAATACCTGAAAGTGCCCCGTTGTCCTAAATGCTTGGGCTTCAATCACAGTGCAAAAAAATGCGCGAATAAGTGAGTCTGCGCTATCTGCGGAGACCATAATCACGAAATGAAAGACTGCCAAGAAAAAGAAAAAAGATGCGTAAATTGCACGATAGCCAATTAAACGTTTAATGCTGGGTACAACTCCAATCATGATACAAGGAGTCAGAAATGCCCATATTATGAAAGAGAGATAAACAGGCTTATAAATAGAACAAATTATGGACTGTGAGGTTCTACAAATAAATCTACAGCACTCAAGGAGTGCATCGGAAATAATTAAGGTTAAATTAGCGCAAAACAATAAAATTAAAATAGCATGCGTGCAGGAACCGTACGTAGTAAAAAACAAGATGTACGGCCTCCCAGTTGTATATAGAAAGTACTATCGCGAAATTAACTCGAAAGCAGCAGTCGTGGTTAATATGCAGTGATCTAAACGCCAAACACCCGATTTGGAGCCCGACTCCAGCTGATCCACGAGGTACCAAAGTCTGCGAATTCTTAGCCGCAACGGGACTCTCAGTAGTTAGCGATGATAAAATAACGCCAACATTGCCGGAGCAAGAGGCAACTCCTGGGTTGATCTTACTTTGCATAGACAGAATAATGAGAGCCTCCAAATATTAAACTGGAAGATAGAATGGAAGCGATCACAATAGTATATATTTCCAAATTCATATAGGAGAACTTCCAATTAAGAAAAGCAATAGGGTCCACGTCGAAAAGACAGACTGGCTAGACGCTAAGCAAGCAATATTGAAGAATTACCATTCAGACGAAATCCAGAACAGGGCTGATATAGACAAGCATATAGAGCAAGCCACGAAGCTGGTACAGGACACCTATGGAAATACCAGACGAGATAGAAACGCAATAAATCTTCGGAAAAGATACACCCCCTGGTGGTCGTCCGAGATAGGACATCTAAGAAAACTGGTAAGAGCACTCCGGAAAAGATTCCAGAAAGCTCCGATAGAAGATAGGCCGTATTATAGGAAAAAATATAAGATCTACGCGGCACGATACAAAAAACGATTTATAAAGCGAAGATACAATACTGGAACGACTACTGGGAGAGTATAACAACCAATACGCCATTCGGAACATTCTTTGAGATGATTAAAAACAAGAACGTAGGTCCCCTCCGGATCAGCACGATACAAAAGGAAGAGGAGTCCACGACAACCGCCATAGAAGAAGCAACAGAAGTGATAATAAATCATCTATTTCCGCAGGATAATACGCAAGATGACAATGTTGCCCACTCTCGGATAAGAATAGATTCCAGAACTCCCCCCGATACTCCAGATGATGTTCCATTCTCGCGGGAAGAGATAAGAAGAAAATGGAAAGTCCCCTCCGGATCAGCACGATACAAAAGGAAGACGAGTCCACGACAACCGCCGTAGAAGAAGCAATAGAAGTGATAATAAATCATCACTTTCCCCAGGATAATACGCAAGATGACAATGATGCCCACTCTCGGAAAAGAATAAATTCCAGAACTCCCCCGGATACTCCATACGACGTTCCATTCTCGCGGGAAGAGATAAGAAGAACAATAGAAAGTGTGAAAAAGAAAAAGGTCCTAGGGTTAGACAACCTCACGATAGGAGCAGTGGAAACTACGAATTGCGAATGAAAACAAGTTTCAAGATCTAATGAATAGCTGCTTAAGACACGGCTACTTTCCTGAGGCTTGGAAAAATGCCGAACTAGTATTATTCCCTAAGGATGGGAAAGACAAGACAAAAGCAAACGCCTACAGGCCGATATGCCTACTATCCGCCTGGGGCAAAGTTCTCGATAAGTTGACAACCCAAAGATTGACATTTCATCTAGAAAACAACAAGGTACTGAACGGTAAACAGTTCGGGTTTCGTAAAGGAAAGAGTACGGTAGACGCAGTCGACCATCTGCAGAAAATAATCCAGGATAGACAAGACAGGAGGAATAGACAAGACAATCGACACACCTGTGTTATCTCACTGGATGTCGCCTCGGCGTTCAACCAGTTGTGGTGGCCAGGTTTGAAGAAAAGATTAAAAGAGTTAAGATGTTCTAAAAACATCTACAACCTAATAGATAGCCACCTGACACACAAGAAAGTGACATACAAAAGAGATGGAGTACGAATCACAAAGGAATACTTCAAAGGTGTGCCGCAAGGGTCGAACATCGGTCCCATACTCTGGAATATAATGGCAGATACTGCCCTCCAAATCGACTTTGAAGAAACAGCTATCATTCAGGCCTATGCCGATGATTTTATCATTATCATCAAAGGCGGCAATAGGACAGTAATAGAAAGACGAGCAACAGAAGCACTTAATAAATTAACGGAATGGAGTCAACTATTCAAACTGAAGTTCAGCATCGAAAAGATCCAGATGATACTGTTTCCGAAGGGTACGAAAATTGAATCAAACCCGCCAAGAATCAAGTGGAATAATATCCCACTCCGACGTCAAGACACGCTCCAATACCTAGATTTCCTGCTTGATAAAAAGCTAACATGGGTTCCGCATTTGACGGAAGTCAGGAACAAAACCAACAAGATCATCAACAGCCGAAATAGGACAATGAGCGAAAGAGGGAAACTATTGGGTTGGCAACTAAGTAATTGCGGATTTCACTCATAGATGGCTTCAGTTGAATTTTTAGGTTTGCAGACGTAGTACAAATGTAAAACACATTTTGTTATTTTAATAGTTGGCAATTCAGCTGTGAATCAGTAAAAAAAGTTTTTTGATCGGTTGCGTAGTTTTCGTTTGGCGTTCGTTGAAAAATGGAAAATCAAAAGGAACATTTTCGTCATATTTTGCTATTTTATTTCCGCAAAGGGAAAAACGCATCGCAAGCTCATAAAAGATTATGTGCTGTTTATGGTGAAGAAGCTTTAAAAGAGCGGCAGTGTCAAAATTGGTTTGCCAAATTTCGTTCTGGTGATTTTTCACTCAAAGATGAAAAACGCTCTGGTCGTCCAGTTGAAGTTCATGACGACCTAATCAAAGCAATAATCGATTCGGATTGTCACAGTACAACACGTGAGATTGCAGAGAAGCTTCATGTATCACATACATGCATTGAAAATCACTTAAAGCAGCTTGGCTATGTTCAAAAACTCGATACATGGGTTCCTGACGAACTGAAAGAAACGCATTTAACGCAACGCATTAACAGCTGCGATTTGCTAAGGAAACGTAATGAAAATGATCCATTTTTAAAACGACTGATAACTGGCGATGAAAAATGGGTTGTTTACAACAATATCAAGAGGAAACGATCGTGGAGCAGACCAGGTGAACCAACTCAAACAACATCAAAAGCTGATATACATCATAGTTTGGTGGGATTACAAAGGAATTGTCTACTTTGAACTCTTACCACCCAGCCTAACGATCAATTCTGATGTCTACATTGAACAACTAACGAAATTAAACGATGCAGTTGAAGAAAAGCGGCCCGAATTGACAAATTAAAAAGGTGTTGTATTCCATCATGACAATGCAAGGCCACACACATCTTTGGTCACTCGGCAAAAATTATTGGAGCTTGGTTGGGATGTTTTGCCACATCCACCATATAGTCCTGACCTTGCCCCATCTGATTGCGTTTTGTTTCGATCTTTACAAAACTCCTTGAATGGTAAAAATTTCAATAATGATGATGATGTCAAATCGTACCTGATTCAGTTTTTTGCTAATGAAAACCAGAAGTTTTATGAACGTGGGATTATGATGCTGCCTGAAAGATGACAAAAGGTCATTGATCAGAATGGGCAATACATTATAGAATAAAGTTATTTAGTTCCATGAAAAAATTGTCTTTAATTTTCTAAAAAAAATGCGCAATTACTTAGTTGCCAACCCAATAAAAGGAAGACTCTTGAAAGAATTATATCTGAGAGTGGAAAGAATGATACTTTACGGCAATCCGGTATGGAGGACAAATACAGTTCGGGTTCAGACCAGGCTGGCGCAGATACAAAGGATAGCCTTGCTGAAAATAACCTCAGCTTTCACAACTACGTCAACGGCAGCGCTGCAAGTCCTGGCAGGGGTAATGCCACTAGACCTTAAAGCAAACAGAGAAAGAATCATCTACCGGTTGTTTCACTACGCAGAAGACGCAGAACTTGACGGAATCATCATAATCCCTCATGACGCAATGGAAAAACTTAGTCAAGATACTGACTACCAGCCGGCAGATTTTAAGAACATCAGATGGGATAGAACAAAGCCCAATGGTATAGGAATAGAAATATTCACAGACGGGTCGCGCATAAATAATCAATTAGGGGCGGCCTTTGTCGCATGCCACCAAGGACAGGAAATTTACAAGGAAGGCCAAAGACTCTCAAATGAAGCTACAGTATTTCAAGCAGAGTCCTACGCCCTCAAGAAAGCAGCCCTATGGGCAGAAGGTCAAAATAAAGAGTACTAACTGAGCTTCTATACAGATAGCATGAGCGTGCTACAAGCACTAAACAAAAGAGGAAAAGTGGCAGATCCTGCAATCACATTAAAAGAGATTTTAAGAACCTTAAAAGAGCACCATAGAGTCCAAATCCACTGGGTAAGAGGACACACGGGGCTTCAAGGCAATGAGTAAGCAGACGTACAAGCTAAAGCAGTAGCCCTCAAAGAAGAAATAGATGATAACATCCCAAATTCCACAGAAGTTTCTAAGCGATTAGTCCCCAAGTTTCTCTTAGACACATGGCAAGACCGCTGGAACACTGAGGAGAAAGGAAGAGACACGTATAGATTCTTTCCAAAGATCAGCCTGAAGAGATTAAGATGAGACCATTACGTCATTCAAGCACTGACGAACGAGGGAAAAATTCCCTGCTTACTTTCAAAGGTTCTTAAATCGCAATGCAAGATGTGCCTGCGGCACCCCAGGCCACCAAGCAGATGCTATTCATTACATCCTCGATTGTAGCCTGATGCAAGACCAAAGACAAAGACACTTCCCAGCAAGTTACAGAGATCTACCGCTGGTCTCCCTGGCCACAGATTTCTACCTACCCAAAGGAGTCTCAAATATCATCCAAGAGCTAAACTCAAGAGACGATATCTTCCTGGAAGACATATAATAAGGTCCATGAACCTGATCACCTAATAATGACGATGTAAATAGTTTTCAAAAGTCCTAAAGGACATAGTTAGACAACTTTTCATACTTTTATCTAGATGTAAACGTAATGTGTATGTGTATTGTTATATGTATGTATGTTATAATAAAGGTCGATAAGTCCACCACAGCTAGATTACTAGCTCAACAATCAGAATGATTTCAAGCCCGGTAGTGCCTTCTCCTTGAATGGCGGAGCCGGTTAGTGTACCAAACACTAGTCATCACCTTAAAATTTCAAATTGACTTCATTGAATATTTTAAACAGGTTTGTGAAATAAGCGATGTCATTTTTGGAGGTAATCAGGTTTTCACTCTGTTTACCATCTCCGCTTTCAAGATCAGAAAAACGATTCAGACAAATGCCTCCTGACAGCCATTGAATTGAATGAACTACTATGCAAGAGTGAGCAATTGCAACCTTCATCACATTTCTTACAAAGTTGGCCAAATAATCTGTCATGCGATGAATTGCTTCTAACCTTATTGACTGCTCTAACAACATAACGAAGTGTATAGGCGTGCATTCAGATTTTTAGAAAACAAATGTTGACAATGAATAACAGAATATACAGGGAGTAGATTTGCTACTGCTTATTTCAAATACGCTGTGAAACTCTTATGACGCCACTCATTTCTGGAGCACTATCACTAGCGGCAAACAAAAATTAATCATATGATGATATATCATATTCTTTAACCATTTCATCTATTCTTCTTTTCAGCGAACTATTATCTGGAGTAATTTTTCTCATACTGTATGAATGTTTTTTTTATGTTTTTCTTATTTCTTATGTTACTTATTATTATAGCTGATTGATTTAAATATTTTTTCAGCCCTTGAAAATAGAATAAATCTTTGTCTTTTTTGTCAGCATTCATTTTATTCAAACGCTTTTGTATCCAACATGGCTTCATTTGAAAAAACGTTTCGGCAAATTAAACAAATAGGTGATGACTGATTTTTGGAAGAGTGCGAAAATCTATATTTCAAGCACTGTACTCCCGGTATTACTAATACTTAGATTCTTTGAGAATTGTCAAGGTTTAAATAAATTGACCTTACAACAGATTTATAGATAGTTATAAAAATAATAGTTATAATAACTTCTATCACTTTTACTCACGAATGTGGATTATTGGCAAAACACACAAAAATAATAACACAGCTCTAGAGCTAACTATCCTTGCCTTTTACAGATTTGATTTCGTGCTAGCATTAACTTGTTATGCGTTTGCTTATCTGCGATGTCGGTGCACTTGTTATCTAAATAAGTCATTACAAGCTCCCATATTTTTGTGGAAACATGCCTGATTGCGTGAATTGCGTCCTTTTCTTACCAGCTTGTAGAGACTTGTCACCGACAACACGAAAGGGAATTACGTATGCGTATTAAATCTTTTAATGCTTATTTACGAGATAACCGTAAGATAAAAATTTTAGATAAATTGATAAAATATTTATTGAGGAAAACTTAAGTATTTTCAAAGTATTAATTTCCTAAATATATAGCTGTGCCATGGCCGTTCGTCTTGACTATCTTAACGTTTCCATTTGCCTCTAAAACCGAACGGAAAACTCCAGAGTCGACTGGGGGTGGTACCAACCCCGTTGGAAACTTACGGTTTAGCCAGTTGCTCGTATGCGGCTGAATACACGATCCAAAAACAACTGATGGGACAGAATTTGTTTTAAGAAAATAAATAATTTTTTTAAGAAACAAATATTTTCGATAAATTTTAAATTCTGGTTACTAAATATTTAAACAATCTTAATAATACTGCAAAGGAAAAAAATTAAAAATTATGTTTATTTTCTATCTGAATCTAAAGTTTGCTATCTATAATGTATTTTTGTTGGTTACAAAAAAACTTTGTATTAAACAAATATATTAATAGCTGAATATTAAATTCATGAGACTGATATTTCTTTCAAATAATTCTAATATGTTTAATTAACCATTAAATATTTTTTTTAATTTAAAATAAACAAATTTTGAAAACTTATTGAAGTTTCAGAGAAAATTTATCCAGTGGAACAAAAATTTCCCTTATTATCCCAAAGGGCGTTATCCAAGTGGGACTATTAATTTCGTTTTGCATTTTGCGTCGAAAACTTTAAAAGTCTGAATCACTTTTAAATTGTTGCCACCAAATGTTATCGCCCTGTATTATATTTAAAGAAATTAAATAATTAAGAATCTGCATAAATATATATATGTTTCTCGCATTGTGCTAAAACAACGGTACCTAGAGCCATAAAATTTTGAATATTGAACACTTCCACCCGAATATGGCCATCTGGAAGCCCAGATTTGGAATTTGTTTTATTACATATTTCATATTTTGTAAAGCATTTATGAGTTTTTGATTAAGAAACTCAACGATTTCAAAGCGAGTAATGCCAACACTGTTCGGGGAAAAAACATT
The DNA here is from genome assembly GCA_000611955.2 of Stegodyphus mimosarum. Lineage (NCBI taxonomy): Eukaryota > Metazoa > Arthropoda > Arachnida > Araneae > Eresidae > Stegodyphus > Stegodyphus mimosarum. The sequence continues at coordinate 110,760 of KK111998.1, read as the reverse complement.
TGTATCTCCAGCGCGCGAGACTGTGTATCGGAAATTCTAAAGATATGCTCTTTCAAATATTTTGAGATATTGCTGTTGAATTGAATTTTATGGTTTAAGAGTGCGAAGAACATGGTATTTAATAAATAAAGGTAACACACAAAACGTTAATCGAATCTTTGAATAAAAGTTATATCACACTGTAAATTAATTAACTTTATTTGCCGATTTTCTGGTGCGTTATTCATGTTCGTTTTAATGGAAAGGAAAATAATGTAAGCTTGAGTTCCAAATAAATAAGTTTTTGAATATCTTTGCAACAAATTCCAGTGGAAAGTGCCTTCAGAGTCCGTAAAAATTTGCTTCAAGGAAGGCATATGGTCCGCAGGTCACCTACTTGAGACCAGTGTGCCGGGCAACATATTTTTATGTTCATTAACAAGGCTTATCTGTAGTAAAAAATAAAATATTTCTTTCTTAAAATAAATTATTGCTATCGAATTAAACACGTGTGAAATAATAGATAAATTAGAAAATCCTGCCTAACGCAATGATTAAAATATTACATCTGCAACACATATTTGATGCCATTGGATTTAAAACAAAAGATAATCCATTAGTTTAATTCGAAGAACATTAAATAATTGCTTACTTTCATTCCATGCATTACACTTTAACACATATTTTACGCTCAAAATACATTTATGCTATTAGCTGTCGTTGTTTATAACATACATACTAAAAATCTCGTAATAATTACAGAAAAAAGCAATTCAATAAACTAAAGTTTATATTTTTGGGCCTATTTTAATGAATGTTTGTGATTTATAAGAATTCTAAAATTTCGTAAGCATTTGTATCGAAAGAAAACTTTACTTAAAAAATATCCTAACTGCTAGGAAAAACTATTTTCTTTGGGAACAAATATCTCATATTCGGTATCATCTAAAGTTGTATTTATCTTTTCAAGTAAAGCGGTTTTATAGTAAACAGAAGTCTTTTATATATCTTTTAAGGAGAAAGTATGAGTATGTGCATCAGAAAGAGAGCGCATCGTGACAAAAGCTTCAATATTTCGTTTCTAATAAAAATTCAAGAGGCGTGAAAAAGACACAGGAACTCCAAAAGATCACTCCTGGTAAGTGGTATAGCTTTCCCACCAGCTTTAAGAGCGTATTTTTGTTCGCCGTACGAAGACTGGATGCAGAAAAGAAAGTAAAAATATAGAGTTAGCTTTTATAGAAATTTTCTTTTATCCAAACGTGTTTGTTTTTCATAAATGGACAACACTTTCGAATACGACGGTGGAAAAATTTCTATTCAGGGTATACTTTATTTTTGATTGACTAAATAAAGTGCCTTTTGGAAAAAGAAGAGTTTTTGGCGGAGTTCACGAATCGATACCGTTTTCCACGACGTTTTTTTTTAATCCAGTATTTTTGAAGCATGGCATAACTTAGGAACTCCTTCAGCATCATATACGGCAGAGTTTGGTTTAATATTATCTCTATTGAAGGTTATTTGATATACAGCGGATCCTTTTGACTACTAAAAAGTGCTTATATTGCTTTTACTCATTAAAGCGTTGTTATATTAGCCTAAAACTGCTAAAGAAATATTTCAACTATCGGTATTTACTGTGCCTACAAGCCCTTATACACTCTTCATTTTTGCAAGCGTTGGTTGGAGACATGTACTTTCAGTTTTAAAAATATTTTAAATGACGTTAAAATTCACAATTTCGTGTTTTTAAATTTAAAAGAATCAATTTTATATAAAACTAACTTTTTACACGTTTCTCCAGTTCCTATATTTATATTTAATAAAATGTTGTAAACTCGTTTTAAAAAGAAAATAAAAAAGGTTTGACGCCCGTACGACAAACAGTGACCGAGATTTACGATATTAAAAGAATCATACTTAGGGAGCCATATATAAGTTGGCCAGCGAAATGTTTGTATTTGTACGAAATTAAAAATAAAATATCGTTCAGAAAAAGAAATTCTTATGTTAACAGACTATGTGACAAACATTTTTATGACAATAATCTTGAAAACTTTTGATAAATATAATTTTAAAAACAAATGGACATCTTATTCACAGAATCTTATAGACGTAATGTTTCAGAAAATACTGGCAGGCGCATTCTTAATTCGTAATAATATTTGCATCAATTAAAAATATTTGTACTTTAATGAATTTATTGTACGATTACCAGATTATGGTTCAGAAGCAAAACAAATTCACGAGAATATTCATAACGCATTTTTTGACTCTGAAAACTTATAAATTATATGCGTGGAAATTCTTCTGGCATACCAAATGTAATAAATTTTCAAATTAAAGACAATAGAAAATCAAAAACCATTATCATCGAAAGGCATTTAAGAGGGAGAAAATCAAGCTTGATCAATTCTAATTTATTTACTAGCCGAACCTTTAATGCAAATTGAATATGACGTCAGAAATTTCTTATTTTGAAATTAAATATCTTGGTCAATTTTTGTGGTATGGAAATCTAACAAAATCTTTTATGTTTTATTTTGCATAACGACAACTAAACTTTCCTAATTATAAATATATCGACCCGAAGATTGTATAAAAACTAGATTTCGTAACATTTACAAATTTACGTCTTTAAATTTAAAAATGCCCAAACATGGATCTTGTGTCATTTAAAACTTTTCCAAGAAATATGTCTTCCAGCAACGGTTTCAAAAATGAAGGCCAGTAAAGACATTTGTGGATGCGTTGGAGTATAATAACTAATCGGTTTGAGCAATTATTTTCAGCTATCATACTCAATAACATTTTTACATCCACTGAATAATACACAGCATGCCTACAAAGTTTTACGACTAAATTCATGCAGAATCGAAAGCTGAAAAAAGTACCATTCTTACTTAGTCTCAATATGCAAGCTTTGTAAACTCACAGAACACTTATCACGTTCAAACAGCTGGCTTGATTTCATCGTAGAGTTCATCTTTTGAATACTGTTGAAGTCACTGTTTACAGTTTTTTGAATCTATTCATAGATATGCAAACAAAGGCCTTTGAGTTCAGACTTCCTTTTGGTGTTTTCCTTTTCCTTGTAGAATATTCTACAAGTACCAAATTTGGTAAATAAAATTAATCGTGGAATTTTGTCTTTGTTTAGCCATAAACTTCTTGACAAGAATAGATTTTGATGACAGCACATTGCCATTTTCTCTCAGAATCATAAGCAAAATCATCTCCAATAAATTTCTTTAAAACATTCCTGTTTAATGTCCACCAATTTAATCAAATCATTGCTCAACTTTTAAACTACTAACGTCAAAAGTTCACTGAATTAAAGCAACTGATTAACTGTAGTCAAGAAACCTGTCAAGAAACGACATTTTAAGAAACGCAAGTTAAGATGTTATAGTAGTGAATGATATCAGTAATCGTTTGGCAGGTAATGGAATTTGTTATAAACATTAATCCTAAAACTTTATAGACACAGCGTTCCATAAACTTATCGCTGCGTTTCTACGGGTTCGTCGGTTTGGAGTGATTAACGACAGCACTTGATGAAGAATGGCAACACAATTTATTAGCCAGTATTACTCAGGGCAGCTCCAAAAACACGTTACAGTCACTGAAAAACTACGACAAACACGCTGAAACAATCAGCAACACAGGCTTCAGGCTTTCAAACTATAACGGTGAAGACAGCTTCACGGTAAAACATCAGAGTACAGCTTCCGACTCGGTTCGGTCGTTCTCGAAACTCAATGTACTCTCGAGACGTTCCAAGCTGCAACTCGCGACGCACTCGACGATACACTCGATAGCCTCAGCAATGCACACTCTCGATGCAACACTCTCGATGCACACTCGCTATACAGTCGCCGAATAACTTGACATTAAATTGACGATCAACTCGATAGACTACGAAACACTCCCTACTTCGCGTACCACCAGGGTTTATATAGCTTTCGGCCTGCCTTGGAGAACATTCTGAGCCAAACCGGTAAGAATTCGTTCTAGAAAGTTCTCCATTCGTCTATGACATACCGCCAATTTTGTCGCCAAATGGGTGATTTCGTGCTAAATCTGGCAACCCTGCCTTTCCTTGCCATTTTATGGCAATCCTAAACCTGCCTTGCGGGTAAGCTATCTTACCGCGGCTGGGCACTTCGTAGCAATATTGCACTAGAAAAGCGTTAGCGACTGGAAGAATTTAAAGAAGCATGAATAGCTGAAAATAATTTTAAGTAATTAACCCTTAAATTTGTATAGTGAATCTTCTCTGAAATTATTACTTAG
>KK111998.1:89263-106459 GCA_000611955.2 Stegodyphus mimosarum | reverse complement strand
TCCTGCTGATTTCAGTATTTTTTGAGAACAGTTTGATGAGGAGATGTTCATTACTGACATTTATTTACTTTTGCAGAAGTAATGATAAATTTCAAAGATGTTCATCAATGGGATAAGGTCTTTACGAGTGCGTTCTCGTATTTACTCACTTTTGTTCAGGCATTTTATTAATTCTTATTTTAACGTTAAAAAGAGAACCAACATTGTTCTCATTTTACTTTAATTGCTAAATTTCCTGAGTAAATGCTTGGTTGGAATAGCGGAAGCTATATATCAGCTCATAGCAAACAGACCCACATTTTGACAGAAGTTTGAAAGTAAGACAAAGTGTTACGGATGGGATGTCGCTCGACCTAGAACAATTCTATGAACTAACAGGAAAATGATGGATCGCACAAGCCAACTTCATCATTAAAAGATCGAGGATCTTAGGATCCATTTACCGATGCTAAAACGAAAATTATATATACAAATTAGTTGCGAAAATATGACAGAATTAAACTTAACTCTGTTTCTTCTTGTTTTATCTGTGTGCTCTAATATTTATTCATTATATGTTAAAAGTAACTTTGTTTAACTCAGTTTCATTTAACGATTTTTTTCCTAGTAAAACATCTTGAGCATTAACCGATGGAAACATTCAGTCTTTAGTCTCTTATTCATTGATGATTCATGATTTGCAATTCATGATTTCATTCTGTTTCATGATTCTTAATTATGTGTTCCAGGACCTCGAAATCAATCGGAAAGTACTCTCTTTACTGCTGACCGTAGATTGAGGTTACAAATTGATGCTTTTCTCAACAGTACAGGAACAAACAGAGAATACATTACCATGCTCGCATCACAAAAATAGCTAATTTTTATACTGTAATATATTAATACAAAAGCGTATAATATTTAGCTCGAGTACGAAGCTTCGCATCTTCCATATTGGTTCTCTTATAATATTCTAGCTAAATTTTCAGTATTTAGCAGTTAGAATAGAACTGTTAGTGAATAATTTCTAGTTCTAATGCTTCAATAACAAATCCAAATAAGGGTTACATTTCTCTTCCATTCAACTCAAAATATTCCCAGATGGGCTCTCTTTGGCTTACAGGAAGCCTCCACTTGGGCTTTTAAATTTAGGTATAAAAGAAGAAACTAATTTAATGCTAACAAAAAACCAGCCGAAGCGGCACAGAAATAACTAACAGAGTTGACCTTTATTCAAGCTCACTGTCGAATACTAACAGGCACATAACTATACAGCCGAACGAAGTAAAATTTGGCTTAAAGTAACGACGTAGCCAGAAGGCAGAACACGCTCTACTAAGAACTTCTAAGCTCTTCTACTGAAGTGATGGACACTTAAATACTAGCTCTACCTCATTTACATAAAACGCAATCCTGAAAACTCATTCTGGCAGGAAATTGTAGGTGGAAAATAAGAAATTAAAGGAAGGCTTATTCAAAAATAAAAATAGTTATTAGGAAATTAAAATATTCCCCTATACTCATATTAACAAGAAGCAAAGTATTAACAAACCGAAACTTCATGTTCCGCCATTTGTTTAGTTATCTTGGATATACATTCATATCCATAAATGATAATGCGTGCATTCACAAGCTCAGCATTTAATTTTCATCATGATGAAGGTGTCCATCTATAGAATGCAGTAGTTATCTCCAGTTGCAGTAGTCTGAATATGAATCCTACTGCTATTCGGAAGATAATCGAAGGTACGAAAGGTTGCATTCGAGAGGATTTACATCAATAGCCATTTTGAAGTTTAATGAGCTTTTAGTAGATCATTTCACAACAACAATTCCTAGACAGTACAAAAGAGCCATAAAATGTTCGTGCGAGACTTGTACAGCTGTAAAGGAGGACTACACACTTTATTAATACCCATGGTTTAGTTTTTAGGCTAATTATTACATAAAGGGAAGATAGACTTAAAAGCCAGCCTGCTGGCATGGGGTTAAAAGAGCCAGCTCTTATAGTCTTATGCTTAGGCTCGAACATCGAAGAAGACGTGGATGTTTGTAAATATATAACGTAAGTGAACATCTTTGCGGCATAGGGGAGCTTAAAATGATGTCGAACCGAAAGTTTATGGTAATGAACAGGAATAGGAAACACTCGGATCCGTCACCCAGAGAGTTTTCATCAAAATTTGAATGGAGCTAAAAAAACAATGGTATTTAATTGACGATATACTAAAACTTCAAATGATCAGCCTCTTTTATTGCAAAAGTATACTTAAAAAAATTTCTTTATAATATGTCTTATTTTGTATTTTCTAGCTGTTTTTGCTACATTTTACTGCATAAACACAACAATTTTTTTCTGCTCTCACTTTTACTTTAGTTCTTGAAATCTCTTTATGTGTAGAGATTATAATTAACATTTAACCAGTATAATTTAGATTTTCGTTTGCTTTCATACCCAACCGAAAATAAAATGATAAATACTCATCATCCTGGGTTTTCATCATAATCATATTAAAATAAGATGTAGAAAATAGTCAGGACTTCAAAGAATATCTTCTTCTTGCATATCTGAAATAAAAATATTTGTAAGGAGGAGAAAGAAAGTATTTGAAACTTCATTAACTTGGAAAAAAATCATTCATCAATGCCGCAGAGGAAAGGAATTAATATTTTTGAATAATGCTATTAAAGATTTTGCTGACTTTCTTTATAAAATTTCAACGTGTAAGTCAATGAAATGGCACAGGGGAAAGTATCCATTTTAGTCACCCCACCATGTCACTTTCATTTTATTCCATTTCATTTCTCCTCGTTCCTTTTTTCTTCTGTTTCTTCGTCCTTGTTGGGGAAACAATGACGTTCTGATTGCAAAAGTTGGGGGGTGAAAATCCCTCCGCTAAATCGATCAACGAACAAAAACACCAACAAAAAATAAAAAATAAGATAAAATGAAAAAGCATAGGAAAAGGCAAAAAATGGACCAAACGATTTTCTGCTTAAAGGAGGAAAAAAAATACAATTTCAAAGGCAACTGTCGACATTTTGGCTTCTTCTTTCATTGAAAGCTTTTCGGTTTAATCATCGTTATTTGGTTTAATCGATGAAACTATCGGATTACCTTCTTCTTTTCCTTATTCCGCATAGGTCAAAAACTCTGATTTGGATCGAAAATACGTTCAAATAAATAAAAGAAGAAAGAGTGACTTTGTTAAGCTTAAAACAAAACCTTATACTCGGTGCACTACAAAAGCAGAAATCCACTTTAGAATCAATATTTTGAATTCTCCTGCGAGCAGCTTATCAAACTCCTTGTGTATCACAGTCCTTATAAATTATTAACTGGGAAGTTGAACTCAAAATACTCGAACTGACTGTGTCACAATCTACACGAATATTCGAAGAATTCGGATTGTGCTTTTTGTAAAAGTACTTAATTACAGTAATATAAATAAGGAATTTTACCCTTTATATGAATTTATTGCAATAAAAATTTTGAAAACTGCAGTTAAAAAGTGAATAATAAATATTCTTATTCTTGTAGAAAAAATGCGAAATACACTTTTTATTTTCAACGAAACAGTGAAATTTTGTTTCTTAAACACACAACCTTTCCTGTTTAAACTAGAATAAAACAATAAAATTAATTTTTGCTTTCTTAAATCCTGAAATTAAAACAACTTCTTTTCACTTTTTATTGTAATAAAACCTAAGCAAAAAAACTGCATTTTATTTGGGCAAAACAAAGCACATAGCACAGTTCTATTAAACTAAATCTAAGGCATTATCTTTTTATATCATTTTGTCATAATATAATAAACTAAATGGAGAAAAAGAATACATAATGCAATCCACAGTAAAGTTAATAACTCATATTGATGGACACTGTAAAGTAAATGCTACAATTTTTCTTTAAAAATAATAGATATCTTGGATTAGAGGAGTGTGGCCTTAATAACTTTAGCTTTCATAATTGCATAAACTGTTTAAATTACTTAGTAAATGTTTAAAGTATGAGTCTCAGGTGTTCTAAATAACTGGTCACAAAAACCTTTTGCGAATCATTTTAGATTAGAGAGAAAATGAATGAAAAGTCCAGATGATTAAATGGACTTGCCTAGCATTGTCGACAGGCTGTGAGAAATGCTCTTTCATGATTTTATACTTTTATACAGATTCTCTGAAGTTTCAGATACTTGTTTACAGCCGCTTCTTAGGACTATTTTCTGGTACTTTGAACTTATAACAGGGAAACACATCTGCCTCATCTTAATAACAGTCTAAAACTGTCAACTAAAAGATGAACTTCGTAGTTGCTAAAGGGTGAAGGCCTGCTTTTTCTCTGACGGAAAGGGCTAGCTCAAAAGAACTTAACTACGAGATGCTTTATTTGAGTTTATAAACATAATTCAAACACGTACATTTAGCAAACCTCAGCAAGTAAACAAGTCACACATTTTACATAATAATTCAACTCATTATTGTTCAAAGTTATGTCCAATTACATTTCGCAGTGTGACTCATGTGTGTTTTAATTTCTGGACAAGGAGTTCTCCACCAATATGTGAAATTTATGTTACCACACTGAAACGCTTTTTGTAAATTGAAAGATGATAATGATTACCCTCTTAGAATAGTAATCAACTGAACCTTACAAATCACAGTATTCAGCGAATGAAGGGACCTATCTATTTCTATCTGTTTAAGAAAAGAGATAGCTAATTATGCGGACCCCTCCCAAAATTACTCAACAAACTGAAAAAACAAACAGTATTATGATCTTTATTCACAACTAAAGTGTCTGATTTAATGTGCAGCAAGAAGTTCGAATATTAATTCTTGCTACGTATAGCCATTTTACATACTGCGATTTATTGTTTTGGTTACTTTAACAAAATATTTCCATGCTATGATTTATGTTTTCAGTCATTTTTACAAAACGTTTCTATCTCCCTTTTCATCAATCATATGGTTTAATTAAAAATAATTTTTATGAATGTTAAACGTACTAACAGTATAAAAACCAATCATTAATATACTTACACGTGAACAAAATTTGAATTATTAATTTATTTTTGTAAAACGTAATTAAAGATTGATTCTTTGTTTATTAAGTTTTAAAAGACTATGTATATAAATTCAAAGAATGTGCAACATACCTTTCCAAGCATTTAAAAAGAGTACTAATACGTTTTGAAAATCGCCATAGAGTAACTGTAAAAATTTATGAATGTTTAATTTCCTAAAATTATCTGTTTCTTAATATTTTCTACGAAAGAAGAATGTATAAAAGGTAATAGAGAAGCAAGGTAAATATTCTGTTATAGTAAAGCATTTGTAGGTTATTTGCCTTCTTGCTGGACTTCTAGGTAAAACTAACGAGTATTTATGTGTGACATAAGGAAAACAATCAGGTCTTCCAAGCAGCCATTTCATTTGACAGCCAGGAACAAACTCCAATTTTCCATCAGAGTTCATTAATTCCTATCAGCTAAAGATTGATGGGCAGCTTAGTTAATGTTTACAGAACCCATATTTTTAGAGGAATTAAATACGTTGCCTTTTTCTGTATTTTAGGCAAAACGCATTTTAATGTCTTTAATTTTTAGAGCCGGTGCATTTGGCACATTTGTTAGACAAATTTCATTGTATTTACAGAAATAGTTTACCTAACGTTTTGTACTTTAAAGGTTCCATTTGATAACCCTTATTATTCATTATCTTTCTACACTGTAAATTTTAAGAGAATAAAGCCTTTAGTACCGAAACAAGTACTTTATCCTGTTCCCCTTGAACAGCTTTCCAAAGTCCAAGGAGGGTTGTAAATCGATGTCTAAGCAATCCGCTTTCTAAAAGTCCAAAAGCACAAAAATCCGTAAATGATACATCAGGAGTACGAATGAAGGGTACGGCCTTGATGCGCATTTTTTGCGCCACTTTTTTCCAGGAAATTACTAACAGTGGATTGACGAGCGGTTGCTTGCTTTGTCTTAATGCAGTTCTACTGATTGATAAAATTGTGGGTAAGGAGAAGGCATTTCATATTTGAAAACATTTTTCTAATAATTTGTGGAGTTGACCTTAACAATTTTTGTGCTTTCTTTAATTTTTATTTATTATAATGTCAAAAATTAGGAACAATCATAAATCCTTTTAAAAAAACGTTTTTAGATTCTTTGAACCATGTTCTAAGATTTTTTTCCTTCTGTTTGATGATAATAAACGGATATCTTTTTATTGCAGTCTTTTAAATATAACCAAGAGTCATATATTGTGGTAACAGTTTTCCATTTTTGTCCGAATAATTGTTTCTCATTGAGAATTCTGCTGCGTATTTTGCTTTCGGCTATGCGTCGTGGAGAAAGACGGTACACATTACATTTTTCCCCTTTTTAAGATTCAAATCAACCTTAATCACTTTGTTTATAGTGGAGACTGAGCATTTTAATGATTATAGAACTGTCCTTTGACTTCGAATATTTTCTTTTAACATTAAAAGTTCTTACCTTTGCGACATTCGAAATATTCTGCTTTTTTTCCTTGGATATGTATTTTAACAATTTTTCTGCTTGAAACGAAATTCTACCGTTTTCTTCCTTTCTTGTTGACAATATTATCTATCGTTGCTTTAGGTACCAAAACATTATGGCTTTCCCAGAATTTTTTAATAACTTGCAAGGTTCTACTGTCTATCTGTTGTGTAGAATCTGGAGAAATAGTGATTGCACCGAAGAACAGTTAAAAACTCCTCTTTATTAAACTCCTTAAATTATGTACACTGCGTCAATTTGACGCTAACATACTACGCCCCTGCTTGGGCGGTAACTGAAACAGTAGAATCAAACTCAAAATTGGAAATATTCACAAGTAGTGGAATTAAACTACAGGACTTGTACAATCCTGTATCCTACACAGCGTAGTTGAGTCTAGTGGCAGCAACGTAATTAAGCCACGTCTAACCAGCAATAACTGCTAAGCGGAAGCTTGCGTACAACCACGCACAGAGATTTCCCCGACTCTTTTTCTCTTTCTCTCTACTAGAACACCGATATTTAAACTTTTTTTTCCCACTTGTAGAATTTGCATTTCTTACGCGTGCTACCAAACTTAAATATTCTGGCACTAACAATTAGGGGAAGGAAGGCTTATAGGAAAGTAACTTAAAATTAAACTTAACTGGTTATTTAAAATAAATATAAATTCCTACAAACTAAATACGAATAATTTTCTTCGAAAAGAGCAAAACATTCTCTTTCCATCCATTGCTTTTTAAAAAGCGCCACTTTGCACGCAAACAAAATTGTCAAATAGCAGACGATAATTTACACTTTTTAAAACATAGTTGCAGTTAAAAAACATGTCTAAGCAGGTGATTTTTATAGCAGAGTTGTCTAAAAAATATAAAAACAGCCTATGTATTTACTAAATATTGTTTCCGAGGAGCATGGCATCTTGCCTCATATCAACATAATACTGACTTTTATCATCGATATTTTAAATATTATCCTTGAAAAGCTTATAAATTATTTATTTATTTGAGGTGTTAAGAATTCTAAAGAAACTGTCCAGAATACAATGTTTAATAAATTGTGTTATTTCTATTTTACAGTGAATTTATTATCATACTCGATAATGTCGAAGGATTTCAGAGGGTGCAATTAAGAATTTCTAAAACGTATATTCATAGAAAATTAATCTTTTGCTGCAAAGCAAAATATACAGTCAACTTCAAAGGAATAAACACGTTGGAGGTATCTAGTTAATGAAATGAAAATTGCTTTCTTTTCAGTTCAATCTACTTATTCAGGAAGTCACATTTTACCACTCTCCTTTCCTGCTTAACAATCACTTATGAGAAATTACCGTAAATTGGACTGAAATCTAGCTTCCGTTTGGCTATTGAAAATGAAAGGATAAAATGCTTAATATAATTTAGAGGATTTTATAAAACGCAGATACTGAAAGAAAGAGATGGATATCTTTCAGAACGATTTAGTTTGTATAGAACTTGCTTTTAAAATAATTATAAAAAGAACTCAGGAAAATATGCTCGGATAAGTTTTATCAGTATTATTATTATGGCTCAATTAATTTTGCAGTATCAAACTTAAAAATACATTCTTTTTCCGATTTATTAGAAAATTCATTAAAGTGGAAGGAAAGTAACCATATATATGGTTGGTCTGGAATAAATACTCTTTTTTACAGAAGCAAGAATTCAAAAGCTCAGCTGAAACCGTTAGAAGATTATGTACTGAAATTTACATGACTACGTATGTTCTGTGTGAAATCCTTTTGTAACATGGCAGTAGCAATGTAACATTCAAATCTTTGACAAAGGCGTCTCAACATGTTCATGCTAATGCTAAGAGTTGCAACAATTGTTGTGATGCTTTATTTAAGATATCCAAATCTGTAAGAAGGGGAAAAACAAAAACTCGATTCTTGATGTTGCTTATTCCATGAAGGTTAGCATGCAGAGCCATGATCTGGTCTGTTTAACCTCGAATCCATAACGCCGAGGCCCTGCATGTCGTCTTTTTTAAACGACAATAATGAAAAATTTGGTTTTGCATGTTCATGTACAAAGAAACCTTCACCTACCTGATTGGCGTCCACTTAGTTCATCTGGCGTTAGTAGCATCCAAAGGACCTATTGACGCCAGGTGAGTTTATTGTCCTTTCGTAACATGAACATCATCAACACGTGATGCTTATGTTACGAAAACAAAAGAAGGAGGAGGTTATAAATTTGGATGTTTCTTCTATGAAACGATAGGTATAATTGTCAGCCGCACGGCGGTATTACACCTGAAGGAGGGGCTTCGAGTATGGACCAGTGGACATCTACTGCTTTTGTGATACTGAATCTTTAAAAGCCGTTTGTTTATATTTTATTCTCTATTTTTGTCACAGCTGTCTGCGGTATGCAGCATGTATATATATATATATATTCCCTTAAAATTCTTTCAACCAGTCAGTGAAATCTTCACAATTATTTAGATTTGATCTGATTTTCCACTAGATATTTTCACAAGAAATCTAAAATGTATTAATTATTTTGTAAATTGGCTGGCAAAGCATTTTCACCCACCTAGCTTTAAGAGCGATGAAAATCACGTGATACAACAAAAAATACTATTGGAAGCCCAGTGGTGCTTTCAACAAGCCTCTCCCTCGGTTGCAATACCGATGTGCACTTGCCAGTTATGCAAGCGGCACAAATGCTTCCTGCGGGGGAGGGGACTTTTTGATTTATAACAATAACTCTACATATTTCTTTTAGGACAACTCTGTTTAAGGAAACATACTGATTGCCTCTGTATAGGAGGCGTAATGATAGCCTGATTTGGCCTACTTGATTAGGTTTTACTGGGTTTTGAAAGCTCATCTGATTAAGATAAAAATGTACAATAAAGCTTATCTCCTCAGCACAATAATTACATAAAAAGATTAAATGAATAGGGTAATAATGATCCTCATTTTCGTTGCAAGCACTCTTTCTTAAACATAACAGCTCATTAAGACTCCACTTTTATGGAGACCTTTTATCACTCTGCATTTTAGAGAAATATATAATTAATTTCTTGTTAAACATTTGCTTAGATACATACTCACTGCGTTGACACATACCTGTGACTCGAAACATATCATAGATATTACCATAAAATAAACTTAATTATTCTTTACCTACAGATAAGGTTATAAATCTTCTTCAGAAATCGTTTGATTGAAGTTGGTAGCAAAAGAAATGCATGAAGCTGTTAATTTATCTCATCGAATACTGTTGAAGTTATAATGCACCAAGAGCCAAAAGCGAAATTTAAAACATTACTGTTTTCAAATACATCATTTCTGGTATGCTGTGATAATCATTACTTTATTTGTATAATTAAGAATTTTATAAAAACAAATAGCCGTTATGCACACAAAATTCAATTGTTATGAGATAAGTTTACGTTAAATTAAAAGTTTTAAAAATTAATATTAATTGTAATCTGATATCTTAACTTCGGTATCATTTCTTAATGAAAATGCCTCGTGATTATTAAACTACTTTATACTTCGCATTGTCAATTATTAACTGTTTATTTTAAGGGAGACAAACCACCAGTGCTGAAATTATGCGTAAAAAACATACTTTAAATGTTACCAGGGTACGTTTCTCATTATTCTTGACGATGATATTTGGCGAACTTCCAGAAACTTTACAAAGTTCTTGGGCAATTTCCAAAGCCCTCTAAAGCAGAAGTTTGCGATAATTTAACGTTCTGTCAGTTCAAAAATTATGTATGTGCTATGTAAAATTGTGTTACAGTGTTATAAAACAATTATGTAGCATGTCTCATATTTTTCCATGAATTTGTCTCAATATTATTCAAGCTGGAATATTCTTTCTATTGGTGAAGCGATTTTATATTGGTATTTTGGGAAGTAATATACCTAATATATTTCAGTGTGAATGCATTTTACTCTTTTAAGTAATTATTATTATATCTCGGTTGATGATGCGACAATTTTCAACACACTAATTCTTTAAATCATTGTATTATTATTTTTTGTTACTATGTAGTAAGACGGCTAGTCTATTCCTTTTTAAGCCAAAGGGGCAATTTGCCCAGAAGGGCTATTAATTTCGTTTTGACATTTTCCGTTGATTCACTGCAAACAGCGTTTCATTTTTCAAACTATTGCAGCCAAATATTACAGCCCTACATTGTATGTAAAGAAATTAAATAATGAAGAATCTGCATGAATGTATGTATGTTTCTCGCAGTGTGAAAAAACAACCGTAACCTAGAGACATCCAATTTTGAATAACGTAGTCCTCTACTCGAACACGGATATCCGAAAGCCCAAATTTGGAATTTACTTTACTATCCATTTTATCTTTTCTAAAACGTTAACGAATTTTTGATTAACACACTCAACGATTTCAAAGCGAGCAACGGCAACACTGTACGGGGGAAAAAACACTTTTTTTTATCTCCAGCGCGCGAGTAATATAAAATCTGAAAGCTATCAGACATATTTTTATTATAATATTCTTTCAATTTTCTTAATTCTTTTACTTTTCTGTTACATTATATGCTTACTACATTCGTTTTTGTTGCATTACTGTTTTGGTTACTAAGCAGTAAGTGCACATCAACCGTATCCAATCCCCAATCCATAAAGTTTTAAATACAGTCCGCATCGTATTCGTTTAACGAAAAAAAGATCGCATGTGATACTAAATTTGGAAATAAGAACCAGTTGGGTTATTTTTTATGCATATGACTGCTTACTTAAATTAACTAAATACGCATCTTTAAATTCAATTCACTGCATTTATTCACTTTATTATTCCAAAGCAAAAAATAGATATCTGTCTAAGGGTAACCAGCTTTTGCGGAGGGCTTTTTGAGGAAAATGGCATAGCTCGTGCTTAAATTACACATCGGGAAAACCACAAAAACAACTCGCGCTATGATCGGTATGGTGTTGCTGCAGTCGCTGCTGATGCTTGGGGGGGAGTAATACTAAAGTAATAATAAATAATAATTAAAGACTTATAAGGTATTTCTCCCGCCTTCTCAGCTGCCTTCCGGTGTAGTGGTCAGCACGCTCACCGGGTCTCGAGAGATCCGTGGTTCGTGTCCCGGTGAGGGCATTACTCATTTGTCTCTTCTCCAGCTTCAAAAATACTCTAAAGTGGCGCCCGAACTAAGAATGGTAGTGGGTGATGATTCTCCACCACCAGGATTTGGTGATTGGGTCCCCTTATCCCCAGTCGCCCTTTAAAAGGTGGAGTATATAAGGTGTTTCTCCCGCCTTCTTAGCATGCCTTCGTGATGTAGTGGTCAACACTCTCGGCGCGTATTCGAGAGATCCGTGGTTCGAATCTCGGAAGGGCATTGCTCATTTTTAATGTTCTCCAGCTTCAAAAAATCGTAATGTCTCTACAGTCAGAAGTAAACAAAAACTAAAGTAAGCAACTCACGTTTTAAAGCTCATTTCATAGCTTAAAAAACTAACATTCGAAAGGTTGGCAGAGCACAAATTCTAATAATAAAGCTTATAATATCCTATTGATGGCATTATTATAATCTAAAAATTCACAATTTTAAGAATATAAAAGTAATATCTTACCTCTTACCCAATATAGTTTTAAAATTTAGGATTCCATTTTAAATTACTTTACAAATCGCTACCATCCTGAGCTACAAAACAAAAAATAATTAAATTAAACGTTTTTATATTTTTCAGTATTTTCAGATACTGAGTTGTAGAGACATTAGGTTATTTGGAAGCAGGAGAGATGAAAAATGAGCAATGCCCTCGCCGGGACTCGAAACACGGACCTCTCGAAATACGAGCCGAGCCTGCTGACCACTACACACCAAGGCATGCCAAGAAGGCGGGAGAAACACCTATATACTCTCCCTTTTAAAGGGCGACTGGGGATTATGAAACCCAGTCGCAAAATCCTGGTGGTGGAGAATCATCATCCACCAGTTTTTTAGTTCGGGCGGCACTATAGAGTTATTAGAATATTTTGTAGTAGTAGGTGGGAAGAATGAGCAATGCCCTCGTCGGGACTCGAACCATTGACCTCTCGAAATACTCACAGATCGTGCTGACGACTACACCACGAAGGCATGTCAAGATGGCGGGAAAAACATCTTAGAGAGTTAATATTTTTGTGCGTTAACAGTTCCTATAAATTTTGTGAATAAACATGACCAAAAGCAATTACCCAAAAACGTTGAATCTTTGTTACAACTACAAGCACTAACAATTTTGACAGACGACGATATCCTGAACAAATTCGGATAGCTTCTTCAGTTTACATCCTAAATATAAATAGTATAGCGAGTATTAAGAGACGTGTGGCAATACTTAATACTCTGTAAACGCAAACACTGATCAGCTAAGTGTGTCCACGCCACACACATTTTTGCTCTTCGTCTTTTTTAATATAAGATTAGAATTAGTGTGCACGGCGAATGATTAAATCTTTCAGCCTGGCTTAAAATAGCTTTAGATGAGCCATTCATTTATCAAATCAATAAAATTTGTAAACCAGAAAATGATTGTATAAAACTGAATATACTTAGAATCATCATTTATATTGTTAAGATTTTTGCCTGACTACGACAGTTAATCGATTAGCAAGTAAAAAAATAACATCGGTATTCGATTTTCAAATGATTTTTATTGTTCATGATTACTACAATTTTTTATTAAAAATTTTACCAAAAAGGAATAATAACTGTCCCGTTATTGTTAGAATAATTAATATTGTTACGGATTTTGTATTTATTTAGCTATTTTTAGTAGAACGGAAATTAAAATTATTTTATTTTCCCATGCAATGCAGCACATGACGAAATTTAAGAGAAAGCTGCGCCGGGAAATTAAGAGCACGTACATTTAACATTTAATAAATAGATATCTCGTAGTTGCTTTTGCTAGCCAGAAAAATCGAGAAAACACCAGCCTGCGACCGTGCTTGATTATAAAGCTTAAAAACGCCGTATTGAAACATCTCAGCTTAGTTGTTGTTTTAAGTGAACTGTAGTTGTTTACTTAGTGCTATTATTGATTGTAGTGCATTCACGGTGAGAATGAACCAGCTTTCTCTGTTTTGAATTGAGTTCTGCTTAACGTTTTAGTAGCTTTAAATATAACTACTGTGAGATATTGTGATATTGAACGAATATCTCTGGCGAAGTATTTCAGCATTTTGTTTTATTTCTTGTCAAAAGAATAAATTCTATTAACTTTCAACGACTTGTGCCTTCAATCCATTACGAACCCGTACGCACGCAACAATGTTGTTTAAAGTGATTCCTTCCCTAGAAAAATGATGCCTTTTCTTTGTGCACTGTTTTTAAGGCTGTCATGTTAATACGTTGTTGCGTTTTCATAATGATATGTGAAACAAGAGGAATAAATAAAAACAAGTTTAGCATATTTCTTTTCTCTTATTACATTTCTATCTGTTGGAAGTAAAAAAAGCTGGTCTACAATTTTCAGACTGCTCTATTAGCTAATCATTTTCTTATATTTATGGTAAATTCTAACTCTTTGTTAAAGTCATGTTTTCTTTGCATGACATGAGGTTTCCATCGTTCTAATTTTAATTAGTGCATTTTAAGGTAATATACGAGAAGTCCCTGTAATTGTTACCTTTCTGTTTATGATATAATTTCTGAAGGCTTTATTGAGAAAAAAATCCCTGTGAGGCATTTGAAGCACATAAAGTGAGGCTATTGTTCTACTACATTTGATTATAGTGTACCAATTACCTGGTGAAAAAGTCTTTTGAATTTTTGTCAGATATTACTCGACAATGACAAATTTGTATCATTAGAAAAATAACCGCATGGTGGCGTACGAAATGTCACCCCATTTCATAATTCCATAGTTTTTTTTATGTATATTATACGAGGCACGTCCAGAAAGTAAGTTCCGTTTCAATTTATCTCCGCTGCAGCTCTGCGATCGCAGTTCCGCACATGCGCAGTAGACGCTCTGTATCAAGGAGAAGAAACGCGCGCCATTTGGAGATCGCTGTCAGTCACGTACGCTTTGTTGTGCTTGTTTACAATGTCGGTGTTGATTGAAAATCCCGCCGCTTGTGAAATCAGATCTGTGATTCGTTTTCTGAATGCGAGGAAAGTGAAACCTAGTGAAATTTATCGGCAAATTTGCGATGTTTACGGACCAAAAGCGATGAGTGATTCAATGGTGAGAAGATGGGTCCGAAAGTTCAATGACGGACGTAGTGATGCGCACGATGAAGAACGAAGTGGGCGTCCATCTTTGGTTACAGAAGAACTGGTTCACGCGATTGATGACAAGATCCATGAAAACCGAAGGTTTACAATTAGTGCTCTCGCTATGGAATTTCCCCAAATTTCACGATCACTAATGCATGAAATTGTTACCGAAAAACTGAAATTTCGTAAACTTTGCTCACGTTGGGTACCAAAGATTCTTACTGAGCAACACAAAACAAAACGGATGGGTAGTGCACTTCAGTTTTTGACCCGTTATGCTGAAAGCGGTGAAGAATTTCTGACACAGATAGTCACAGGAGATGAAACTTGGGTTTCTTACGACACCCCTGAAAGTAAGCGGCAATCAATGGAATGGAGGCACACTTCATCCCCAGCAAAGGTTAAGCCGAAGCAAATCTTGACACCTCGAAAAATGATGTGCACAGTGTTCTGGGACTGGAAAGGCATCTTACTCATTAATTTCTTACCGCGTGGTCAAACAATCAGAGCAGATGCTTATTGCGAGACACTTCGGAAATTGCGCCGTGCAATTCAGAATAAGCGCCGAGGATTGCTGTCAAAAGGTGTTGTTTTTCTTCACGACAACGCACGACCACACACTGCAAATGTGACGAAAAACCTCCTACAGGGATTTGGCTGGGACGTGTTTGACCATCCTCCGTACAGCCCTGACCTCGCTCCTAGCGACTTTCATCTGTTCTTACATCTTAAGTCTTTCCTTGGCGGTCAACACTTTAACAATGACGACGAGCTGAAAGAAACTGTTTCCAACTGGTTGAAGACACAGGCGGCAAATTTCTATGAAGAAGGTATACAAAAACTTGTGCCACGCTATGACAAATGCCTGCAATATTTCGGCAGTTATGTGGAAAAGTAGTTTAAGAGTTGTTGAATTTTGTGCAATAAATAACTTTTCTGTAGCTGTACACAATTTACTTTTATTACCAAACGGAACTTACTTTCTGGACGTACATTGTATATTAAATGATAAAAACGCGTGTTCTAGTTCGTTTGCCTTACGAAATATCTGATAGTTGACTGGAGAAGTCAGTATTGGATTCTAATTTGCCGGATAACAGAAATTTGCAAAGTGACGGCTAAAATACAGAAGCAGGGTCGGCGCCAGAGCATGTGCAAATTTAGAAGTGGTAAAATTTGTAAATTTTAGAGAGATAATGAATGGCATATTCTAGAAATGGAAGTGATTGCACCGGGGGGCGAAAAGCCTAACGCCGGCACTGAACTGAAGGTAAAAGCTGTCATGCTTTTTTGAAGAAACGGAGTTTGGAGGTGACACAAAAACATTTTGTGTAAACTTCTTTAGAAGATAGGCTTCTTTTAAATAGACTATTCACAGAATGTGTCAGCAATTGGAGATTGTGTCACAGATTGTGTCAGCATTATTTTTATAGTGTTCCTATTTATGCTGACATTCATCGATGTATTGAGACAAATACATACTCAAATTTATTTCTCCTTCAGCCCTTTAATTTGAGAATCCTGTATGATGTATACATATCTCTATAGATAACCGTCAAAATGATGGGTAAGCTAGTTAATCGTAATAAAGTTTCCTTTACGATGAGAAATATAAAAGTAGATAGAACGTAGAATTCTAAATAAAAATCACACTTCAACGAAAATACCTGTTGATAATTTCGAACGTAATATCAACGCCTCGCAGTCCATCAGAGCAAAAGATATATCATGTGTGGTTATCTGTCAATCGTACTTGTCTAAAACGTAAACATAAAACGTAAGGCTCAAGGCCAAGGAATGATCTGCAGTCAGTGAGTTCGAGTCAATGTGTCAAGATGCTTTAGAAAAAATTTCAGTTGTTGCGAGTAGAGATGATTGAGAAGAAAGTATTAGATTATTACGAGTATTAGCAACATCATTGCAGAATAAGGGGTAAGTACTAGTTTTACTTTATTTTGACGAAATACCTTTTTTTAGTAATCATGAGTAATTCAAGAAGCGATAATGAATTCCTAGGGAGAATAATTGGTATCAGCAAAGACTGCTCTAGTACAAGCTCTGATAAGTCTGTTAACACTAAAATTATCGTAATTTTTTTACACCGATTAAAAAAAACTACAAATCCGTCAAATTGTCCGTCATCGGAAGTTCTAGTGTTAAGACTGCAAGTGTTTTTAAATTAAATTAATCTTTTTTTTTAAAGAAAATAAAGTGGTTTCCGATACCCGTGAATTTGACGGGTGCCTGCTAATATAGATTCATGAAAATGTCCGTAAACCTAGTGTTAGTTTCCCGAATGAAATGTTTAATGCAACCGTAATGTCACATCGGTCTCCCGAACGTCGCTAAGACAGCAGATAGAAACCCCCGCAAAGCTCGGATATTAATTCAAAGGATTTTTGGAAAAATTATTTATTCCAAGGAAGCTTGCAAGTGTACAGCAACTCTAAGC
>KK111998.1:42121-89238 GCA_000611955.2 Stegodyphus mimosarum | reverse complement strand
AGAGCTATTATTGCAAATACAAAGGTACACTTGCTGCAGATTGTGAAACAAAATAGTGCACACATTGAACATAAGACATTCGGCAATAAATTCACTTCCATGATCAGACAGTTAACTGTATTTATTTCGTAATATTTCGATCATAAATAAAAGTGTAATAAGCAAAGGAAATGATATTTCGTGTGCAACCCTATGTGCTTAATTATCAAAAATTCTTCTGCGATTTGATTGACTCCCCCTCTTTCTCTTTCTTTACTTCCGCGTGACATCTGTACGTAAGGACGGAATAAAGGACCCTTTTCGCTTCACAAAATTATAAAAATGATTTAAAATGGATTCTGAAGAGAATTTTTCGTAGCACTTGTGCGTACATACGTACGTACGTATGTATGTATGTATCCTGCATAACTCAAAAACGAGTAGCCTCAGAGCGTTGAAATTTGGTATATAGGAATGCTATAACATGTAGATGTGCACCTCCTATTTCGGTTGCAATCGGCCACACCAAAAGTATATAAATATATGTATATATATATATATATATATATATATCCACTCTGTTACTCGGCTCAGTGATCTCAGTTTCTTATATATTTGTAAATTGTGCTTTTTTTTTGCTTTAAAAATGATTGAATTATGTTGTTCCTATGTTCCGGTTAAGGTCTGTGTGCCTTTAGTAAATCTGCATGCAATATTTGTAGAATTATCAACAATTTAAAAATTGTTTAAGTGTGGCTACGCCTAATTATTTTTATCATAGCTGCCATATTTGTTTACAATTGAAACTTAGCAGAATAGTGGATTTATTGCCAATCGAGAGAAACTAGGCTTCGCAACAACAAAGATAACGCCTTCTTTTATTATTGCGAATTAAGTCATGCTTAATCCCTTTTGGAATTTATTTGAGGAAATAAGAGTGTAAGATTTACTTCGTAATTTTTAATATAGATATATTGAATCGACTGTGAAAAACTGTTTATTTTTTATTTGTTTAATTTCTTTTATACATCATTTTAGATTTATCATTTTAGTATTTAAATAGAACATATGGCAACGATTAGATAATTCTTCAGGTGATATAATTTTTGTGCAACCTAAGTTATAAAATGAATGAGATGTAACGCTGTTTAGAGAACCTAGCCCCAGAATATTGCTATGGTAAACAAATATACTGAAATTTAAAGAATGTATTTATTTTGTGGTTTATGTGCTATCGACGAAGTAGATTTCATTCAATCCAGCAAGTTTAAATGAAATGGAAGAAGAAATGTGTATAATTTAATATTCCATACAAGGAAGTCATGTGGTGTACACAACAGATTATTTTAATCAGTCCTTATGACTAGGGAAATTTATTATCAATATAAAACATTACGAGTCAATGATGTTATAATATTAAAATTTAATAAAATTCAAAAATTGTAGTTAATAAATATAATTTGTGAATAGCTCAGATGTGACTCCAAATCATTCACGAAACGCTTCTGTAAAAAATGCGGATAATACACTTATTTTTTAATATCAACATTAACAGTATGCAACTTAAGCAAGAAAAACAATATTCGATGTCTGTATAACTAAGCGGTACAGGTACGCCCAGTTTCGGGACATATGAAAAGAAGTAGTAAAACTATTGTTAAAACTATGAAAGTCTCTATAAATCTGAAAATATTTTTAAAAAATTATTTTATAAACTTTATGGAAAAACATAATATTTCTAAAAGGGTTAAAAATATAAATGACAATTTATACCAAAGCACACTGCATAAAAACCTAAATCCTTAAAATATCATTCATACGAAATACAAACTTACATCAGGGACTTGAAATAAATGATGAAAAGCCATGATTCAGTCTAATATTTTATAAAAATATCCCGATAAAAATTAAAACTAATAAAAGAAAAATGTAGTCATTTAAAATAATTACTTGAAAATGATGAGTGGAGGGTAAAAATTAGAGTCTAATTGCTCTCTAGAATAAAAAAAATCGGAACATAATATTCGCTAAGATTAAAAAGATTAATGAACATTTAATTAATTTAGTCAATAGCAAAGCAATATACAAACTCTGTAAAATATACAGAATGTTTCATAATAAATAATATTGAATATATATATAGATATATATATAATTCATTTTGTTATTTATTAAGGACGTATTTGTTTTAAAAATAGCTCATTTTGTATCAAACAATATAATCTCGTAAGTTCAGAACTAAATTAAATTAAACTCGCTGTGTGTAGACTGGGAAACAGTTTTTCGGTACTTGAATTAAAGCAATGATTTAGGAACACCTTTTGCTAATTAAAATAATGGTGCGAAATTTATAAAAATTATCAGTTAGACATATAAAGTTATTAATCAGATATCACATAAAAAAGATTTATTAAAATTGCATGCATTAGATACGTTATTAAAAACGGAGATGTAAATTTTTAAGAAATATATGCAAACATTATTCTCAAATTGCTCAATTAATTAATCAATGTATAATTTTAATCTGAAAGATACTTAAAGTTATTATGTTGCGTCGAAAAGCAAACCCTCTGAAAACAAGCAATTTGCCAAGCTGAATGAAAATGATAAATAAAAGATCTATTTTAAGAACCGTAAGGTATTTTCTTCTTCCTTACCACCTGGCTTCGAGGTGTAATTGGAAGTACGTGAGGCTGGCAATCGGTGGTCCCAACGGAACTCGAATCCTAGAAAGAACACTACACATGACGGACCTAATGACTAGCACATAACAGGGCTCGAAAAATAGAAAGATCTTGCTACAGGATTTTTAACATCAAAATTTCATACGGAGTTAAAATAGTAACACGTTGATAAAATGGCAGTTTTGTTAGGCTGCAAACCTGAATTTTTGTGTACCATACCTTAAAGAAATGCAGCTGAACATGACATGAAAACTAAAAAGAAGCAGCTACTGAAGTGAAATCAATATTAGTTAAGTGTCTAGCATTTGGGAAGTTTTTCTGAACAGTATGTCTAGGACTGAAAAGATAAACTAAAAAAATCTTTAAATTCCTAGAGATTTAAAAAAAATGCATCTAACGTAAGATTCGAAAAGAGAACGCTTAAACTATTATATGCTTTAGTGTCTTTTACCTAAATAGCTAATATTAGACTCTTACAGTTTCAACTTCTCAGCGTATAGCACGCATAAAGTTGAACTAATAACACAAGACTGAATAATAACCTTTAATACATTTATTGGTATTTATTTACATATATTTACATGACAAAAAACAGCACAAAAGAGTTTAAATTACTTAAACTTTCGAAAGCATTATTCACAATCTTGCAGTCCCTAATCATTGAGTATCATTTAACAAAGTCTCGAGTTTCATATTTCTGAAAAAATAAAACCAGTTTAAATTTTCATAATAGAGAACTGCTATAATTACTTAATTTTAACTCCTACAACTATTCTGCAGCAAAGCTTTGAGAATCAGACAGCAAGAGACAACAATTACCTTAACTACTGGCACATTTCTAACTGCTCATTTATAATAAATTATTTCTTTTGTGATAAATTCTCTAATAAAGTAAATAATTCTTTTAACGTAAATTGATATCATATTTCTAAGTGAATGATTCCGGAAAAATAAAGATGGGAAAAGGAGAGTGAAAAAAAATCTATACGGTTAAAATTTGAAGTTGAAATAGGACCTTGCTAGGTTCAAAGAAAATTAATGAAAATGGTTGGTTTTATATTTATTGTTTTAAGATAAAGTTATTCCAGAAATATTTAGTCCATTTTCAGTATTAGAAAAATATCTGATAAATGGCTTTTTTTTACGTTTGAAGAGGGTATGAAGAGAATTATTGCATGTTAGCCGATTCAATTTTGATGTCTTGTTTAAAACAGCTGAATGGAAAGGATATTTCCTGACAGGTCCAAAGAGACAGCTATAGAGAGAAAAACGAAATATCGTACCAGAGGTACCAAGATGCTCTGTTTGAGTCACATGGAAAATTCAAACGGTTATCAGCATACAGTTTAACGAACTTACGTGCAGTAAATTGTTTAAACAAGCAAAAATAAAATTATTTTTTACAAGTTAAAATTTAATGAAAACGCATAAAAAATTTACTGTAAAACAACGTAAAAATGTACACTATATAAATAAAAATTTTTAAAAATCTGAAAATTTTCAGATTTTATATTACGCCCAGCTTTTTTTGTGTGTTACCGTTATTTATTAAATATCACGTTCTTCGCACTTAAACCACAAAATTCAATTCAATAGCAATATCACAAAATAATTTAAAAAGAACATATCTTTAGAATTTCCGATACAAAGTCTCGCGCGCTGAACATAATTTTTTTCCCATACAGTGTTGACATTGCTCGATTTAAAATCGTTCAGTTGCTTAATCAAAAACACATATATGTTTCACAAAATATGAAATAGTCAATAAAACAAATTCCAAATCTGGGCTTCCAGATGCCCATATTCAAGTGGAGACGTACGTTATTCAAAATTGGATGGCTTTAGGTACCGTTGTTTTATCACAATGCGAGAACATACATACATTATAGCAAATTTCTCATTATTTCAATTCTTTAAACATAATACAGGGAGATAATATTTGGTGGCAACAATTTGAAAAGTGAAACGTCACAAAATGCCAAAATGAAATTAATAGACCTTCTGAGCTAACGCCCTTTGGGCTAAAAAGAAATAAAAAACATAATATATATGTTTTACAAAACTGCAAAACAATACTGAAGAAGGAGTTACATGCCCCGGATTACCACGATTATCGTACTGTTAATGGAACGAATTTCCTATTTCTTGCCCATCTATAAACGTGTTGTGTAAAAATGAACTATGAATAGATGCTAAACCCATAAGGTTGAACCCATGAATAGATGCTAAATCATGTACTTATGAAAAATATTAAAGCAATGAGAATTACGTAATGCATAAGCAACCGTCAGATTGTACTTAAGAGAAGTGTAGTGCTTAATGAATTTTAATAACCACCGCTTTATTTTTAGAACAAAAGATTTACCCAAACATTTTTTCCCTGGCCAGCCATTCTGGTTGTGGAAGAGATGACTGTGAATTATTGGGAGTAATAGGAAATCCTTTGATTAGAAGACAAATTTTTAAAAGCTAGATAAGATAAAATAATTCATTAACCTCAGCAGTGTCATTTAACCTCAGCAATGTTTTATCCCAACAGATGGCTTTTAATACAAACCAAACATCATAGCGATCAATTCTCTTGAATCAAATATCAGATAATTGAGATTTGCATCCGATTAAGCTTTCTAATAAGATAAAACAATTTCCACGTCCCTCATCAAATTGAAAGAATTTTCACAAGAGATCAATTTTATATGGTATTGAAAGTGTGTGTGGGATAAGTTTTTCAAGTCTAAAGGCTAAATATGCACCCACTTATCCATTTATTTTTATTGTAAGGCGTTTTAGAGTATCCCAAGAATATTGAAAATAATGAATTAACTTTTCATCGTAGATTTTTCTCATCTCGTATATAGCTTCAGGCTATTTGATTAATATCTCTTACTTTGAGTTTATGATAATATTTTTAATTTTCTTTTTTTCCCAGGTCAATCCCATGAGAGTATGCCTTTCTTTCCTCACGATGCATTCATTGAATATTTTCGTACGTGTATAAGATGAGTTAATAATGGACGAAATGCATTATTTGTAATCGAATCATCTTGTAATATGAATTATACTAAACCGTAACTATTGCTTTAAGCTTTACAAAAATGCTATTTTATTTTCTTTAGTAACTTTTTTTATTACTGTATTCTTCATTATTCTGTAATTCATAAATATGAAATGGTTTTCATTAAGTTATAATCACTAATGACAAAAGCAATGATAATAACATATTATCATTGCTTTAAGCTTCCCGAAAATACTTTTTCAGTTGAATGTTATTTCCTTAAATTACATTCCATTTATAATAATATAATTATATTTTATAATTTTTTTAATAATAAAATGATATTACAATTAATTTAATTCTTTAATTTTATAATTTTCCGTGATTTTTAAATTCACAGTGGCACTTCTGAGATCAAGTAATGATAAAGCAATGAAAATATTCTACAATTGCTTTCTACATTAACGTGCTTAAATAGTTTCACAAAAGAGCTTCAACCTTCGCAAAAGTGTTTTTTAATTTTGCAGATGGCCATATTCGGGTGGAAACGTTCAATATTCAAAATTTGATGGCTCTAAGTACCGTTGTTTTATCTCAATGTGAAAAGCATACATATATTTATGCAGAAACGTCATTATTAAATTCTTTGATTATAATATAGGGCTGTAATATTTGGTGGCAACAATTTAAAAAGTCACTCGCCGTAAAATACCAAAACGAAATTCTGGGCAAATTGACCCTTTGGACTAATAATAATTTATTATCACTGCTTTAAGCTTCTTAGCAATGCTATTTCATTTTTGACGAGTATTTGTTACTACTACTATTATTATCATTATCGCTATCATATTTCTTACTCTTCTTATACTGCAAGCCTTTAATTTACAATGGTACTTATGAATTTTTGCACTTTAATGCCGAGAGCTAAAACAAAAATTTTGAATTTAGGCGGAAGAAGCAAGTAATATTAAGTAGTGAAGTTTATAAGCACATCTCATTTTAAGGCCCTTAAAATTTTACTGATTTCAAGTGCTCAAAGAATAATGCCAAATTTGTTATATAAGAAAATATGGCATTTTTTATCCAGTATCAAAAATATTCGTTTAGGGCATTTTCTTTAATATTAAAATATCACCTTATTAAAATTATCTATTTGATTTATTCATTTTTATTCTGAATACTCTAAGAATTCAGTGTTCTGCCTATCATCTCTAATTTCATATATTTAATATACTGTTACGAATTTCGTATTTAGTTAGACATTTTTAGTAGAACTATAATTAAAATTGCGTTATTTCCCCGTGCAATGCAGCGGGTGAAAAATTTTAAGAGAAAGTTACTTCGGAAAAGTAAAAATACAAGAGCACGTGTATTTAACACTAAATAAAAGTTTACTTTGATAATTGATATTTAATTTGAATAAGTGTAATTGATTACTATGTTAGCTGTAACCTTTATTCTGCACTCTTTGCTTTAAAGAAAGTGCTAGAACTGTCTCGCGCTTCCGATTTAAAAAAAAAAGCTATAAAAGCCAGAGAGAAGCATTTCAGCTCAGTTGTTTAAGTGAGCTGTTGTTGTTTATATAGCTGTTGTAATTTTGTTCATCGGATAATCTTTCTCTGTGCTTTGGATTACGTTTTTTTAACGTTTTAGTAGTTTAAAATACAGCTACTGATTTTATTACTTGATGTTGTGATATTGTACAGCGTTTTGTTATATTTCTTCTGATAAGAATAATTTTTGTTAACTTTTTATCGGATTTGTGCATTCAATCTATTACGAACCCGTACGCCCGCAACAATACATTCTTGCAGTTCTTCGAAACTGTCATTAATATTGCAATGAAATTAGAGCTATCAGCGATAATATTGATTGCATTGAAATGTCGATTCACTTGTCTCTCGATTTAAATCAAAAGCTAAAATTGTAAAAGAGTGAAAATATTCGTGGTCCTAAGATAGGCTAAAAACTATGTTTCTTATTTAAGTAATACGCTAAATATCGAAGAATCAGGGTAATATCCATAAGGACTAGTTTCAAAGGCTTTCCGCACAGACGGTATAGTTGTTAGGGAAGCCGACTGCAGTACCAAAGGGCCTGGGTCTAAATCCCGGAGAAGGTATGTTGTATTTGTCCGTCCCCTCATAGGAGACAAATGTGGCCCACGAATTAGAGTCCTCCATAATAAAGTGACTACCGCTTCTGGCCTAAGTAGTAGCCAAATTCTGTGGAGGGTTGGGCCCGCCATTGAAAAAACAAATTTCAAAGGTTTAAATATACAACTTCTTCTTCAGCTGCAGAAGATCAAAATGCAACTGAATTGAAGAAATGCAAAATGCAAAATTTTGCACTTCTGCAGTTGAAGAATGTTCTATTTTTAAACCAAAGAATTTGTAAGTCCCTGCAAATTCTTTGATTTAAATCTTTAATTCTGAAAATTAAGCTGATTCTTTTTGCTTTAACTCCTCCAATAATACATATCTTGTATTAATAGAACGAGTGGTAAATGCAAGTACAAAAACAATACTGTTGAAGAAAATGTGTGTGTTATCCAGAGAAGATATAAACAATTAGAAAACTACAATATAAGCAAAATATTTTGCACAGCCTTTCAAATCAAAAAATTCGTATTTCTTGTTTTACTATGATATTTATTTTACTGCAACGAGCTGGAAGTGAAAGTCGCAATAATTCAGGATTTGGCCGCATAAAATCACTTGAGCAGTCACTGTCTTTGCTAATTTTCGAAAGTACTCGTTGATATAACCGGCATCAATGATTATGTTCAGCCACCCTCAAATTATTTAATCTTAGGAAAGCTTCATTACTTATTAATATGGGAAACGGAAATCAGCTTAAATGTCTTAGAATTTAGATAACAATCTTGTGTTGCTCCGGATGTAATGTAAGCTCCCTGTAGAAACTCCGCTAAGTGCGGTATTCATATTGGTCTTCAGGTTGAAGATCAAAATGAAGATGAAATTCTTAGCAGATTATGTAATATCAGTGAAATAACTGAAATATAATAGCGCTATACGTAAATGTTGCCAAAAATGCAAAGAATGACGAACAAATTTCTATATGAGGAAGAAACTGTAGCGGCTGATGGTTTCCCCATTATCTGAAAGACTGGCTCAATCATCCGTTTGCAGGTTTCCCCGAAAAAGTCATGCAACAAATGCGAATGCATTACAACAAATGGTTTAATCCGAAAAGCAAATGCATTCAGAAAAAACAATAATATATGCTGTAATAATTCTATACTAATTAGATAATTTTTTATGGTATTAGAAAATTGTACAATAGCGCTGCATATGTTCACAATGTCTTCACTGGGATGTATACTAAATTCAATACATTTTACTTTATATCAATTAAATGTTTTCAAAAACATTTTAAGAAAATGAAATTATTAAGAACCTTCGCGATTTCACCGTATTCATAAGAAAACGATCTCTGAAAGTGAAGAGTATTTCTGAGAACATTAATAATGGCCAGCTCCACAGAAGACCAAAATCACTGGAAATTGTTGATGATCGTGTTAAAGATGGCATTCTGTAAATATCATGATAACTGTGTTTATATATTTTAAACTGTTCGGTTTTACAAGCCTATAGTGATTAAATTTGAAAGCTATATTAATGGTTTAAGTTTTGACGAAAGCCAACACTCTTGAGTGCTACCTATCTGCGAGGCCACGTATATGAAAAATTAAAGATTTTGTATTACAAGAAGTGGCAAGCTCTGCTAAAGAGAATAGGTGATCAAAAGTTTTGAAAAAGCTTCGCTAAAGACGTTTTCAACATCAAAACTACCAAATTTCTGAAATTGAGATTTTATTAAAAACAATTTGGTAATCATGAAAGCTTGGCAAAAATTTCCCTTACAAATTCGAGTTAGATGTTAGACAGGAGAGATAAGACTAAGCAATAACTCAAATGTTTGAATTTTAATGCTTAAATTTAGCAAAACCTTACTTCAATAACAGGGACGAAATGGGTTTGTATCCTAAGGAACTAATCCTGCGTAACTAAATGTTTACGTTCTAATTCAAACTCTAAAAGGCGTGAAAATAGAGGAATTTCTCAGATTTCTGTGTATTGGACTCAGTGTGGCGGAGGCAACATTTGCCCCTAATGGTATAATAATAGCCTTGAGGGGGGCTGAAAGTTATAAAATCGATATGCAGAGCACCGGGGAGCATTCCGAAAGCATTCCATGAGTTCATAGAACGAGCTGCGGGAAAGGGAAGATAACCTGGAAAAATTCCAGATTCATAAAACGATAACTGCAAAGAAGACACATTTTAGAAAATACCAGAAAACACTTACTACCGCAGATATTTTTCCTAAATTTTACAGAATTCAAATGAAAATAGGCAAATTTTTAACTACAAAGGAGATTAACAGAAATGGTACAGACATACATCATTTACTTTATTGCGCTTGGCAGAAATTCCGCATTTTTACAGCTCGAAGTTTGCTGACAGACTTCTTTCGGGCCTGTGGTTCGACACTATTGTGCCAACCACATTTGTCCACTTAGTGTATCTGAGTCATATTCTGGTAATTCTTATAAAGTTTCAAAACATTTTAATTATTATCATACTAAATTAGGCCAAATACTAGTCGAACGATGGTCTGGAGATCAGCCATTAGTAATGTATTCATTTTTAAGTCTTCGAAAACTTTTTAATTAATTTATTTTGTTGTTAAATTATATATATATATATATATATATATATGTATGTATATATTGTGCATTTTACTATTCCTGCACATAGATAATTCGTAATGTTCCATTACCTATATTATGTCAATGTTACGATTATTAATAGTCGCACAATAACCTCTAATCGTTTAAAGTATCCAAACACACTCAGAGCATTTTTCTATAAAACGTAATATCCTAATGCTTCAATCTCATTTATAGCTTATGCTTTCATAAACATTAAAGATAGACAAACAATATTTGAAACGAATCATTATTATTTTATAAAAATTTTAATTAAGTACAGAAAAAATTAGGAAAAGTTTCCAAAAATTTCTGAAGTGCTACATGAGAACAGTTAAACTGTTGAAATTGGGATTACTAATAGTTATAACGTCTTAACCTTTAAAGCATCCAAGTATAATCAGAACATTTTTCTTAAATCTTACACAATAAACGTAATAATTTATTTGAAAAGCAATAGCATTGTACCACTATATTGCACTACCAATAGCACTATGTACCTCCTTCTAGCGCGTGTACTAATATTTAAAGAATATTGTTCTAATATTCTGGTAAATGTATACAGATGAACTTCTTTCAGTGTATTCACTAGAAAATAATATAAAAACAAAACACGAAGTTTCATAAATATGGGTAAAATAATGTTTTCAGCTGTCATGCTTGAGGAAATTCTGTATAAAAATCAGCTTTGAGAAAAAATGTATTTTAAGTTTAAATTATTCTATTCATACTCAATATTGTGCAGTAATAGCTAACACACACCGTATTTTTAAATGATACCTTATTATTGTTTATATTTAACTAATTTTTCTCCTTTAACCAACCTATTTTTTTCCTTCCTTGCTGTTGACATCTCAAACAATCAAAGGTGTCTCGATTCACTAACTCCATCCATCTAAAAAGATCTTCTCAATGTCCCAAAATGAAATAAATTATTTTAAGAACATTTGCTAAGCTTTTATATCTCTTCAGCTATAGGACAGCCATTGTGCAGCTAAATTGTCCTTCAGGATGGACTTCTTTAAAAGCCTTTGAAGTTTCTTGTTTGCTGCGCCCTGCGTTTCCCCCTGTAAGCTTAAACTTTTAAAAATAGTATATGTTTAGAATTCCAGGTATAAGATTAAGAGTTGCTATACATTGTTTAGCCCAGAAGAGCTATTTTCTCAAATCTCACTTTTCTGCTGACTCAATTTTGTTGTGCTTTGTTTGCTGACTCAATTCACTTTTCTAATAACTAGCCGCTAGTGCGGCCAGCTGTCTAAAATAGTTAGTATGGGAACAAAAAATATATATAATGCTTTTGATAAATCCATCTAGTGTCATTTCGCGGTTCCAGCTAATAATTAATAAAGAGGTAAAGAGGCTGCCTTTATTAGTTTTTAAATCGCTTAGTTTGTTAATCAATAACAGGCAAATTATATCGAAGAAAAATTAATATCTTATGCTTCGTTAAATGGCAATAAACTGGCACATGGAAATAAAAAATATTTTACAAGACCATACAATATTTTGAAGTTTCGGGAATTAGTTCCTTCTACTCCGTTGCAGACAGCAAGAGTCAGGTGTAGTAGTCAGCTGTGAAATGTATGTCAAGAATATTTTAATTTTTCTTTGCATGAAAGCAGAAAGGTGACACATTAAAATTACGCCAATTGTTTCAAAAGAAGAGTTTTAGCTGAGTATGCGTGCTTTCCTTGGTGTCGTGGTTCGCCGTTTTGAACTGAAATTATACTGCTTTGAAGTTATTTAGCACTGCAGTGAGAAGTGTGAGCAGTTTTGGAAATGTATTATTTGATGGTTTCGAATTTTAAATAGGTATGCAAAATATTTCGTACAGCATTTCTGTAGAATTTCAGATAAAGTGTTGAATGCTGCTATTCATATTATTTCTTTAAAAATAATATATGGCGATAACACTTGGTTGCAACATATTTTATTTGTGTTTATACATTTTTTTACACATTTTCTATATTATTTCTTTAAAAATTGTACATGATCATAATAACCAAGATCCAGATTTTGATATTTGATAGCGTATGCATTTTTTTTTGTTAGGGAGGTATACTTATAATAGTTTCTACTTTTAAAGCATTTGTAAACGTTTAGAGTAGTTCTGTCCTTTTTGGAGTATACGTTTGGCAAATTAGAAGTATATTCTAGTAATCAAACTGAAAAATAAAGTTATCCTTGAACACAGTGTCAACGCCTATGAACTCATCTTTACTAGACAGGTATTTCCTATCCACAGAAAACTGGTTATGTAATCTGCTAATCCTATCTGTCACGACCGGATTTTTCCATATGAATGTTTTTTCTAAGCATTTTTTATACCGACGCTTCTTAACTCCTTAAGACGTTTACTCTAGTATAGCCCGTCGGGTACAAGTTAAGGAATGACCTTGTATCTTTCCATTTTTTAAAAAATGAATTATCGGATTATTAATGCCTTGAGCGCAGAAGTCATTTGGAGAACGAAAGAACAGCGAAACGAGTAGTGTATTTTTAAAATATCAAATTTTCGTTTCTATATGTTTTGTTTCAATCTTTTCGCAAGAGGTTAGGACAGAAAATTTCCCTTCACATACCAGTTTTAAAGTAAAGCTTCTTACTTTTGAAACAACGCTTCCTAAGGTTTCTCATAAGGATTTATACACATAAAGTTTTTTCGCTACATACTTTTCCTTAATTCGATATAACATAGGCATTTTTGAAATAAAAAAGCAATGATTTCTATATTCAATATGCTTTTCACATTCCTCTAAAGAAATTGAATAACTCTAGACTTTGTCAGTTTTTATAAAAGAATACATAAGCCAATTGATAATAGATGAATCTACCCATCGAAAAAAAAAACTATATAGGCGATTGTTTCTTGGAAACAGAGGAGAAAATTAAAGAAACTATGAAAGGGATAAGATGTTTATTTCAATTAATGAAACCAATGATGCTGTTGGTTTTCATGTGTGTAATGTAATAACAGGTACTCTGGATCCAGATTTAGCTGGTAAGATATTTTCACTTAATGTCTACAAACTCCAAAAAGTGATCCATTCTGTAATTTGTCAGTTGTTTGGAAAATCACTAAACATTGAAGGAAATTTTGAGCACATTACACACGATTTCAATTATTAAAGTTTCATAAAAGCTAAATATGAAATGTGTCGATGCAATAAATTACATTGACAAATTAGACAACGTTTTGAAAAAAGGCCAAATGCAAAGTTTTTAATAATACATTTACTAAATTCAACACTTTTTTGACTAATTACTGTGGTTTCCAAAACTACGCGGAAAGTCTCCCTCATCTTGACAGGAGAGGTGTACTCTTTTGAAACTGAAGAAATGGTAACGATAAGTAGTGCATATTTTTAAATATTATCCAATAGATGACGAGAGAAGCTTCTCATGATATGAAGACTTATGTACTGATAGTAGAAAATCTTTCACTCTCGAAAATATACCGAAGCGCTTAATAATTCAGTGCAATTATAATATGTCTGTGTAAGGTTGAAAATTCGTAAGGAAAAATATAATTCAAGTGATAGCTATATGAAATTGTTTGGACTTTAATCCGTTTATTATTCTTTATCAAAAGTTATCCGTTTTCAATATTCCTTTTCACTCTTTGTACGAAGCAAAGTAAGTATTGTAATCACGAAAAATTCCGGGTATCATATTTCAAAGAAAATATACATTTTGACCGCTGTTGAATGCAATTTAACGATGGTGTTGAGTGACATCTGTAAGTAAGAACAGAATAAAGGACTCTTTTTCCCCAAACGAATTATAAACCTGATTTAAAATGGATTCAGAAGATATTTTTTCCGTGGCGTCTGTAAGTTAAAATGGATTCAGAAGAGAGTTTTTTCGTGACGTACGCAAGTATGTATGTATGTACATCGCCTAACTTAAAAACGAGTAGCCTCAGAACGTTGAAATTCTATATATAGGACTACTATAGCATGTAGTTGTACACCTGCCTTTTTGGTTGCAATCGGCCGAACCAAAAGTATATAAATATAATATATATATATATATATATCCACTCTGTTACTCGGCTCAGTGAGCTCAGTTTTTTATTCTTCTATGTTAGTAAATAGTGCATATTTTGCTTTAAAAATGATTGAATTACGTTGTTCTTATCTTCCGGTTAAGGTTTTTATGCCTTTAATTAATCTGCATGCAATAGTTGTAGAATTATCAGCAATTTTAAAATTGTTTATGGCCTTCTAAGCTTAATGTTTGTTACCATAGTAGCTATATTTGTTCACATTTGAAACTTAGCAGAATAAGGAATTAAGTCTTTCTGCACCTTCAGTGTCTTTTTGCCGAGTGGGACGAAAGGAAAACTTTTAGTTTTGAGCACTGAAAATCTGCCTTCTTACCTGCTGATCGAATTGCTTGTTTTTGCGTTGAAACTCTAATTTTAATTGCAAAAATTGTTGTTTAAATTGTTATGACTACTGTTTTATATTTTTCTACATTTTTTTAATTTTTAATAAAGGTATTTTGAGGTTTTATGTATTTTTCCCTTGCCGCGAAGTGAGAAGTGAATTAATTTCAGGAGAAATATATCTGTAATGAAATTCGAGGAAATAAGTTTAAATGAAATGCACGAAAAAATGCGTGTAATTTAACATTCTGTGCATAGAAGTCATCTGATGTACACATGAGATTTTTTTTATTCCATTCTAAAGAGGTCGTTTTTTTAATTAATTTCTTTTAATTTTATTAGAGAGAGGTCTTGATTTTTAAGGGCATTTTTTTTTCTATTTTAAATGCAATTTTCGCCCACCAAGCGGTAAAACCACTGGTTTCTGGACACCTTCAGTCAAGCGATAAAAGCTGCTGAACATTGGTAGTTCGGTCTGGAGTGCCTGTCTCAGCGGGCTGGCTAGATGTGTGTTTTCGTGGTTTTCTCGATGTGTAACGATCCGATTTCCTCATGAATACCAGGCAGTTTTCCATAAAACGTCCTCCACTGGACATCCCTCCCTTTCCGTGTAGTGCCTAAAGTCGGAGCACGTAATAAAATAAAAGGGACATTTTTGGGGAATTTTTAGGTCATGAAAATACGGCCTCCGTTAATAACATTTGGTGGAGGATTTGAAAAGTGATACAGACCCAAAAAATGAGATTTAAAACTAATAGCACCTGCGGTGCTAAACAGGTAAATGCATACTGCCATATACATCTATGTATAGAGTGAGTCAGAAATATGAGGTGAGTCAGGTGTTTATAAATGAATGTTGTGGCTTTAAAAATAATAAATAAATTGATGTATCACTTTATATGGGCAAACTTTACAGCATAAACAGCCGCAACTGTCCAAGTTTTTGAAGGATTAATCAAAATCCTTCAGTATGTGCACCCTTGGTCCCATGACACACATCTACGCGGTAATCAAATTCTTTCCATACTCGGTGTAACATGTTCGCCGTAACGCTCTGCAGTGCATGCTTTATCCGACCACAAACTTTCTCAAGGAACACGGGCATTGGCGTACATAAACTCGGTCTTTAAGAAGCCCCTAAAAAACGAAATCACATGGTGTTAAATCCGGAGAACAGGGTGACCGGGAGAGAAGGTTGTTGTCTGTTGTTGCAGCATGTCCATTCAAGCGTTAATGACGACCACAAATAAGAGGCTCTCGTACATTCCTGTGAAAAGGGGGCGGAGCACCGTCCAGTTTCAAAATGTAATCATCATAAATGGTATCTAGCTAGGGTAACAACCAGGTTTCCAGTATGACTAGAAATGAGTCACAGATCACAGTTTCTTCGAAGACAAATGTACCGTGTACTTTCTTGCGGGACACCACACTGAAAACGTGCACGAAACTCACGCTGCACGGAAACTCAAACCTCAAAAAGGAGCACTTCAAAAAGGAGCACACAGAATGCCTTTTCGTATTGCGGCGCCATCTTAGAAACTGGCACTGCGACAAGCATATAGCAGGTAGCACATGAGAAACTTGGACAGATGCCACTGCTTACGGTGTAGGTCTTACACGGGTAAGTTAAACACATCGATATATTATTCATTTTTAAAACCACACCATTCATTTCCAAACACCCTGTCGCATAATAAATTTGAAACTTCATTCCAGTAACATCCCAGTCTCCCAGACGGTATAGTGGTTAGGGGAGCCTACTACGGTACCGAAGGGCGCGGTTTCGAATCCCGGAGAAGATATTGATGTCTGTAAATGTGTAGTGTTGGTGCGGCATGGCGGCTCTTTAAATATGCTGGGAGCCGAAAGTCCTCTCGTGTGGATTGGTAGGAGATAAGAGGGGTGGGAGATCCCCGCATCCCCCCCCGGGGTTCTATCGCTCAATATTGGTGGTGGAAAACAGAAATCCAACCTTTCTTCGGAGTAGGCTCTGGCAACCATTGTTCCATGGGATATAGACAAGATAACAACAACAAGTAGCATCCGCGTGCTTATATCATTAACTAAGATGGCACTGAAAATACAAAAACAAATTATAGTGGCAACTTCGGTAACAGCATCATAGAAGGATTGCGCCGAGAAACTGAAAAGACGCAAATTTTAACGCAATATTATTTCCGTTAATTTAAATAGAGAAATGACTCACTGCAACAGAAAGCATCCAGAAAAGAAAAAGGATCCCTCGATAATTCAACGCGTCTGAATAACTAGGACTGTTCTGTTCAGCGAGACTTTTGAGGCAAGCGAGTCTGGTTGGTAATACCTAATCTGAATACTTAACTTTCCAATGCCATATCTCATTTTTCGCAGCCACAATTCTGTCACCATGCGATACGATTTAAAAGCATAACCATACTTCCTACTCTTTCAGTCCTTTACAATAATACATGCGACTTTTTTTTAAAAAAATTATAATATTTTTTACTATTGTACATTTTTGCTGAATAGTAGCCAAATGGCTGAAATGGCTAAGCAATAGTAGCTCGAATCCCGGCGTAAGCATGTGATAAGGAAAGAGAGATGGGAGACCCGTATACCCGAGGCTATCTCTTTCAAAATTGGGGGGGGCGGAAATGAACTAAATTAGGCTGTCACCTATATGGTGCTCAAGACGCTTGCCAACGACAGACGCACATGACTCCTTGCCACCATGAGTGTCGTGGGTTTGTGCTGACTTTTCTCGGACAAGTAAGATTAGTAACAACAAATAACAAACTTTTTATCTGTGGGTAGTTTCGAAATTCCGACAGAATGTTGTCCTTTTTAACATGATGGTCTATAGACAGCCAAGCACATTATTTTGAAATGACATTTTTAGCGGGAAAATACTTTCACCTTATTCCAGATACACATTCTTTAAATGAAGATTTAAGAAACATTCCGAAACTGTGATATATCGATAAGCGTTGAAACGCGAAAATACTGTGCTCATTATCTCTGTGAGGTCAACGTTCTTAGTAAAAGAGAAAGTTTTCCCAAACTCATTCAAACACCCGAAATGCCTTTAATAGAAATGAACTGAGAATCCACTGGAGAAATGAACTGGGAATCGCAGAACGAAACATTGGCATTAGAGTTTCTATCTCTTTATTTCAGTAAGAGTCATGAACTTAAGATAGCTTCTTAGTATAACAAAAGGATCAAACTGAACGGTAATTGAACGCACGTACAAAGCTGTTCAATTACATTTAGTTACCTAACTCATTCCAGTGTTTTCTTTTCGAACTTAAGCGAGTTCCGCAAAGAATAAAAGAAAGGGTAATATTTTATTGCCATTCGATCTGGCCACACACCCTTCCACCGTGATGTTTTCTTCTTCAATATTTTATTCTTGTTTTTTCCTCAGTATCTTCCGAAGTCCACGAAAAACGAGTCTTTCCAAGTCTAACTCCACCGGGAATGGAAAGCGAACATGTTCAAAATCGATCGTTTCTTATTTTTTTGTTTTTCGAAATGGCCCGTAGATGGCGCTACAATATCGGCCGCTGTGCATACCGTTCGATATTGCCACTACAATAGAAGTAATACAGTGATCGGGAACGCGCAGTCGACGGTCCTGGTTGCTGGCTATGGCCGCGTTCAATTGCTCTGATAATTTTAACATACGGAAAGGTTAAAAAATTATTTCCTTTGCACTGAATCCAGCAATTTGTAGAGGATATTGCTCAATTTTTTGGAGCCAGCAATATAAATTTTGAGGCGATGAGTTTGAGCTTGGATTGCAGCTTGAGGACCGTTTTTGGTAAGATTTTTGCATAATCGTCTGCTTTTCTATGCTTATTTTTTTTGCCTGAAGAAAACTTTTAGCAATAAATATGAATTTTATCAAATCTATGAAATTTATCTATGAAATTCCAATTTCAGGTGAGTTTTACGTTCAGAAACTAAAGCCTTACTTGCGCTAAAAAAGAAATATGGAATTCTAAAATCTATGTATTAAATAATAATAATAATAATAATAATAATGAAGGCATTATACATTTTATCTTTCAATTAAAGAAGATTCGGAAGGTAATTACTATAATGCTCTGCTTTAATATTTTCGGAAACCTCTTTCCGTTGGAAATGTGGATGGAGCATTAAAGAATGAGAATCTGCACGAATTTTTTCCTTGAAGAACATTGTTATCAGATTAATCTTTTGTTTTCTATATTTTGGCCCTAACACTTTTATTTATAATTTTCTCGAAATTCTATTACGAGTTCTGCTAAGTTACCTTGCTATTGAAATACGCATTTCCTTTTCCTATGACGAGATTTTCTTAAAACTGAAAATATCGATTAGATACTTTACACTTAAAATGTGTATCGATATTAGAAATGAGATTTAATAAAGAGGAAAGCTCACCATACATGTAAATACTTTGATTATAATGAAATCGATGATTATAATGAAAATTAACATTATTTTCATACAATGCAAGTTTTTTCATCGATATAAGATAAATTGCATCATTAATTAAAACGGTTTTAGAACATTCATAATTAAATAGCACTAAAAACATACCCTCATCTGAATTTTTAGAACCTCAAAAATGAAATTTTCTTTATATGTTAATTTTTATATTGATTTTAATAGCCTGAAAAGGAAATGTTCGGAGATTTAACAAAGGGGAAAAAAGCGAGATTTTAGCTGTCGCAAGTATTTCTAAATTCAGAATAAAATCTTTATGAGATATTTATAAAATTGAAAAAAATATAATTTTTTAGTTTGTTTATCGTTGTATTTGGGCCGTAAGTTTATGAATTTTAAATATGTAACAAACTTTTAATATTTTTATTGTTGTATTTAACCTTGATTTTCGTATTTTAATTTAACAATCAGCTACGGCGTCAAGTACTTCACGTAATTCAAAAATTATTTTTATTTTTGCAAGACATTCTTCATATATTATAACAAAGGTTCCCAGAGTAGATTGTCGATCGCGACTCACCAAAGGGTCCGGACCCACTGCTGACCCTTTGGCCGCCCCACTCCATTTTGGGGGGGGGCGGGAGTGGGTCACAAAAAATTCTGATTCAAGTGGATTGCTTTATTTGAAAATTACAAAGCACTCTAGAACTATCTGCCTAAAGTTGCACATTTTCGTTCAGGATTTTCTAAAAGAAGCTGGCTAATATTTGCGTTACACATGGAAAAACCACGAAAGCACCCATCTAATTAACCCATTCATCAGTACCTGAACTTTAATTAAGATATTAGTATTAAGCAGTTTTATTTACTTGGCTACTGGGAAGGAGAAAAGATCTGAAGTACGCTTTTTTTAACCGCATAAGTACATATGTGTATATGTATGTAGCAAGAGAGAAATGTACTATTAATTAACGCTGTTAAGTGCTATTAGTTATGATATCATTTATAAATAGGAACAATGACAATTATCAATTATTTATCATGACAGCCTATTACATTATTTTATACAATTTCCTTTTTTTTTTCTTTTTAAAGAGAAGGGATATATATGTAGGTTGTGATAAATCGCAACTATATGCATGTAGGCCGCGGTATATCCCAACTATATATAGCTGGGTCACGAAAAATCTCTATTATATCCAACCTGGTGGTAAAGATTTCGGAAACATTGTATTGTATTACCAGTTACATTTCCTTGCAACAAAGCCAGCAACTCAGTAAAGCGAGTCACAAGAATTGCTCTGCCTCTTTGTATGACGTAACGCATGTGTTTTTTACCTTATTATCTCACAGATCATAATACTTTACGCAACTACGATTTGTAAAGTAATAAGACTGTTTCATTTATTATTTATGCGTCTTCTGTTAGGGAATATTTTACCTTTGTGTTTACAAATTGGCTAACTATTTAGACCAAGTACAGTTTCAGGATCTTCCCGAATTCGCGTTCTCTCTACCATTGATAATTTCTAGCTTTTGATTTAAAATGAGAGATCTACGGCGTTTCCCTTGAATATTTAGGAGCAACTGTGTGGTTTATAATTGACTTAATTTCTATGCAATATTAATGAAAATATCTGAAGTGTTCTAAGAATTAACATCCTGTATATTACTATAAAGAATCCTATAAATTTACTGCATTTACTGTAAGATGTGCTAAATAGCCTTGGGGAAAAGAGGAAGAGAAATTCGTAAGATAGAAAATTTTAAGTAGTTGGTGTAATTACATAATAATCACTCAGCATTTGAATAATAACCGCAATAGCTGTCATTGAACATTTATGATCTATTTTGATTATTGTTCTATTATTAGGCCTAATTATGTTTTAATAATAATGAAGAATTGGAAATATTGCAAATATGAGAGCTAATGCATCTGCATACACAGCCGAATAATTTGGTCGATGCATAATTGCCATACAACTTTGATTATTAAAAGAAGAGTAATAGTACAATATCTGCAAGCAAATTCACGCATTTACATCCTTGAATTCGAAGCGCAGTAAAAGAAGTATACTTGTATATATGTATTTGTTTCCTTTACTTTTATAGGAAATATACTTAACGATTTGCTATTAATTTATGTGAATGGGTATATTGAAAAAGAGTGTTAGCGATGGTATGTTCAAGCGTTGTCTTGTTGCCTATTTTTGACTTCGCAAGATTATAAAATCGCAAGATTATAAGATAGAACTTTAAATGGACTGGTACTCAGTGCTGTCTTGAATATGCTGTCTTGAATATCAACGTTATCTATT
This sequence comes from Stegodyphus mimosarum, assembly GCA_000611955.2. Lineage (NCBI taxonomy): Eukaryota > Metazoa > Arthropoda > Arachnida > Araneae > Eresidae > Stegodyphus > Stegodyphus mimosarum. The sequence continues at coordinate 67,722 of KK111998.1, read as the reverse complement.
TTTATATAAGAACAGATATTATCAATTTTCAGCGAATTCCTTGATCCTATAATCCTGCATAATTTCTTCAGGAAACACTTACAGTATTTTTTTTCACTGTCTTGGGAAACACGCAGCTTCCAGCCGCATAAGCAGTTGTCTTTTATTCAGTATCATAGTTCACTTCCAGTATTCAAAAACTTAATTACGGATAGCTGCTTTTATTTTAAAGTTAAAAAAAATCTGGAAGGTTTCAGACTTTAACGGCCGCCCAAAAGGACTTGCTAAGGTTTTCTACGCTTTCACTGAAATCGCGGTCTACCAATCTGCTGTTACACTCACTCCTACTAACCCAACTTTATTTTTGCTTTTTTAGCTTTATTATTGAGCATCGTTTTCTTCACGCGTATGCGATATACAATTCAACAGCAAAATTACAAAAATTTTAAATGCACTATAGCGATAATACGTTTAGAATTCTCGATACAGCATTAAGTGTTGGCCTAACATTTTTCTGCTTTTTTTTTCCAGTCTTTTCTCAGTTCATCATATCAATGTTCAGTTTTCTTATTAAGATAGTTTTACAAAACTTTTTTTAAAATTTTTATTATTAACGTTTTGTGTCTTAACTTTATTAAATATCACGTTTTGGTATCACTTTATTTATTAAATATCACGTTTTATTGTTTTACCACAGGGCTGGGAACATACATATATATTGATGCAGATTCTTCATTCTTTAATTTCTTTAAATATAATACAGGGCGATAATATTTGGTGGCAGCGATTTGAAAAATGATACAAGGCGTTTACATATTACGATGCAAACTGCCGTTTCGAGACTAACGTGCCTTTTGTGCTAATAATTTGAAACTCGATTTATCCGGCTATTCGAGGTTCAACGCCAAAACTACATTTCTGCGGTCGCATATGTTATCCTGTGAAACTAGTAAGTAGCACTAGCTTTACAACGGTCAACTATATTCCTTGCAAATGATTACAGAAATACTAAAATATTCTGAGATATAGACATTAAAAAAACTAACTGTTTGGTACCAGATCATTTAAATGACCGTTAAAAGAAGCATGTATCTATTGCTTTTGTCAAAATCGAATATAATTAGTAAGACTAGGAATACTTACCTTTATATGATATTAAGTTGTTTAAAACTTTGCAGGGCGAAAATTTCGATCTTAGTTAGAATGGTGTACAAATAATAAGCTGAAGGTACATTCTGCTCAAACAAAAAATGGGACATTTCTATATCTCCCGTTCTAATGGGCCGATCAATGAAGTTTAATTTGTGTTTTTCATGTCCCGAAAGCGTGACTTAGGGTATATATTAGCTTTGTACATACGATTGTTCTAACATAAGTATTTTGATACAAAATCGGGCTTTTTCTGAGATTTATCTTGACGCAATTTTCTCAGTTTGTGCCAAGAGTAATTCATTTGGTGAAATTCTTCATTTATGGTAACCTATTTTCCTTTCCTTCCACTGTGCACTGTGTCTAATGTATCTTTCATTCTCTGAAATAATTTGAAGAAAGTGCGTAAACCGCATTTGGCGTCATTATCGCTTTCAATAAATATGCCAAAAATTTCAGAACGCCCCTATATATAAATTCACGTATATTTTAGGAAATTTTAAGTAAAGAATTCTAATCTTTTGCAGATGTGTCTGACCAGAATACCTATGTTAAACAACGGTATATATAAATCTAATACTTATTCCAAGTCGCGCTTTTAAGACATGAAAAACGCGTGTTAAATTTCTTCAATCGGCCTAGTAGAACGCGAAATATAGAACTGTCCTCCTTTTTTTGGATCTTTAACAAATTCCTTTGATTGATCATTTCCTTGCAATATTATTTTAATAGTATGGTTATCCTATTTTTTAATCTGGTTTCGTTCACTGGAGCAAATGGATTGATTGGAATTAATATTAAACTTTCACTCCGAGGTTCTAAAAACGTTTTATTCATTATAGTGTTATATTTTAACAAAAAAATTGTTTACTGCTTTTTAAAAAATTTCGAAATGTTTAAATTCGCTACCTTAAAAATGTAAATTAATACTCTTAGTTTTTTTCCGATTTTTTTTTTTTTTAATATTTAGCTTCAATCTCAAGCGAAAAAATTACAGATGTGTATGCTAAGTTTTACTTCGTGTTTTTTAATTAGTCACTAAAACTAAATTTTTAAAAATTTCCGAAGAAGAGACGAAGATAAAAACAAAATCTGTGATAAATGAGAAACTTTTTCTCCGATATTACAGAAATTCAATTAAAATGCTAATTAGACGCAAATTCGTGTTGAAAAACTACGTTTTCAAATTTTCTGAACGCAAATTAAAAATATGAGGATTATTCAGCATGACTTCATATGTTTCATATAGTAAATAATTATATAAGTTCGGTTCCTAGTATGCACTAATCTACTTGGCATCTCATTATAAATTCAAGAAGCGCTTATAAGAAGACTGAATTAGAAACAGAATTAATAAATAATGTAATTGATGTCCATGGGTAAAGGAGAAGCTTTATTGCTGAAACAAAAGGCAAACTTGGCGTAGTAAATCGTTACATTTAGCCTCCAAAGACTTAAACCGAGAGATGCACCTATAAGTTATTTCTTCCGCCTTCTTAGCATGCCTTCGTGGTGTAATGGCCAGCACACTCGGCGCGTATCGAGATACCCGAGGTTCGAGTCCCGAGGAGGGCATTGCTCATTTTTCGTGACTCCTGCTTTGAAATAACCTAATGTTTCTAGAGTGGCGCCCGAACTAAAAATGGTGGTGAATGATAATTCTCCACCACGAGGATTTACGTGCCTCTGTCTTGTCGCCCGATGTGTGGAGGAGAATGTAAAGAATAATAGTATATTTTTTTGTAGTTAACATGGTTAACACATTTAACCTGACTCACCTATCCAAAGAAACCTAATATAGCTCTACAAACAATTGTAGAAATATTTGTCTAATGAGACTTTTCGCACATTTCAGAGACACTTGATGTGTTCACCTTCCTTGATGAGATAAATATCTATACGATAATCTATTTCATAGCATACTTATCAGCATGCTTATCTATCAGCTCTTAGCATTCTAACATACTGGTTAGGTCTGCTCGATATGGATATCGAATAGGATATGGTGTCCCATATGCTCACTCACGACTTGTACGATTAAAATTTCCTTTCCTATGAATGTACAATCTGCATCCAAAAAAACGATGGGGTCAGTTCTATATCTCCCATTCTACTGGGCCGATTGACGAAATTCAATTGGCGTTCGTAATGTTTTGAAAGCGTGACTTGGGATATATATTAGATTTATATATAGCATTGTTCTTATATAGGTATTCTGACAGAAAAGCGGATTTTTCTGAAATGATATATCGAGTTTTTTCCCAAATTTCGATTCTACGACTCCATTCATGCCTAAATATTAAATTTTGTAAAATTTGTTTAGAAATATAGATAGCAATTTAAAAATTTATCTCGGTTCACTTTTTTTTAGTTTGCGCAGAGAAAAATTAATTCACTTGGCGAAATTTTTAATTTATGGTCATCTATCTTCTTTTCCCTTTCACTGTGCACGACGGAAAAAAAATGCATCTTTCACTGTTTGAAATAATTTTAACAAAGTGCGTAAACCACATATGTAGAATCACGTATACCTTAGGAAATTTTTAGATAAAAACTCTATTTTTTTCTATCAGGTATTCCTAGAAATATATCTACTTTAAGGTAATAAAGTTATAATTAAAAACGTTTTCAAAAAATTACTAAAATTTACTACAAAAGTACAGATTTTAAAAATAAATCAGGAATGTCTGCGGATTTTATTTCGATTGAATCTAAATTTTGAATTGTGAAAGAAGGACTCAAGTGAGTGTAATAAAAAATAGGTAGGAATAAATATATGTCACATTCAATTAACACTGAGGAGCTAAAATTTTGAGAGCTAATTTTTTAAAAACTACTCGTGCGATTTTTCAAAACTTGGCACTTTGGCATAATCTAAGGACAGAAAAAGTCTGATTTTGTGTCGAAACAGCTATGTTAGAACAATGCTATATATAAATCTAATACACATCATAAGTCGCGATTTCGAGACAGAAAAAATGCAAGTTTCGTCCTTGGAAACTATAGAATTGTCTTTTTTTTTGGATAGGTGTGAGTGTGCGTGCGTGCGTGCGTGCGTGTGCGCGCGCGTGCAGAGTGTAAATTGCATTGTAGATATAAATCGTACATTGTAGAGATTTCTTTTTAAAGTAGTGTCTGTTATCCTAAGACCCGTTTTTAAAGTTATGAAAAAATCGTTCGCTGTGGCGGTTTGTGGATCCCCTCAAATGTTAAGTGTATAGATAACTGTGGAAAATGACTAGAAATAAGTACATGCCAGTTTTCTTCAAAAAATCCTCCACAAAATCATTCCTTCCCTCAGGCACATATCTTTCATGTGCTTTGCAATATTCAAATAACTTAATCTCACCATCTACCTCGTCTGGTAGTTCTTCGCTGACTTAGGATTCTCGCGGAAAAAAACGTTGAGCAGTTCAGGATTCAAAGTCCTAGTTTCGATTTCATAGATTTATTTATTTATTTCTAATGAAAAGACTATTAAAATTTATTAAAATTTAACAAATAATTAAATAGTTATATTATATACTAGAATATTTGAATTTAGTTTTATTTGATAATCTCGAAAAATTTTGATTTTCGTGAAGTTAAACAATTCCTTAAATTCAAATAAAATTAGTAAGTGTATTTATTGCTAAGGTATTTGAAATGATACTATAATAAAGTATATTGTAAGGCTTGTATCTAAAATGAAATTAACTTCAATTATAAGTTAATAAAATTTTCAAAATCTCCTATAGTGAGAAAAGAAAATTTGGAGCGTAGATCATTGCACGTTATGCACTACAAACATGGTTACAAATAATGGATAAGCAAATCTATTTTATAAAAATAATTTATTGTGGGTAGAATAAAAACTACGTGTGTTTTTCAGGAAAATAATTTTATTATACAAGTATTTTACTTTGAAAAACGCGCTGGTGGTCTAAATGTAACCGAACAACTAGACTTCTATTTTCTAAATATGGGTCTTTTGACTGAGAAGTGCAAAATTCGAGAAATCTTTTTATAAACAATTAGCTACGTATTACAAATTTATGTGCTATCGTTATATCATGGCAGTTGGAAAGCCGGCTGTTATAGCTCATGGACCTCAATTCGAATCTCGAAGAATGTTTGTAAGTGCATAATGTCTTTGCGGCATGGAAGTACACTGGTGCGCAAAACTTAAGCAACGATGTAAAAATTTAGCAGATAGCCATGAAATTGCAGAAAAGGAGGTCTGGGGATCTGTACAATGAACACGTAAGTCAGTAGAAACGTCTTGCGTCATATCAGGAACGAAACGTCAGAGGCGATGTGAGCGTGCACAAAACGCGTGATGTCGACACGTGCAGCTTAACAGTAGAAAAAAAGGAAGGACAGAGACGCAATTCAACATATTCGCTGCAAGTGCCAGTGAGTCAGTTCGTGAAGTATGGCTAGAAGAAATCACCCGGACGTCTTCACACGTGGAAGAGTGATTGGAAAGCTGGAGGAGGGGCGTACTGTCAAAAGTGTAGCTGCAGAGTTCGGAATCAACAAAAGTGTCGTTTCGCGCGCTTGGAAACCGTGCCAAACCACAGGTGCAGCTGTTAGAAAGGTTAGTGGTGGCCGCCCGAGGACGACATCTGCAGGGGATGACCGATATATCGTCCTGCAAGCGAAAAGAGGCCGACAGCAGTCAGCAAGTGCCATTGCTCAGCAACTCTGTACAGCAACGAGGCGACAAGTGTCGCGGTTTACTGTGGCCAGACGCCTTCACAAAGGAGGCCTATTCGCCCGCCGTCCTGAACGCTGCCTCCCGTTAACAGTTGGCCACCGTTTACAGTGGTGCACAGAGCACAAAAACTGGACAACTGATCAATGGAGTCGTGTCATCTTTACGGATGAGAGTCGGTTCAGTACCAGAAGCGATTCTCAACGCGTTTTGATTTGGAGAGAGGTCGGGACCCGGTTTTATCCCAATAACATCAAGAAAAGACACCGTAACGGTGGTCCTGGAGTTCTTGTCTGGGGAGGCATTATGCTGAACGGGCGAACTGAGCTCCACATTTTCGACAGAGAGTCTGTAACCGGGGATCCCTATTGTGAAGAGGTACTCCTTCCCCATGTGCATCTGTTCCGAGGTGCCATTGGCCCAGACTTCATTTTTATGGATGATAATGCACGGCCACATCCGACTCTTGCTGTTGAGGAGATACTGGAAAGTGAAGATATCACTCGAACGGATTGGCCAGCGTACTCCCCAGATTTAAATCCCATCGAACATGTGTGGGGTGCTTTAGGGAGACGCATTGCGGCACGCTTACATCCTCCGTATAACACCCAACAACTCAAACAGATGCTGATTGAGGAATGGGTACTCCTACCGCAATAAATGTTGCACCAGCTGGTTTTGAGTATGCGGAGACGGTGCGAAGCAACCATTGCAGTAACGGGAGGGCATATCCCATATTAAGGAACATCTGCTTGTTGTTCTTCCTCTTGGATAGACAATCATGAGTCACGATACTATGCGTTCAATAAAGCTTGTTTTTGTTTGATTCCATACCGTATGCATTGTATTCCTTTTTCAGCTCCGATGCTTATATCATCCTTTACGTACATAATACTCTCCTTCATTTCTGCATTTCATGTCTTTCAGTTGATTCCTCGTGGAGTTATGGCAAAAAACCTGCTGTTGCTTAAGTTTTGCACACCAGTGTACAAAGCACTATCCAGCCGAGAGTTCTCTCAAGAGGTTTGTGGTAAAGGAAGCGGGTATAGAAGACTCTCGTATCCATATCCTAAGCCGTTCCGCATCAAAACTGGAACTGAGCTTTCATTTTCTCAGCCTTTCTCCTGTGGTGCATTCTGGGTTATATTCTCGGTGACGAAACAGCTAAATGATAAGTGGGGTTTAGCCATGCCCGACAAATGTATTGACATGATGTGCATCAATATATATGAAGGTCTTTTTTAGACGGACGCAAACGATTATTTTGTGCGATAAGCAGTACATGTACAGGCGTCAGAAATGTCTTTTAAGTATAAAATTATTTATAAATAGCCATAACTTTATAAATTTATAACTTTTAAGTATAGAAATATTTATAAAAAGTTTAATTAAGAACATTATAAATAAAATATATTATAAAATACTTTATTTATAAATGAAATAAAGATGGGATTGGATTATTAGGTTACAGCAACGTGCGCTAAGGCTATCTGCCAAAGGGCAGACATTTTTTCGTGGAGGATATTTTAAGGCAAACTGTCTCTTACGTTACACATGAAGAAAACCACGAAAACTGCCTTTCATCCAGCCCATTCATCGGAGTATGAACCCGGGTCGATCCACGACTGAGCATACTATGTGCAATTTTACCGGTTGGCCGCTAGTGGGCACTGTATGAGATATAAAGGTATAAATTTTTAAACTGCATATGTTATTTTTAAGTAATTCAGTTAATTAAATGATGCATTTTTATTTCTTAAATAAATTATAAATCTTTCAGGAACTCAAGTAACAATATCTTTGAGAGCTGGCAATTTGGCAGACCGCGTTGATGATAAATGCCTTGGTAGCATAATGTAATATTATAACACATGATCGTAATTCCCAGTGCGTGTTCTTATCGTGTAACTAACAGCACGTAAAACTATCAATTAAAAGATCTGTGGTTCAAATAACATGGGACAAATAGCTGTTTTTTATGTCATATCACAGTATGAGGACCTGACGTTGCTATAATTTGGTAGTTTAGATCTTGGTCCTTTTTTAACCGGCCTTTAAGTCCCGTGCTTACTGTTGTGGCATAAAAACCTTATAACACGTACTGAATTTTCCAAGAAACGCTCTCCTCTCAGAAGTACAGGGTGTTTGTTTTTAAACTGACGCTATTTAGAACCATACGAAGCTCAGTCTATCAGGTGGAATGCCACCAGATTTCGGAGAGAATTAATGACGACATGGGGAGCAAATTAAGTGAACAAAAATAATTCCGGAAGTTGCCGACAGGAGAAAATTTTATAAAGTGTTTCTCCCGCCTTCTTAGCATTCCTTCGTGGTGTAATGGTCAGCACGCTCGGCGCGTATTCGAAAGGTTCGTGGTTCGAGTCCCGGGTAGGGCATTGCTCATTTTTCTTCGAAATAATCTAATGTCTCTACAATGTGGTGTTTTTCTAGTCTATGCAGCTAAGAAACAGACAAATCTATAATAAAGGAGAAATTTCAGTGTAAAACCGCTTTAATGCAGCAAATAAACTGTCCCCAAGGGATTACAGAGATGAATGCTATGTCTGATGCACCATAGCACTTTATTCAATTAAAGCGCTTCTTCGCTTCTTATAATGCGACCACCTTCTCGTCGGTCACACATTGTATCCTTTACGCACAATTCTCGACGACTGAACATAGGACTTCGCGCAGAAATGTCCAGCACAGCCCGTGATATCTTGTCTTTAAGGCATCGATGTCGTGAGCCCATCAAGGCAGACCTTAAATTTCAAATAACCCCATAGGAAACGTCACAAGGGCTTAGATCCGAGAAGTGAAGAGGCCATGCAAGTGGGAAAAAGGACCTGTTGGACCTTTCTCTTGTAACCTGATGGCACAACAGCTGCTGTACCGATAGACCTATGTGCAGTGTTTCTTCATTCTGCGTAAAAATTACCAGCAAATGCCTTTGCTGAAGTTGTGAAACGACTAAACTAATCAACATGTCATGATACCTTTGCCTGGTAACGGTACAGATCTGCGATCTTGTTAGAGTAATGGTCCGATGGTGAAACCACACTGAAAGTAACTTTTCGGGAATGTAGTAAGTTGTGTGAACTGCATGGACTGTCTATGTGCCCAAATTCGAGAGTTATGAGTGTTAACAGTTCCATTTAGGTGGAAAATGGCCGCATCTCTCAGCAGAATTATCCACTATTAAGCATCGTCGATCAAGCTTCACGATCGGAGGAATCGCAACCCATTTACCATAATCCTGTTGTGTTTTAATTCTTTCACGCGGCTTATCTTCTGTGGGTAGAAATGAAGAACTTTCTGCAAGATTTGCCACACCGTTGAAAGACAGAAATCCAGTTATCGCGTAAATCCAATCAGAATACTGCTGCTATTCAAATACAATCCAAGCACTACTGCTACCAGCAATAGCCCCGTGAGTGCCGCCAACGATTGCAGTCATGACATCAGTAATTTTCTGTTCTGACACTGGTTTCCGCTTTCTACCAAACCCAACTGCTAAAGATACTGTTTCTTAAAACTCTGAACTATGCCTTTTAGTTTATTAGAACATATAAACTAACGATGAGTGGCGGTTGCGTTTGATTAATGAAGGAGAAAAACTCACAAGTAAAGCGTGCTCGGGTAAAGTGAGACGCATGCTGCATTCACCTAACATTTAGAATGTACTTCAATGTTTTCCCCTTATCTTTATAGAATGAATTGCTGAAGCTACTGTAGCTTAAGTAACGGAGCATTTGCATTTTCAAATTTTACCTGCATTTCATGCAAGTTTTTAGTTGTGCAGATTAGAACAGTGTCACATTTTTCTCTATCGACAACTTTCGGTACTACTTTTTTTATGGAATCTTTTCCCTGTGTCGTTGTTAGTTCCCACCGCAACTAAATTTGGTGGCATTCTAGGTGATAGATAGAGCTACCGATGGCTCTGAGCAGTGTCCGTTTAATTTAAAAACATCCCGTATAAAGGTGTTCTCCCAGAGGTTTACTGTACAGAAGCAAAATCTTCGGATTGGTTGGTTTATACGAAACAGACCTTCCAACATAATTTTTCCGAGTGGCGTTAAATATTGGGGATACGTACATGAAACAGATCACTGAACGCAACATTTCCGGCCAGAGCTGCGGAGAGAAACCTGCCGTTCAAACTAATTTCAGAAGGAATGTGTTTCTCACTGAATTTTCCATTTGTAGGTCTGATAAGGCCATAAGTAATAGCATGATCAGCTGCAACTGGAAACCCCATGGTTGGAATTTCGGGAGAGGATTGCAGATAGCTGATTTTTCATGTAACCTCACTCCAAACATTTTAAATCTCTTCACAATATAACGGTAACAATAAATAAATGATTATAGATATTTCTGACACCTATAGAGATATTAGATTATTTTTGATGCAGGAGATGTGAAAATTGAGCAATGCCGTAGCCGAGACTCGAACCTGGACCTCTCGAATACGCCTCGAATGTGCTACAGTTACACTACGAAGGCATGCAGAAAGGAGAGAGAAAATACTTTATATACTCCCCCTTTTAAAGGGCGACTGGAGATTAGAGGACTCAGTCACCAAATCCTGAAGGGGAAGAATGATCATCCACCACCTTTTTAGTTCGGGTGCCACTGTAAAGTCATTAGTATTTTTGAAGTAGGAAACGCAAAAAAATGAGCAATGCCCTCCTCGAGACTCTTACCTTAACCTTTTGGATACGCGTCGAGTGTGCTTACCGTTGCACCACGAAGGCATGCAGAAAGGAGAGAGAAAATACCTTATACGTCAAAAAGCACTTGTAAGCTGGAAGTTAAAAAGTGCGACCTATTGACCTAGCTCTTTTCTATTCATAAGAAGTTGTTTGAGAAAATAGACTGTTTCTTATTGACAGGTTCCGATTTTCTGTTTCCTCTTTTACGAACAAAAAGAAAAAAAGTACCTGGTCACGTTAGGCGAAACTAAATTGCATTTATTTTCCTGTCTAACCTCTGTTTGAAACGTCTTGACTCTTTGTGATGAAACCAGACACGAAGTTCGATTGAACTACTCTTTTTATGGAGAGCTGAACAATCCGCCATCTAGATTGACAAGAAGAGATTTTGGTTTATTCTTTGGACTCAACTAGAAGTATGTTTATTTATCTTTTACCATTATAAACCCTTTTTTCCTCCTGCTCAGAGAACTCCCACAGTCCATTTTGAAAGAACTTTTGAAAAGGCTTGTAGCTTATAGCTTTTCGTCCAAACGTTTGTCTATTAGAGTATAAAACTGTGATGAATTGTCTATCGAAAAGATAATATACGAGGAGCGAAAAGGAAAAGTATTGATCTAAAGGTTCGGTTTCGCTTGAATATGACACTCGTATTTATATTTTTGTACTTGAGAGATCGGATATTTTTTCCCTAGCTGAAAAGATGGATTTCTCTTCTTTCGAAGTAAACTGGTTAGGGATTTTTGGATCAAAAAAGTTTAACCAATGGGAAAGGAGTTTGCTTAGTCATTGAGCTATTTATTGAGAAATTTCAAACCTTAAGATTTAAAAAAGAAACTTAGATGTTAGACACTTTCTAGATCAAAAAAATTTTCTTTTTGACACTGGAACAAATTTTGAAACACTGGCCTCTATTCACATATCTGTTTCCATTAAAAAAATGTGGTGTTATTAAATAAATTGAAAGTTCGTAAAATACTTGAAAGTTTTGAAAAATACTAAAAACACTTCGGGATGTCAAAATGGCTCATATTTCTCAACAATAAAAGAAAAAATTCTTCGTTGTTACTGACGTGGGTTTGTGCAACTTTCCAAAACATGCGTTTTGTTTACAACTAAAAACACTCCTCAAAATATGTGTTTATTATTAAAACAATATTAAATATGTATTTTATAGTAACCTCTGTTTTTAATCAACTTTTTGTCTAACCAAATGCTGTTTTTGAACAGTTTAATTCGTACTTTTAATTGAGGAATTACTAAAATAAGTGACTAATCATAAAGTAATTAATGGACTAGTATGTATGTGGAGTATGCGGGCATATTCTTTATATAGCGGTTCATTGCTGTAAGCTGAATATTAAAAACATAAAATACTAAAATTTTCGAAGTGAAAAAAACTAACAGTCATCTCGCTTGGATTCCAACCACCGACCTTCTTGCTAGATAAGAAATGCGAGAATTTATCATATTCTGTAGCGGGACTGGGGAAAGGCACGATACCAGTCGTCCAAATCTGGGCGATGACGAATTATCGTCCATCCCCTTTTAATTCGGGCTCCATTATACAGACTATTAGGATTTTCGAGCGAGAAACGGGAAAAGCAAGCAATGCTATCCCTGAAAGTTGAACCACGGACCTTCCAATCAGTGTATGTATGTGTTATTACACACCGCAATAGCATTCTCAGAGAAATGTAATAAATAACTCATTAAAATAATAACGCAAAAATTCCCATTATGCAATCACTCTTGAAACAGTAACTAAAAAATATGTAAAATATTTCTTAGAAGAACAATGTGATTATTGTCCAGTGAAATAAATCGGTATTACAAAGTATAATTATTAGTACTTTAAAATACCGTACATTTATGTTGAAGATCTTCAGTTATCTTTTGATAAATTGAGATACCACAGAAACTTTGGTTCTAAATATTTCATTAATTCAGCCAGCTTTATTCTTAAAAGTTTGCACCCAAAAACATTAAATCTAGATACCTCACCGACATCAATTAATTTCATTGCTAACAACTGCCAATTTTATTCTTGGCAATTATAACTGTTCTGTTGTTACAGCAATATAATCAACTACTTTTTGAAGGATTATCGCAGTGCCCTTCTATTGTAACGTTTAGCACGCACATTTGTTAAGTGCAAGATCTGCAGTTCGAATCCCCTGTAGGAATATTACGACAGTCATAATAGTCTGCACACATCTATTGTTTTTATTGTTGAAAATTACATGTTTTTAGATATTCTACCGCTCTCATTGCTATCGAAGTCTAACAAAGAAACTTCGCCAATTAATCTAAATTTCTAAGAATTTTAGAATGGCGGAACTAATTCTACGGCTGATCATCTACATGTGACTGACCTTATTAGCGATCTTCAAGCATAATATTAAATAATATGAAAGAAATAACAATATTCTAATAAATGTCATGCAATTTTGCTTAAAAATAACGAATATTCATGTTTTTCAACGCCATTGTATCAAATTGACCATTAGATTAAATAAGAAAATAATTATAACAACGACTGTCATGGCTTTTCATCATCAGCATAACTCACTATAGCAGTACTTACTGACTTACACTTTAATAGCTGCGTTGTGCTAAATAAGCAACTGGATAACTTCTGAATGAAGCATAGACATGTACTGTTTGTTTGAATAAGAAACATTGACTATTGAATAACCATATTTGAAAAAATATTGCTTAATGAATAAACACTTTTATCGCAGGGAATTCTTGGATGCAAAATAAGAGGCAGTAGAATGAAGCTTATGTGCACTCTACACACACAAAAAAAAAAAAAAAAAAAGTTGCGTGGGACAGTTCTGTATCTCCCGTTACTGGGACGGCTGACAAAATTTAACTTCGGTTTTTCATGTCACGAAAGCTCAACTTAGGATATATATTAGATTTATGTATAGCATTTTTCTAACACAGCTACGTTGACACAAAATCGCCCTTTTTCTGAGATGACATACCGATTTCTTACCATATTTCAATTCTATGACTCAAATTATACCAAAGTCCAAGTTTTGTAAAAGTCGCGCGAGTACTTTTTAAAAAATTAGCTCTCAAAATATTAGCTTTTCAATGTTAATTGAATTTCGTATATATTTATTAATATCTCTTTTTTATCATTTACTTGATTCCTTCTTTCATAGTTCGAAATTTAGATTCAGTCGAAGTAAATGTGTAGATATTCTCTGACTTATTTTTAAAATTTGTATCCTTTAGTAGTTTTTATAAATTTTTCAAAACAATTTGTGAATTATAACTTATAAGAGTTTTGACAATCACCTTAAGTTAGTATTTCTAGGCACAGCTGAAAAAAGTTTGACCGAGTTTTTTATTCAAAATTTCGAAAGATATACACGAATATTTATATTGGCGCATTTTGAAATTTGGCATATTTTTACAAGCGATAATAACGCCAAATATGGTTTACGCGCTATGTCAAAATTATTTGAACGAATGAATAAGGCACCTTTTTTTTCCGTCACCCACAGTGAAAGGGAAAGGAAAACAGGTTACTGTAAGTTAATAGTTTCGCCAAGTGAATTATCCTTGACGCAAACTAGAAAAAGTGCGCCAAGATAAATGTTTAAACTTTTAGTAAGTTTCTTAACAAATTTTACAAAATCTAAAATTTCGGCATAACTTGAGACGTAGAATCGAAATATGGAAAAAATCGGTATGTCATCTCAGAAAAATTCTGACTTTGTGTCAAAATAGCTTTGTTAGAACAATACTGTATATAATATCTAATGTATATCTTAAGTCAGGTTTTCGACATATGAAAAACGCGATTTAAATTTCATTAATCGGTCCAGTAGAACAGGAGATACGGAACTGCCCCCCTTTTTTGTGCAGAGCGTACGTTAAGAAAGAATCACTGTAATCATCAAACATTATCAAAATATTAAAATATTGCGTACAAAATTAAAACTGAAAGTAAGATAATTATATGAACGCAAAGAAATCTAAATTAATACATGTTGGAAAATAAACACTTGTTCAAAATATTTTACCTATTTAAATCATTTAATTTTTTTAATTTAAAAGCATTAGTTGTAAAATAATGCTTTAGATGAAAGAAAAACTATTCAATTTTAACCTTAAGCTTTCTATATTTACTCTTTGTTTAAACAAGCAACACAAAGACAATAAACAGATTCTTGCGATACATGCTCCAGTATATCTTTTGTTGCTGTACCCACTAAGCTGTTGTACTTTGCAGTTACTGTACTTTGCAGACTTTTCCAGCCGCAATGCAGACTTTTAGGTCATACAGTACTGCTTTAAATGAAAAGGAAAATTTTTAACTGTATTTATTCCTTACCTGCAATGTCAAGACAATGCTCAGATTTTGGCCGTACTTACTTTAGAAACTTTTTATTACCACCTCCTCAGTTGCAGCGATGAGGGTTTGGAGGTCTCGTAGATGTGCTGTCAATACCGACAAGAATAAAGCCCATCTATGTACTCTAAAAAGCTAGTTAGCATAACATATGGTTACTTAGAAATTAAACACTAAGTCTTGGAATACTTCGTCTCCAATTCAATGTTAATAAAACATTCTGTTAAAAAAGCATGATATCCCATATAAATAGCTTGACTGTGCTCTGAAGCTCGAAGACGTTCTTTTTTTCATTTGATACTAACGGAAGTCCTCGATGCTAGTTAAGTTATATTCAGAGTAATAGATCTCTAATAACAATGCAAAAATTACAATTCATACTCATGCATTTTTCAGGCTGATGCGATATGGAATCCACATAAAAAATTTCGATCAGAAATCAATAACGCGAACAAACAAACAAACATTCTTCTTTATATGTATAGATTTTCTAAAACTTACAAATTTTTTATTAACAAACTCTACCATTTGAAAGCAAGCAGTAGCAACACTTTTCGAAACGAAGCATTTTTATCTCCAACATGCGAGACTGTTGCCACTCGGAAAAATGACTGCGAAAATGAGCGCTTTCAGAGTTTTTAATTACTATTTCGGCTGATTAAAGTCGTACGAAGATAGGAATAGTCAAAATGGCTTCTCACAAATTTTTGGAATCGAGAATAATGTATTTAATGTTCGTCAATGCTATTTTTATTTCGTCGTAGAACTTCGGAATTTTTTATTAACAAACTCTACGATTTGAAATCGAGCAGTGGCAAAACTTCTCGAAATAAAGCAAATTTTTATCTCCAACGTGCAAGACTGTTGCCACTTCGAAAAATGACTGCGAAAATTAGCGCTTTCAGAGTTTTTAATTAATACTTCGGCTGATTAAAGTCATACGAAGATGGGAATAGTCGAAATGGCTTCCCACGAATTTTTGGAATCGAGAATAATGTATTTAATGTTCGGCAATGCTATTTTTATTTCTTCGTGAAACTTCGGAATTTTTTATTAGCAAACTCTATGATTTGAAATCGAGCAGTCGCAAAGCTTCTCGAAATAAAGCAGATTTTTATCTCCAGCGTGAGAGACTGTTGCCACTCGGAAAACTGAGGGCGAAAAATTAGCGTTTTTAGGGTTTTTAACTAAAATCTCTGATTTTAGCTTTTTTTTCGGGGGGGGCAGAAGCGTGGACGTGGACCTTTCCCAGGAACCAGAAAAGAACTGTAGAAAGTTTGGTGACAATAGCTATAGTAGTGACTGAGTTATTAGACGTCAAACAAACACACAGACTTTCTGCTTTTTATATATGTAGATATACCAAATTTGTGCACTATAGCTATGAATTATATTTCTTGAAATCAGCTCAATTATTTTAAATTATCCTATGCTTAAGACTAACTCCAGCTTTCTGTCTTTATAGCCTTTACAAAGTATCAATTCTCAGTAACTTGGTTGCATATTCACGTAGTATATATGTATACAAGTGTACAGAAAATAACTTGAATAATTCAAGTGCTTTATGCACAGGGAAATTTCACACACCAAACCCTGTGATCCAATAAATACCGCAAGTTCCTGCTTCAGCCTAGACTTTCATGATTTGGAAACTTAAATTGAAGCGCAAGTCAATAACAGTCACTCACTCTCGCTCATTATTGACCCAGTGAATCGCCAGATTCGAATCCTTTCCGTACCACCCACGTGCGGAATTATCAATCACAGAATTCTACGAAGCGCGAGTAGAAATTACGATTGCGTTTGTATAAGGAAGAGTGGAACGAGATTTCCCCATGCAATTCAACTCTATTCAAACGAAGAAACCGAAATCAAAGTTCTGGTAGTCATGGCTTCGAGGCTTTCCGTGAAAGTGTGTGTATATACGAGTTTATTCATTGTTAGACCTTACTTGCTTCCATGGAAGTGGGATTCAAATCATCGGTAAACAATGTGTCCTTCTTTTATCAAACTTTCTATCTTCCTAAGGGCAAAACTTAACCACATTTGAGATATCTCATGTACACATGCTCATGCATCCTTGAAATTTTTGGCCAACGTTTCCCAATCGATTTTGTATTCTTCAATTTAAAGATCTGCATAAATTTTTTGCACAGATTTTTTCTTTAGATATTTTACCTTTCTTAAGAAAATTTGTTATTTTATATAGAATATTATTATTACTTTAATTTTATAGCTACTTCGAGTAATAAAAAAATAAAATGTTTCCTTCTGTTTTGTTGTAAAATCTTTTTCACTTGCTATAACAGTTAATCTTCAAAGCAATATAAGGAAAAGTAGCATTAAGATCTACCTTTCATGTTATTAGTACAAAATATGTGTGCTAAATCTAGATGTGCGATCAGTAAAGAATAGAACTTCTTTTTCGAGTGACCCCCCTCCAGTAGCCGAAGAGGCAAAATCGTTGAACACTGGTAGTTCGCCGCGACTGTTCGAATCTAGACGAACGGCCTGGCTGCATAGATGTATTTCATTGTTTTCCCTATGTGTAATGTGAAACGGGCCAATCTTTCCTAAAAGCATTTCTTCTCTTAGGCAGATAGCTCTCGTGTGCTTATTCAAATAAACTAAAATAACGTATTATCGTGTATAAACAAATGTAATTTTTTCTGTAAATATAGGAGTTGAAACATTATACTGAGGATTCAATTTACACTGCACAAAAAAAAATGGGACAGTTCTATATCTCCCGTTCTATTGGGCCGATTGACAAAATTCAAATTGCGTTTTCCATGTCTCGAAAGCGCGACTTAAAATATGTATTAGATTTATATATAGCGTTGTTCTAATATAGGTATTTTGACACAAACTCGGACTTTTTCCGAAACTATGCCAATTTTTTTCCATATTTCGATTCTATGATTGAAAGTTTGCCAAACTACCAAATTTTGTAAAAATCGCACCAGTAGTTTTTAAAACATTAGCTCTCAAAATTTTAGCTCCTCAATGTTAATTGAATTTGATAGATATTTATTAATATCTCTCTTTTTTATTAAACTTACTCGATTCCTTCTTTCACATTTCTAACATTAGGTTCATTTCAAATAAATTTCGCCTATTCTTTATGATTTATTTTAAAAATTTATATTTTTAAATAATTTTTATAAATTTTTCGAAAAAAAATTTTGAAATATGATGTATAAAATTATTACCATCATCTTCAAGTAGATGTATTTCTAAGCATACCTGCAAACAGTTAGAGTTTTTTATTCAAAATTTGCTAAGATGTATGTGAATTTATATATTTGCGAGGTTTGAAATTTGGCATATTTCTTAAAAGCGATAATAACACAAATGTGGTTTACGCAGTTTGTTAAAATTATTTGAGAGTATGAATGATAACTATTTTTCCCCTCATTTGCGATGAAAAAAGAAAAGAAAATAGGTTGCTATAAATTAAGATGTTCGTAGAGTAAATTATTCTTCGCGAAAACTGAAAATAATACGCCAAGATAAATTTTTGAATTTCTCCGTAAATTTTGCACTAAATTTTACAAAATTTAATATTTAGGCATAATTTAAGTCGTAGGCTCGAAATATGGAAAAAAATGGCATGTCATTTCAGAAAAGGTTCGATTTTGTGTCAAAATACCTATGTAAGAATGATGCTATATATAAATTTAATATATATCCTAAGTGGTGCTTTCGAGACATGAAAAATGCAATTCGAATTTCGTCAGTGGGAGATATAGAGCTATCCCATTTTTTTCCGCAGAGTTCCTATGTAGCTTTTGTTGCCTTTTAACTTTAATCTTGCCTGTACGAGTAAACAACAACAATCATTTTAATTTCTTTAATAAAACTTTCCTTGAATTCTTCAAACAGCGTAGATAAATTTATATTTCATCAAAAATCATGTACTATATCTTCACTCATCTCCGTTAAGTGATCTTATTAAAGAACTTTACAGCCTTCATTTAGCCTTATATCCAGATCAAAAGAAAAGATCATTACGATTTACAACATTTCTGGGACTTAAATATTTTAAATATTTATTTATTATTTTGTTTGCTGTTGACGCGGAAGTATTTAAAGAAAATGCTATATTCTTTGATGGGTTTACTTTTGAAACAAGAAGCTTTACGTTCGAAATTAGCAAAAAAAAATATGTTTACTTGCTTCCAATATTCCTTTGGCATCGTTCACATGTAAAAACAATACTTGTCTGTTCCTTTAATAATGAACAATATACTTATTTTGTATTTAGCTACACTAATCCTATTACTTTCGGTAGCGTTTTCTAAGTATTAGAATATTTCTCTATGGCAACAGTAAAAGTATAATCTTCGATGTGAAACATGTTTACAGTGCCGTTTCCAAAGCAGATAGTGTTTAACTACAGGTAATAATTTAGGTTGTTAATACTGGATTATTAGGATTTAATTCTTGTAGAGTATTACGGTCTGTCCCTATCAGATCAGTCTAGAAATGTACAAACAGCCGCTGTATAGTGCAATCCGTTACGTCTGAATAAAAACTACTTTTAATGACATCGTTAATCTATAAAACGATAAGAAAAGAATATTTTCAACTACTGAAATATTTATTTAAAGAATTAGCTGTTTTTCCCTTAATTATTGTAGGAATATCTCGTTGTTCTGTTTTACAAAATTAAATAATTTTGAACTGCAACCAACAATGTTTGGTCCATCTTGCTGGATAATCCTTACAAAAAGTTCAATATGTATTAATCAAATTTGTTATTTAATTCATTGCTTTCTAGTTAGGTTTCTTTTTATTATCATTATTCAAAGAACTGCAATGAAATTTATTACTGGTGTCTTTGAAATCACTGAAACACACTGTCTGAAACATTTTAATAGTTGTTACATTTTCGGAATTACTAAAACGCGTGTCATTCTTAAATGCATCCTGAATTCTTCTCTTCTTCTTCGTTGGTTTAACACATAGTGGACCTTAGCCTTCTTCAGAAGTCTTCACCAGATACCTCTGCTTTTGGCAACTCTTTTCCAGTTTTTGACCTTTCGGACGGTTAAGTAAGTAAGTTATTGGCATTCCCCTCCTCGCGAATGTAATCTCACTAAGGGTCCTCACCCCCCACAGAACTGGGGCCAGGATTCAACCCCTTTCCCAGAACCTTGGAGGTATCGGAGCAAAGTACCTGACTTCAGGGCGTGTCTGGTCGTTAATTTGCTACCTACTAGTCGTTAGGGCTTCTAGTCGCAGAGGGTCAATACCCAGCATACCGGCATACCGGAGTGTTACCCCCGGGCTACTAGAGCCGTTCTGCTCGAAGACCTGCCAGACTCCGGGCTGGCCAATAAGTGACCTTTCCAGAGCCTCCAGAACCACTAGGTTCATAATTTGTATACTCCCGTTGCCGAGACTGCCTAGGTACAGATCCTAGCCAGTACTTCGCAGAGTTTTCTACGCCGACCCTGGGGGTTAGAACGGTTAGATCATTCTCAGCGCAATCGATCTGTCTCATCGGGAGTCTAGTCCGAGGTCTGGTTCCTATGGGCTTTGCCAGGAATATTTTAGTACAACACCGATCTTCATATATTCTGGCCAGATGATTAGCCCATTCAAGTCTCTGCAGTTTGAAGAATTTTACTACATCAGGTTGTCTATGAGCTCTAAATTAGATCTAAATTAAATTCTTCTCCACAATCCATTCACACGGACCCCACCAAGTATACAATGCAATATCCTTCTCTTAAAACTCCCCAAAGAGACTTCATCACAGTGCACCCAAGTCAGTACTCAAGCTTCCGATGCCCAAGCTGACAAATAAATTCAGCGCCCAAGCTTCCGACGCATAAGTTAGAATAGATCTTATAAGAATCTTGTAAAGAAGCAATTTATTTCTTAACTTGAGAAAGCTGGATTTTAAGTATCTCTTCAGGCCATGAAAATAGCTATTTGCAGCAGAGATTCTTTTAAGTATTTCAAAAGTTATCTCATTTCTACACTTCATTTTCGCTCTCAGGTAAGTGAAACTGTAGACCTTTTCAAATCAATAGCTACTGATTTCTAAATAACTATGTTAGATTTTAAACAAGGCATATGTTTATTTCTATTTTCGTTAACAGAAAGGTTAAATCTTTTTGTACTTCTTCCCACTGCCACGAGTGTGCGTGTTTAAGAGCAGGAACAGTACGGACAAAGCCAGTAATTGAATTGTCTCATTAAATATATTTCCACTAGTATTGATCCTAGAATGTCTAATAACTATTCCTACGTTAATTATAACTTATTTTCAGGCTGCTTTTATTTATGTTTCAACCAATTTATCATGCTCTTATGCTAAAGCTCTTCAAATATGTAGCTGCAGAGTTAATTAATATATAGATACTTCAAATTTGCATTTTTATCGGCTTAGTTTTTCGCTGATGTCTTTGCAACCTATAAAACACATATTCAGACACTTTAATTCGCGAAGTAAACTTCATTGATAGTTATAGAAGTCTTGGCATTTACCTGTGTTACTAAGTCAATGCGTTGAGTGATAACCCTTCATCAGTAAAATTCGTCTTTTCTTTTATTTGAATCTTCATAACCTTAGGAAATTTCAATAGGAGAATTATTTTTCATGCTCTTATTATAAAGCTTTTTATACAATACATTTCCATTCTTAATCAAATTAAATCATAATCAATATAATGCAAATTTGATTTTTTGGCGAACTGGAGAAGCAAAAAATTCACATTTGTAGGAAATCAGGATTTCATCACATTTTAGCGCAGTCTTATTACCATTATGATGAATTCGAATATTTTGTCCATTTTCAATTAGACGTCATTTTCTTTATGCGAGTGACTGTGTGATTATTCAATGTTAGCAATTACCTTTTCGTATGTTAATTACTTTTGTTTTTCTTGAATAAAATTATGCCTTTTCGTTTATTTGGAAATCTAGCATTTAATTAATTTTTATGATTAGAAATATACTAAGTAGAGAAAGCGAAACGTTTTCTCATTATCTGTCTAGAATAAGATGAAGTTTATAACTAACATAAATTTTTAAAATTTCATTCTATATAAATATGCACATTTATTAACACTAAATTATATTTATATATTCATAGCAGTTGATTTTTTGCTATCTAATTCGAAAGCACATCATTTAAAATAAAGTTATTTCTGTAGAACTCTGTAGCATGCTTCCGAAACTTTTATTTTTAAATACTTCATTCTTAAAGCTATTTTTTTCTTATTTTGTGTCAACATATTTCCTGTCCAAATCATATAGATTTCAAATACATATGTTCAGCACCATAACAAAGTAAATAATCTAAAATTAAAGTAAGTTGAAGTACGTGCATTATGTTATGCATTAATCTGGCTTATTATGTTAATCATTAAACGAAAAATGATTCGCTGAAAATTAGTTTTTTTAAAGTATTATTAATCGTATCCAATTTTATATTTGTTTTTATTATCGTATCATGAATATATTGGTATAAAAGGTCAAAAGGGCATAAAATATCTCTACGTTGCAAATGGCAATATAGTGTAAGCAGCATACCATTATTCTTAAGAGGAATGCTATTAATAATCCTCCACTTCAAGACGTGCTTTTTGCACGTGATGATATTTCCGTTTTGTTTTTGTTTATCTAACAACACTTTGAAGATACTGAAATCGAAACACAAGATTTCTTCGTTATAGATTTCAATGATTCTTGTGATTAAAATAGCAAACAAAAACAAAATTGTTAAATGAAATTTGCTGAATTTGTTAAAAATTAAAGTTTTGATTATTGCTTCACTGCTGCTATAACACTATTGCAGATTAACACAATTTACAGGGGCAACTTCTGTTGTATTTGAAATACTCATGAATAGGGCAGATTCGTAGCAAATAAAGGTATATAGATCTAAAAAAACAAGTCTGAATATCGTTTATTAGAAATATATTAAAAACTACATTGGAGCATCTTTTAAAATGTTAAACGTTATATAAAGACACTGAGAAAAATGAAAATGCATGATGTTTGAAAAAATTGACACTACAGCTTTTATATGATCCTAGAGTTACACAGTGATCCATCATCCTTAAATATGATCCTAGATTTATACAGTGAAACCCGCTCAATCCAACATCGTTAATACTGGAACTAATGAAACCAAGGTTTAACTAACAGCAGAGCCAATTTTCATCGGTGAGTTCTAAAACCTGTCATCTTCAATAAGCCATCCCAAAACCAGCTGTTTTTCGTTGCTTTCTTTTCAGAGAAATAATTCATGCATTTAATGCATTTACAAAACAAAATATTCAACTGTAAAATAATTCTTAGTTTTAATTTAATGTAACTGTCAATCAAAATTTGTATTGCATTTAAAAGACTTAGCTAAATTAACCCAGGTGCCAAAACCGGGATCATGAAAATTTCCAATAAATTACGAAATACTTTTGCGCTGCCTCCCATATAAATTTGATTATTCTTTGAGGAAATTTATCAGTTGTCAGTACAGCGGCTGACAGTGTTCTATGAGGGAACTTTTGAATATATTTGGATTGTTAACTCTTTTCTTTTAGTTCAAGCTTTTATGAATTGCAAATTTATCTAAATGTTCTTATTTCTAAACAAAAGTACTATTAATTTTCGTCATGCATTTTCCAAGCATCTCTGATGAAAAACGTTTTCAGTAACTTAAAAATAATAATTGTAAAAATTATAGATATATTTCTTGTTTTCTTGTTGTTCTAGTAATTTTCTTACGTAATGATATCGTAATGTAGACATTTTCTAAATTTTTAAGTATTGTCCTATCTTTAGCATCAAAGAAAATAAATACTTATAATGTTTAGAAACCTCACAAATTATTATATTTTTAAATAACATTTAATATTTTAAATTATATATTATTAAGTTATATATATATGTGTGTGTGTGTCTCATAATTTAATGCGTAGTCGTGATGGCAGAGTGGCAAAGACGGGAAGAAGATATTGATATCAAACACAAGATCAGCCAATTACCATCCTTATTTCTAGGCACTTGAGAATAATTCTTCGTAGAAAATATATTTTTAATCATAAACAATGACGATAATTTCTTATATACACAGGTTAACGGGGATACGACGTCAGTTTAGAATAAGAAGATAGACAGGCAGAGAAACATACAGTTGACAGCGTGGCAGGAGCTAGGAAAAGAATGACGTAATTTCTTGCGAGCGGTATTTATACCGAAGTAGATGCAATTGTAGAGAGAAGCTATGATTGGTTAATTTTGGGTTTTACTTTCACTTTTCAAGCAATGTTATATAACATGGAAAGATCGCGAATTTGGGAGAACAGAGGAATTTAGGGGGAGAGCAGCAAATCTAGAATAGTTAATCTTGAGGTCGCGAATTATTCTTAAAGCAGTTATCGTATTTTGTTATATCTTACATACAGATATATATCTTAAATTACATAAACAATCCACCACTTCCAAAGTCCAAGGGTAATAATTAAAATACATGAAAAAAATATATGAATATATATTTATATAAAATAAACTTATATATATATTCTGAGCATCTGAGAGCCACTGAAAGTTATTTCAAATTGAAAATTTATTTCGTAAATTACGATCCTGAATCACAAATGTCTCAGAAGAGCTAAACTCGTATTCGGAACTCATTGATCAACTTGGTTTGGAGCTTCAAAACACGTTTACCTTGATAAGTTCTGTTTGAAGCGTTGAACTGAGGAGATCAATATTTATTTTTACGTTTATTTTCTTTCACTTAACAATGCTTTCAATACTGTAAACAATTTTTACTTGTGCTACCTTTGGGTGCGACTTTCCTGTAGATACAAAATGGTTAAGACCTTCATAGGTAAGAAACTGTAAACATGCATTTAAACTCCACTTTTACCTTTTTCTTAAATATATATATATATATATATGTAAACCTATATACATGTAATAAAGCAGGTAAGGAATGACGGCGTAGAAAAGTAGAATGCAGATCCGCATTGTAAAGCAAACTGGGCAGCCGACGCAAATTAAATATCCATCTTTATTCCAGTAAGCATGTGCGACCTTAAACACCTTGGCACTCTAATTGGTGCTTCTTCAAAATGTTTACATTTTTTATAGCTTTGCAGTAAGAGGAAAGCAGCAAGCAACAGTCCTGCTAAACCAAAGTATAGAAAGCAAGTAAGGGCTAAACTGCAGATTAGGGGCCAGTCGCCAAATGAAGCGAAATCGCGCCAAAATCTGGTAACCTCTTGGCATCATGAAAATCGTAAGGGTTTAAGGTTACAGTTTATAGTATTTAAGCGGGCTTTTTGAATTTCCGTCATTTCACTGTGCTTCTAGGAGACTGTGTGAGCAAAATGGCTGGCGTCGAAAAAGTTGAATGTGTGGATTTTACTTATTTGATTTCGTTGAAAGATATGTAATAGAATGGTGTATGAATTATGGTTTGATTGCGAATATGTACGAATGTCCTAAGTATAAAAATAGTATGAAATTAGTTGAAAGGAAAGATGCGACAGATTTGTGTGAATGGAGGTGTGTGTCCATTATATGTGGTTAAGCACGTGGTTGAAATGAGCTCGCCAGTTGGAATTTCATCTCCATTGTATTGTTACATTTTAGTGTAGATATAAACAAATGCCAGTTTCTACTGTTTATTATAAATAAAAATTTATTGTAAAAATATAAATTA
>KK111998.1:0-42094 GCA_000611955.2 Stegodyphus mimosarum | reverse complement strand
TTTTTTTTTTTTTTTTTTTGCTATACTAATTCTCATGTTTCAATAGTAATTTTCTTTCAGTATATTTTTTTTAAGTTTTAGCTTAAATATGAATGAGTGCTTTCCGATTATTTATTGCTCATTTACAATTTCTTAAATTTCGTGCTAAAACGTTTTACTCCATTTTGCTACTGTCTTAAAAATGATATATGATACTATGAAAAGTTTTAATATTGTTGATCGCATAAAATACATAGTTAGTAACTTTCAAATACTTTATCGTTGTTTCTCTAGAACTTCTGTTTTAGATTTTTTTGCATGTTTACATGATCAGTTTTTTGCATGTTTACAGGATTCATTCAAATTCCCAACCATCTAATATGGCGATATGATGAGTTCGCGATTTTCTAAAAACGAGCTAAAATAACCGATTTGGCGACACTTGGCGATTTTTCGAAAATGCGCCAAACTGGCCCGTAATATGCAGTTTTACCCAAGTAAATTGCGGTCAATATGAAATCTTAATTCATAATCAGTTAGTTACGTTTCTCAATGCATCTGACTCGATAATTAATATTGCTGCAAAATCATTATTGGTTGTTTGAATTTTATTTCCATTTACATCACCAGCGTTATGTAAAAGTCATATGACATGGATTATTCTCGAAATGACGAAGGGCAGAAAAGTTACTATTTTTAGAATGGAGAGGGGAAATACCGCATTAAGCAATAAAGGGCTATTACTAATTTAAATAATTTCTTTTACATATTTTTATCTGACACATACATACATAATAAACCTATTATAGACAAGAAGTAAGAAATTTAGAGACATTTTCACAAAGGTAATTCTAGCCCACCAGCAGCCGAGCGGTAATATCGCTGAACACTGGTAATTCGGTCCGGGGTTTGAATCCCGGCGAACAGGTTGACTGCATGGGCATTTTCGTGGTTTTCCCCATGTATACAATCCAGTTTTCCTTAGAAGGTCCTCCACGAAGGTATCCCTCCTCTTAGGCAGATAGCTTTCGGCTACTTTGCCATAATTAAATAAACCAAACCATAAAGATAATTTAAGCTGGAACGAAAAGGAAGGAAATTTCGTACAAAGGTTTTAGAAAATGTGAGATTTAGGCCATATGTATTAAATTATATAAGTTAATGCATATAACCCAGTATATGTAATATTGATAAGTTTCAAACATGATTTTTCTAGAGTTTATCCACAATATTTCTACCGCAGTTATTTCAGCTAAGTTCGTTTCTGATGAATTTCATTTGTAAAGTGTCTTTAAAGAATAATTAGTTGGTTGTTTTATTATTATCTGTCTAAAGACAGATGGTTTCGTTTAAACCTTGCTGGAAAAGGTTTAAACGGAATTGTATTCCATGTTACGAAGAAGATACCATGAAAAAACCTTGCCTCACTATGTGGGAACTGAAACAGGAAAAAACAGAATTTTAGGAACGTTGAAATTTTATTCGTTGGTTGGATAACGTTTCTAAGAATAAAATCAACATTTTTCGAATGGTTATTTTAATGAGGCAAAAATTAAAGATTACTAAAATATTGCTTGTATTTTAATGAGTTTTAAAAAAGAAATGCCATATTTTTGCATGCAAAATTAATAGAGATATTGATAAACGAAATTATTGAATGACGCTAAATTTAAGGCTTTTGAAAAGAAATTTGGGAATCAACTCCAAACTGGTATTTTTATGTTTTAGCGATTAATAACCTTGTTTTGCATCAAAAGAAACTTGTATTAAATTCGTAACAACTCTTTTGGAAGCATTTAAAGTAAATCTTGGCGAATTTTACATTTAAGTGAATGGAAATGTATTTTAACTACTTGAGTCTTAATGAATACTTTGCTCTTTGTTCTGTCATAATGAACACTTTACTCTTCACGACGGTTACTTAAAAAGCCAGATTTTGTTTTTACAGAAACTTTCCATCCGGGTCGGTGAAATAATTGTCCTAAAGTTTTGTACTTCATTTTTAAGAAATTCTCTAATTAATTATGAATGCATAAGTGAAATTAATACTTAAGATTTATAATCTTAAACAGTTTAATCTCTGCTAATATCTTATTATTAAATTTATAAGATTATAAATTTAATAATAAGATTAAGATTATAGTAATAAGATTATAAATTTTAGTTCAAAAAAGATGGTTCAAAAAAGTTGGTTGTTCAAAAAAGTTGGTTGTTCAAAAACGTTGGTTGTTCAAAAAAGTTGGTTGTTCAAAAACGTTGGTTGTTCAAAAAAGTTGGTTGTTCAAAAAAGGTGGCTGCAATCTTGCAGCCACCTTTTTTGAACAACTTGTAAATGCATGGGAGCTTTTTGTTTGTCATAACAATATACTTCAAGTGCATTAATTTTTAGCTCATCCTGCACTTACCTAAAATAATTTTTGAGCTACTGAATACGATTTATGTAAATAAATGAATGTGAAGGTAACTTCGCACAACATAATAACTGATTATAAGCATCAAGGCGTACTATATAATAAAATGCTATTACAAACATCAATACGTACTGCTTGTAAAAATGTGAACTTCAGTCCGTACTACATAATAAAATATAAATCAAATATTTTTTCACTAACAAACATCAGTCATGAATCAATAATTAGTTACATATGAAATGCATTAACAGTATTTAAAAATGGATTTCTCCCCAGTCACTTAAACTATCGTCTTTCTTACCTCGAAATGTTAATAGAATTGACGTAAAATGTGTTTCTCTTTGCTCGAGTTTATATTTCTTACGTGATTTACGAAAGGAAATGAAATATTCTGCTCTTGGAAATAATGCCTATAGATAGATAACTTGAAGAAACTCGCCGTTATAAAATTTTTAATTAGGTGAAAAAGCAGCTTTAGATAAGCATAAAATTTAACTAAATCTCTGCTAATCTAAGGCTGCTCATCTTTGCTTGATTTTAAACTGACGCTTGATATTTTATATTTCTGTTTTCTTATTAAAATATGAAATCAGGTGTTATTACTTTCTATTAGTGAAAAGTAAATATGAGTTTCCTGTCATCTATGAGTTGTAAATATTAAAGTTATTACTAATATCTTAGGATTCCGTCTCAGTTATTCATTAAGTTATCTAAGAAAATAGTTGTTACACGTTATAACGTAACGTTTACACTCCAAGCGGAGTATGGACGCACTGGAAAAATTTTAAAAGTCTAAAAAACTCTAAATATACTCTTTTAATAAAACAAATTCGCCGTTGATATTATGAAATGAAAACATCATATAGAATTAGTGTAGTAAGGTCACCCTGAGGCTAGACAATTCTATAGTGAAGTATGTCATTATTTTATATGTTCCGATTTTTCACATATTTCGATTCTACGACTCAAATTATGCCTAGATATTAAATTTTGTAAGATGTGGCGAGAAATTTAAACATTTATCTGGCTTAATTTTTTCAGTTTGCTCGAGAGTAATTCACTTGGCGAGATTCTTAATTTATGGCCACCTATTTCCCTCTCGCTTTCAATGTGGATGAGCGGGGAAAAAGTGAATCATTCATTCTTTGAAATAATTTCAACAAAGTGCGTAAATCACATTTGACGTTATTGTCGCTTATAATAAATAAGCAAAATTTCAAAACGTGCCAATATATAGAAATTTTGAATAAAAAAACTCTAATTTTTTGCAGGTATGCCTAGAAAAACATCTACTTTAAGGTGATGACAAAATTTTATAAATTGTAATACAAAGGTTTTCGAAAATTTTTTTAAAAATTACTAAAAAGTATAAATTTTAAAAATAAATCAGAAAATATCTGTCAGTTTTATTCGTATTGAACCTAAATTTTGAATTATGAAAGAAAGAATGAAGTAAGTTTAATGAAAAAGAGCTATTAATAAATAAATACATATCAAATTCAATTAACATTGAAGAGCTAAAATTTGAAAGCTAATTTTTTGAAAGACAGAGACAGAGAAATACAAAGCTGTCCCCCCTTTTTTTTGTGTGTGTCTGTGTGCGCGTGTGTATGTGTGTGCAGAGTATATATATACATGTAAAACAAAACGCGTCATACGCTGATTTGTGTACACGTTTAAGTATCTTATATTCAAGTAATGTATGTGTTTTACAAACTATTTTTTAACATTTTCGAAATTTTTAAAATACTCATTAACTTCTATATTTTTTGTGAAATTAAGTTTTAAACGGCGGATAAAGATACGTCTTAAATAGAATTTCTTTTTGAGTTCTAAGCATATAAATGTTTTTTTCCATGACAGCATTAGTTATAAACATCAGCTTCAAGACTTGAAGAATTATTGTTCCATCGCTGAATATGCTGTTCCAAGACCACGTTATTAATAGGTAGCTTTAAGAACACCTATGTAATATCCGAAGCTACGGTGGCATTAACGGAGATTACTGCATAGTTTTTGGGAATTAAGAAGATGTTATTTTGTTTCTTTTAGAAAGAAAAGAACTCTGACCCTTGAAGAATTATCATTCTCAAGCCAAGTACGTTACTCTAAGACCGTGCTATTAATAGACAGTTCTAGACACACGCATGTAATAACCGAATCCACGGTCAGATGTTATCGGGTAGTACCACATCTATCCTTTTTAGTAATTAATAAGACGCTGTTTTGTTTATGAAAAAAGAAGAAGAAAAGTTTAGTACTGAGAGGAAAACAACTCTGATATTTTAAGCATTATTGTATTCTGTTGCTAAGTATATTATTCTGATACCGCATTATTAAAAGGTAGTTTTCAGAATATCTATGTAATATCAGAAGCTACAGTATGTCGAAAAGTGGTATTATCGAGGAGAATTATATTTGTATTTTTTGGAAAGAAATTAAAAAACGTTGTTTTGTTTCTGTTAGAAATAAAAAAAATGCATGCATACATCCATCCATTACTTCTTAAGAGCAGACGGATTATTGCGCAGATTTTTCAGTCAAATACCAATACCTTTCACAAGAGAATTTCTTTTTTCTATTCTTTTACAGTGAAACGTTTAATGTTATTTTTATCTTTTTCGTTTCGACGTTTGATATAAAAAATTCCAATGTTTCACAGGGAAATTTTTTTCTCTTGGAATGGGACTCGTGGAAGACAAAAAAAGGAAGAAAAAATACCAGGGAAACAACGAAATTTCCGCTCTCAAGCTAAAGTACGACAGTGATTAAAATCACGAAAAGAAGTGAAAGAAAATGGGAAAAAATACCTTAGAAAGACAAAAGAATCGTAAGAGCTCGCCCAAGAAAAAGAATTCTGAGATTATGTTCTTGACACTTAAATCATGAATACAAATTCTAGCTAATGCAATGGCGCATTAAGTGACATTACTCTGCTCCTTCAGATGAATACATATTTAATTTAACGCAATTTAGGACCATTCGCAGATGCCTTTGAATTCAATTAGCATTCTTTAATGCAGTTACATTATTAACAAATGGAAGTCTGTGAAGATTAAAATGCGAATTATGAAGATACTTCTCGAATGTTTTCGTCATTACGTGAAAATAAATCTTGAAATATTACTGTCCTTATTAATTCTTTGCTTTGCATGGACTTAACGGAAGGATGCAAACTTACAAATTTATTTTCAGAGAAAAACGTGCACTCTTTTGAAGAAAAACGAGGCAAGGAAAGATTTATAAACTTTAGGACAGTAAAATCTATTTATTAAACAAGTAATAAAAAATTATTATTATGTACCAAAATATCTAATATATAACGTAAGAAGCATTTAATAAATACAGTAATGGTATAAATTAGTATATTAAATTGCTCATTAAAATTATCGTTTCGATGTATTAAAAATGATCTCAGTTAAATGCATTCTAAATTTTGCCAATTAGATATGCATTAAAACTTAATATAAATATGTAAAGAAATAATAAAACTGCTCTTGCTCTTACATAGCTCAGTTTGTTAAGCACCTACAGTTTTAATTTGAAAAATAAATTTTAAAATGCAATCAGTCGAAGAATCGCACTTTAGAAATGGCTATTTGTCAAGGCGTGGAGAAAATAAATTAAAGACATTGTGTCTCGTGCAATAACAACACTTGCCAGGTGACGTAGATGATAAATTATCTGTTAACATAATGTCATGTAACGGAAAATAAGCATTGAAAAATTTTTAAAAACTCCCTTATAGACGCTTCTAACGACAATCAATTTTAATGGATTTTAGACCATTTTTCTTATTATGTTTAATAGTGTATATCTGCAATATAATAGGATGGTTTACCAGCTAAAATTATCGATATAGCTAAGTATGCATATAAAAGGGTTTACAGATTGCTAGGCTTAACGCCGATCACTTTTCTATAGCACAGTGTGCTTACAGGGCCTAGCGGTCCAGTGGCAAAACAATAAGTTGCTTCGGCTTGGATTCGAATCTCGGCGAACGGCCTACCTTCACGGGTATGTAATTTTCCACACTGGTACCGTGTATGGCCAGTATTCCTTAAAACCTGTTCCACAAAGGCATCCCTGCCCTTAGGCAGATAGACTTCACGTGCTTTGTCATAATAAAACAGAACCAAATTAAATTATATACACGTGTCTTATAAGTAGCTTCTAGCTTCTTACGTACGTCGAATTCTTACAGTTAAATAGCCGATGAAACTCTTTTTAAAACAAAATGAGCGAAGCAAAAATAAATGAAAAGCAAGTATCTTATTTTGAAAACTGCTATCTTACATTTGCATATCAAAATAATATTAACCGAAGAATGCTGTGGGCAGAGAAATAGCAAAATACAACAAGAAACTAACTCTCAGGCTGTCGAAAACATACAGTATTGAATATCTTAGACATATGACAGCCGAGGAATAAACAGCTTTACCCATTTTTTCCACCAATGCACCTTGCAACAGATAATCAAGCCTCATTGTTGTACTATTCAATTGTTTCTTTGATGAATCTAAAATTTCATTTCAGACTAAATACCACACTCGGAATCCTTCAATTTTCGATGCCAAACAATTATATTGGATGTACTCTCAACAATCAGTCAGCAACTTACCTTTATACCTGTCGATAATATCTGCCATCTTGTTAGGTACATTAATTAATTTTTTTGGCAATACACAAAAACTTTAGCAATTTTTATAGCTATATTTCTTTTTATACCATATCAGTATTTAAATACATTCTTAGACAAAAGAAAAACGTCGCACTAAGAAGGAGTTATCCGAATGGGGCGAAAATCGGTAGAAGTGATGTACATGTACAGAAAAACAAATAATTACAGTTTGAGAAAAATTGGATGATTTATTGAAGTGACAGAGTTTCACAAAGTGAAAAGTCAGTAACGTGTTTGTCCACCTCTAGCCCTTATGCAAGCAGTTATTCGGCTTAGCATCGATTGATAGAGGTTGCGGGTGTCCTCCTGAGGGATATCGTGCCAAATTGTGTCCAACTGGCGCGTTAGATCATCAACATCCCGAGCTGGTTGGAGGGTCCTGCCCATAGTGCTCCAAACGTGCTCAATAGGAGAGAGATTCGGCGACCTTGCTGGCCAAGTTAATGTTCGGCAAGCACTAAGGCAAGCAGTAGAAACATGTGCAGTGTGGGGGCGGGCATTATCTTGCTGAAATGTAAGCCTAGGGTCGCGTTACATGAAGGGCAACACAACGGGCCTTAGAACTTCGTCGACGTACCGCTGTGCTGTAAGGTTGCGACGGATGACAACCAAAGGGGTCCTCCGTGAAATGAAATGGCACCCCAGACCATCACTCCTGTTTGTCAGCCTGTCTGCCGGAAGACAGTCAGGTTACTATCCCACTGCTGTCCGGGGCATCTCCAGACACGCCTTCACTGGTCATTGGGACTCAGTTCCAAGCGGGACTCATCACTGAAGATTATTCTACTCCAGTCAGTGACATTCCAGTGCGAATGAGCCCGACACCATTGCAAACGGGCTTGACGTTGTACAGAGGCCAATGGTAGTCGGCGCAAGGAGCACAGTGACCTCAGTGTGCCGTCTATAAATGGTCCTTGCGGTCACTGAAGCACTACTTGCACGTAAAATCGATGATAATGATGCAGCTGGGACTGTGAGTGCCGCTCTGACGATTGCTCGGTCTTCACGTTCTGTCGTTTCTCTAGGTCTACCGCTTCCTTATTGACGCTGTGTGCGGCCATGGCTCACTCATTGCTGCCAACATCGTCTAACAGTGGCATCGCTCCTGCTCAAACGTCTAGCTATTCGCCGATAAGACCAACCGGCTTCTTTGAGCCCAACTACACGACCTCTCTCACAGTCTGACATCTGTGCATATCGTTCGCGCACCTGTATGCGAGGCATAGTTACTGACTACCAGAGTACACGGAATGAAATTCGTGAAGAATTTAAGACCTGAAATCGCTCTTTCTCCTCTCTCCAGTTGCGCAGATCAGGATGCGCTGTAGTGACAAACATTCATTCATTGGCAGCCAAAATGTAAAACTTTGCATTTTCCGTCGAAACCTGTATGCACATCAATTTGTGTCCAATTTGCTTTATATCTTCTCGATGCGTCGATGCGTTTTTTTTTTTTTTTTTTGTCTAAGAGTGTACATTTGTATAACTGCTGGTTGCCAAAACCAAAAGGGAATCCATACTTTGAAATCAAAGGGAGCAGAACAAAACTAAATTACGAAAAAGTGATCAGCAACTAAGTAAACTTTGTAATTTAGATTTATTTCTACCTTCAGCGGTCTGTAGAATCTACTAAATTTTTCAAAATTGAAAACATGAAAACTCAACTGTACCCTCTGCCAGAACTTTCATTTATTAACTGAGCGTACTAACCACGACACGTCAGTGCGTGCGGCAGGAATGAAAGTGAAAATTCATAGCATTCTCCCCCACTTAATCCAGCTGATCAAATTCAAGTTAGGATAAATTATCATCCTCCGTTTTTTAATTAGGAAGCAAATGTATAAATCATTAAACGCTGAGACCGGACAAAAGTACAGATATAAGTGAGGACTACTTCAGATTTCATCACTGGTTTTCGAACAGGTACCACAACACTAATTGTGCAATTCCACCCCTGTTTTGATGGAAAACCCTGGGGAACGGATCCTAGAATCTTCCGTTCCTCTTTCTTTATCAACAAACGATTCGAGAGTACTATTGGCTCTGCAGTACTTTTAGCGCGCTGGTACCTCACGAACACTATGCACTTACAAACATCCATGTCTCTTTAGAATTCGCACCCGGTCTCAGTGTTACAGTACCCATCATACAACGGTAACTAACATACAAAACCTGGGTTCAGTATTATCAACATACATTACAATGATCACGGCGGCGCAGTAGGAAACATGAAAATTCAACTGTGCCATACCCGAGATTTAAACTACGAATCTTCTGTTAGTTGTGTAGTGCTGTATAAGTGTTAGTTGGACATAACTACTTACACCCCGAGAAGCCACAGGGGGCTAAAACGCTAATTTCTTATGGACCACCAGTACAAACCGAAGATCAAAATGTACGTAGTACTTATACGTTTTATCATGCTGCACTTCTCTTTTCCACTTTTATAAACAGCCCCTCAAACGTGTTTCTTCTTTTGGATGCAGCTGCTGTACAGATGTAATTACTGTGGCATTGTACGAAATATAATGTGAGAAATAGAAATGTTTCTTTGGTCAGAGGCTAAGAACAATGCGAGAATTAATTAAAACTTGGGGAATGCTTCCGTTTTCAAGCTCTTGATCGAAAAATTTAACTGAATTAATTTTAGACTATTAACCTCACGGACAGATACTTTCTCCTGTTTGAATCTGCGACAGTTATCTGCATCATTTGTACAGGTAAATAAGACAGTGTTAATTAAAATAATATTCCGTGAAGTTATATACTGTTTCTATGAAGTTAGTAGTTATAAAGAATAGTTAAGCTATATAGAACATATGGCTTTTCCCAATAATTTTTATGCATTATATTATCAGGTTTATTTTATCTAACACTTTATTTTTATGCAACTCTTTTCTGTTCCTTCTATATATTCAGTCAATCTTCACCAGAATGCAAATTGAGGAGTTTAAATAGCGATGGAATTTGTAATTTAGAGAGAATAAATCTCAGGATAAATATTCGGTTGGCGAAAAAGTAATTTCGGTTCTTTAGTGTAAAATAAAATTCAATTTTTTCTATGTAAAATTTAGCTTTAATTAGTCTAATACTTTCCATTCTGTTCGATGACCTTTTGTCATCTTTCTGGTAACTTTATGATTCCGCGCTCATAGAATTTCTGGTCTTCATCAGCAAAAAAACTCAACGAAGTGCGATTTGAGGTCATCGTCATTATTAAAATTTTTACCTTCTAAGAAATTAAGTGAACTTCGAAATAAATAATAATCCGATGGTGCAAGGTCGGGTCTATATGGCGAATCCAACATCACTTCCCAGTCAAGCTCGAATAATTTCGTACGTGTTGCTAAAGATGTGTGAGGCCTGGCATTGTCGTGGCGGAATACGATTCCTTTGCGGTTTAACAATTCTGACCTTTTCTCATTGGTTGCTTCATCCAGTTTCATAAACTGGTGGTAGTGAACATCTGAGTTCATCGTTTAGTTGCTTGGAAGCAGCTCAAAATACACAACACCTCTGTAATCCCACCAAATTGACAGCATGTTCTTTTTCTGATGAAATATAGCTTTCGATATGATTTGTATTGATTCATTTTGCTTAGAACGTTATCTTATTTTATTACTGTTATCGGAGACGATCTCCTTTTTCATCAACAGCAATAATTCGTTTCAAAAAAGGACGGATTGCGTTACATTTGAAAGGCATATCACAAAAACTGATTTGTTATGTTAAGTGAATTTCATTCAATTCATGTGGAACGCAAACATCGACCTTCCCAAGATATCTTATGTGATTTTCAGTTGTTGTCTGTGGTATATTTAACATTTTTGCAATGTGTTGTATAGTTATATGACGATTCGACTCAAATTTTGGCTTTAATTTTGTCATCATCAACTTCAGTAGGTCGGCCAGAACGTTAATCATCTTCAAGTGAAAAATCGCCAGAACGAAATTTTTTAAACCATTTCCGACACATGTGTTCTGTTAAACAATCGACATCATAAACATCAGATATATCGCTTTGAGCCTTCATTCTATGAAAATAAAAAACTAAAATATGTCGAAAATGCTTTAACCATTGTAAACAAAATGCACGGAATTCGTTTCTATGGAACCTGAGATTTGGCAGCTGACATCTAAAGCGTCAGCTTATAAGGTATTTGTTCCGCCTTCTTAGCATTTCTTTGTGATGTAGTGCTCAGCAAGCTCGACGCGTATTCGAGAGGTCCGTGGTTCGAGTCCCAGCGACGGCATTGCTCATTTCTTCAGTTTCCTGACTTTCAAAAATACCTAATGTCTCTATAAGTTGCTAAATCTTAAAAGGAAAAAAATATAAAATTGACAGAAGAATAAAAGTAACATTAACCAAAATTACTTTCTTGCTAAATATTATCAGGTCTATTTTATCTAACACGTTATTTTTTGTGTAACTCTTTTCTGTATCTTCCGTCAGCCTTCATCATATTTCAGACTGAGGAGTTTAAATATCAATGGAATTTGTAATTTTGAGAGAACTTTATCAGGACAAATACTTCAAGAGGAATCCGCCAGTGAACTACTCGTATTCACCAAGAAGCCGACTTGTAGCCATTTTTGAATGATAACTTTGTATCATGTTAGCGCGCGGGTATTGAACTCATAATAACTGGATCCAAGTTAGCTAGTCATTGAAAATTAACTTCTGTGTTGTAGTTACTGTATGTGTTGTAGTTGCTTCTGTATTTTGGTTTGTAAACCTTTTTAACTGAATATACCTCTTGCTCTTTATTCTTGAAATTTATTCTTCCGTTATATGCGAAGACAGAAATTGTAAAAGGAAAGTTAAGGAAAAGTTAATCATGTATGATAAAATAAGTAACTAGGTGTAACTAACATTTTCCGAATATTGTAGACGACTATATATGTCGTAAACTTTCCCCTAAATTCATTTAACGAGTTCTTAAAAATATTTGCTCTCTTTTATTATTTAAATAAATGAAAAAGATAAAAATCCGCAAATAAATTAACAGCAATCTTAATATCGTTTGGTCTATAAAAATAATAAAGAATTCA
Organism: Stegodyphus mimosarum; assembly: GCA_000611955.2. NCBI lineage: Eukaryota > Metazoa > Arthropoda > Arachnida > Araneae > Eresidae > Stegodyphus > Stegodyphus mimosarum. The sequence goes on along the minus strand of KK111998.1, from coordinate 29,971 downwards.
GATAAATTTGTTTCAGGTACTTGAAATCCTTTAAAACTAATTTTGCTGCTGATATGAAATATACAGAGCAAACATATAGTCGCATTATATTTATATAAAGGAAAAGAAACAGGTTATAATTCGTAGTGAAATTACCAATGTGCACTGTGCTTAAAAACATACCGAAACGACAATTTATACCTCAGCAGTGCAGATTAATTAAGAAGAACCTTAACAAAGAATTGATAACTGCTTGACTGATAATTGCTTGAAGTCCAACGTAAATTACTGCTTTTCTTTAAAATGCGGTCCAAAAATGTAGGTTACAGAGGCCGTTAATAATAAGTAATTGCGTCTGAACTCGAAACATTGTTCAAGAAGATTATAAATAGTTGCGAATATAAATTTCAGAGAATGAGAAGCATCAATCGGGACTAATAAATTGCAGCAAACACATTTACAATAAGTAATTTACATTGCCTCATAACCTTCATTCTAAAATTAGAAATTTCTCAGAACAATAAGTAATTACAAGGCAACGGAAAATATTTCCTTCAAAATTATTAATTACTGGTAATAAATCTTTCACACTGAGCTGATAAAGGTTCTTACTTAAAGTTCTGGAAAATATACTATAGATTGCACAATTCTTTTCATTACAAAATTACATTAGCATTATATCAAATTTTGAATAAAGTAAAAAATTAAAAAATGTGTAAATGATATATATGCAGGTACTGAAATTTGTGTTACCTAATAATTAATTGGTATTTTTATTCATATCGTTATTCGTTTTGACTGGCAATAGGTTTACCGTGTTTGCAATTCATTACACATTTGATTCTTCTTTCCTGCAGAGTAGCACTATGTCTAGATAACAAGTAGCAGAAACAGAAAGCTACTTAATGTTTTAACCTAATAGAAAGCTTAGGAAAACAGGCAGCAAAAAAGAACCAGAAAGCTCCTTGGTGTTTTAAACGATTTCCAACCCCTACGGATGGCGCCACAAATCCCGACACAAACAACATTTCTTTATCAGTAGAAGAATCGTGAAAACGGAGGTCCTGGTGCAGAAAGTCTAATACAGGTCCGAAAGGTACTCTGAATCTTTTAAGATACAGCGTGGTCATTGTGGTCGCAGCAAGAAGTCTGCTTATCCACTTCGAAACAGATGCGTTTGAAGATAGTCATATTCAGTTAAAAGTCTAAAAACAGCCATAGAAGGACATCTTAAAAGCTTTCTCAAAAGTAGAGTTGTAAGCAGAGAAGGTCACTATTTTTTTAATAGTAAAAGTTTGGTGATTGGATAGCGTCCTGTTGATAATAGGCAGACAATAATTACAGAATGCTACTTCCATGAAAGATTTAAGATTGCTACCAAGCTGTATGAGAACCTTGTTAAGACATTTTTCGGAAACCATAATGCTAGAAATTTCTAAGTGGAAACACTTGAAGCTTAGTAAAAACAATGTAAAAATTAGTAAACAACATTAAAATTATCAAAAGCTTTTAAGAATATATTCGAGGTCAAAGAAGCCTCTTTAGACATTTGCCACAATTCCAACACGTTTCCAGGGTACGCTTTTTAAAAGATATTACTTAGCATGGATGGACTAACACGTATTAATTTTATCGGCTACAAAAATTGATATCACCAGTACATCACTGTTTACACTATAATCGGTTGCATAACTGCAAATCGCATGAAAGTTTCCGAAATTTTCATCTTTTCATCATGTGAGTGCAGATTATTCACATCGTAGCGCATCGGTAGCTTGACAATTAAACGGCTAGAAATCAGTCAAACGACTAAAGAAGATTTTTTATCTTCGAAGAGGATGAAATTTCTGAAAAAGAAATTTTTGTTTGTGTAGTTTTAAACTTTCCTAATTTCATAGAAATATACTGCAACGTTTCATAGAAATATATTGCAACATTTTATGGAAATAAAAACCCTCGTATCGTGAAATAAGATTTTTTAAGAGAAAATATGTAATGATTAAGAACTTCACATCTGGGAAAACTGTGCATTCTATTTTCATTTTTACTTTGAAAGAGAAACTTCTTTGGGTTTGACAGCATTTATAGCTTCAAGAATAAAATCTGAAAATAAAATAGTTTAAAAAGTCAGCTGATGAGCTAAATAATTATGGCGAAGCACTCGAGTGCTAATGCTTAAGGAAGAGGAGTCTTCTTGGAAACTAAAGGAAATTTATTTTTATTTACCTTTCGCAAGGAGAAAACCGAAAAACCCGCCGGGGCTAACACTGTTCAGTGATTTTGCCAATCGGTCAACAGTAAACCTTATAATACCAGAACATTTAATTTATTGTTTTTTTAATTTAAAATTTTTTACACCGCAGAAGAGGATATTATATTATTTTTGATTACTATGTAAAACTACGTTCTCTTAAAATAGAATTGTTACACACAATCATACCTCGGAAATCGACAAAAGAAAAGAATAGGAACAATGTAGTAGCCCTTAGTAAGAGCTACCACTGTACAAGCATAGCAACGAACATAACACCTTTAAATTTTTATTTCCATGCGGCCCAACGCATAGCAAATTCTCAGAGTTTTGCTATTTGGCAAAACAATTATTAAAAACCATAAACATGTAGAGACATTAGGTTTTTCGAAAGTGTGACAAATCAACAGTGCTCTGTCCGGAATTCAGATCCCGAATCCCCTAATTGCCAGCTGGACAAGCTAACCACTTACAGTACGACAGCACCTATTACAATAATTCCTCATATTCTCCCCCGGTTAAAACGGCAACTAGGAAGAAGCATGAGACCAAGGTGGAGAGAAGTTATTGTCCACCTTGTTTTAGTTCGAGAATTACTGTGTAAACTATTCAGTTTTTCGAAGTCAGGAACATGAAATATCAGCTTTGTCTTTCCGAGCGACAAATCATTCAGTACTAGCTTGATGTATTACCACTCACACAACGAGAGCACGCATGGGGAAAAGGCGATAATTCCTCATTAAGGCATTTCCTGGTAATTTAATTTTTTATTTCTCTTTCAATAATACACCAAACTCATATAAATTAAAATTTATTTCATTTATAATGTATGCAATATGATCTTATAAGGGTTTGCAGCTTTGTTGAAATTCTTGGTATTAGAAAAAATAAAATTAAAAAAGTATGTTTCTAACGTTATATTCGCGCGATGTTTATTGCTATGTAACACGACAGCTCTATGTTAAGTATATGATATGGAATCGTTTTTTAACGTTTGTTTCTTCATTTTTATGAATTTTTACATGTTTAAAATTTTGTTAACATTTAAAATTTATTTTGAAATTTTTAAAAGTAATTTCTTCTGAGAGATATCGGCCCGTAATTTGAAGTTTCCAGATTTTAGATTTCCCTTTCTCTCACAGTTTCATGCCAGGAAATGCTCGTAAATTTCGTCGCCCCTTAAATATGGTACATTGTGCAACAACATTGATGCTGCAAAGAATGTGGGATTCACTGATGTGCATAATAACTAAACTTTACATTTAGATTCTTAAAATCTCCTTACTTTACAACACGGGAAATTAGATATATCTTCGCAGATTACCATTATCTTTCTGTATAGAAAAGCATTATAAAAGATAACAGTAATTCAACTGCTTTTATATACTGTACTAAAGAAAAAAATTATATTACCTAATTGTGAAATAAATATTTATTATTTATAATATACCAGAGATAAATGGTTAGTAAATAATCATTTGCCACGAAATTTTCGTAAATCTAGTTTGCAAATGAAGAGTGATGACAGATATGGTGCTTCTCTGACACATTTCCGAAATACATTGTTTTATTTCGGTTAGAAGTGGTTGCCATCGGATAATTTTCCCAGTTCTACCGACCGATAGCTCATTATCTCCTTTCTTCCTCCCCCCATGCATTCTCCGCCCCCATCTCCCACTGCTACCGGCAGATATCGTTCCAATCCTAATATGAGACTAACACTCAACTTGTTTCGTTGTTCGCTCAGGTGAACCAATATATTCTGGAACTGCCGTTACGTGTTCGAAATTCACAATAATTTGTCCTTCCGCTCTTGGCAACGGTAATTCTACGCTCTGATTGGTTCTCATCTATTGCTCGTTATGCTTAGTGGTCGGAAACACTCATTTGCAAGGTCGAGGTCAAATGGAGTCTTTGCACAAACTACATTTCGGACAGGATTATTATAGGAATAGCTGTTTCGGCTGCAAGCGTTTGTTTTAAATTCTTTTTCTGCGTATTTCCTCCCTTCTTTGTGTATATGGGAAAGCTTTAGAAAACATACTACATACATACTGTGATACAAGCTGTTTAGTTTTTAGGAAAATGTTTTTCATGCAGTGCTTGTTTTTACTATGAAAAGACAGGAAATTTGAAAATAACTCATATATTTATGAATAGATATCGTTTGGCTAGGTTATTATTATATTCTATGCTTTGTCTTTTTAATAAATGTTCGAATCCGTTTCAGTCTAATAAATGCTTGCCAAAGTTCGACGAATTTTTAAATATGTTTACTTAATTAACTCGAAAATTCATATATATTCGTGTTTAAATCCTCCAGCTGTTGTATACCGTCTTCATCAAAAGGTTCGTACACAATCCATCGCTTTCAAATTATTTCTGTCTTTCTGTACACAATTTTCTTGGCTTTCGCAGACGATTCGCTTTCTTTCTGAAGCAGTCTTTCTCTCAATTACAGCAAAAAAATCTGATGTGTACACCACATGACATGCGTTGCACGGAATATTAAATTATACGCATTTTTTTTCACATTTCATTTAAATTTATTGGACTTAATTAAATCTATTTCGTCGATATCGCATAAACCCCAATATAATAAATGCACTCTTTAAAATTAACTATATTTGTTTCCCATAGCGACACTTTGGCACTAGGTTCACATAAAAGCGTTACATCTCATCCATTTTATAACACAGAACGCACAAAAATTATATCATCTGAAGAATTATCTAATCGTTTCGAAATACTGTAAACGTCTTAAACGATGTACCAAAGAAATTAAACAAAAAAAAAACAGTTTTTTACAGACGATTCAGTATTTCTCATTCAATTAATTAGTAAAGTAGTTCAGACTTTTCTAGTGATTCAACGCAAAATCCCTTTTTGAGACTAGGGCTAACGCTTCTTTAGGTTGAAAACTATACTGTGCGTTCTAATGGGAATAAAAGCATAAACATTGTAATTGTAATCTGCTCCTACAAAACTTTTTTTAAATATATAAAGCATTATTGTAGAAGGTTTAATTGTACAGCACAGATGTTCATTATTCATTATTGTTCTTTCTTCATTATTGTCTGTTATTTAAGCTCAAAAGAGATGAAAGTCTCGAATAGGATATTATTCTCGAAACGACATTTTGCGCCGAAATGCTTAAATGTCTTGAATCACTTTTCAAATTGTTGCCACCAAATAGTATCGCCCTATATTGCATTTAAAAAAAATTAAATTATACGGCATTTTTCCCCTCCTTCTAGCACTCCTTTGTGGTGTAACGATAAAATACACAACAACGTGTATACGAGAAGTTCAGGTTCAAGTCCGCATTTTTCACTTCTCTTGCATAAAAAAAAAACAAAAAAAAAAAAACTAATGACTCTACTGTGGCGCTCAAACAAAAAGGTGGTGGACGAAAATTCGTCATCACCAGAATTACGTCCCCTCGTCCCCCGTCACCCTTCGAAAGAGGGAGTATATAACTGGACGCTCGAGTAAACATACTCGACACGTATTCAAGAGGTCCAGGGTTCGAGTCTCGGCTAGGGCAGTGCTCATTTTTCATGTCTCCTGCCTTCAAAATAACCTAATGATTCCACAAAATTTTGAAGAATCTACATGAATGTATATATTTTTCTCGCATTGTGAAAAACAACGGTACCTAGAGCCATCAGATTCTGAGTAATTTATTCCTCCACCCAAACATGGGCACCTGCAAGCCCGAATTTGTTTTATTATCCATTTCAAATTTTGTAAAGTTTTAAAGAATGTTTGATTAACAAACTCAACGATTTCAAAGCGAACAGTGGCAACACTGCATGGAATAAAACATTTTTATCTCCAGCGCACGAGACTGTCCATCGAAATTTCTCCAGATATGCTGTTTTTAAATATTTTGTGATTTTGCTGTTGAATCGAATTTTATGTGGCATTTTCCTTAACATAATCTTCAAATCTTCATATTTCTACAGATATGCTGTTTTTAAATATTTTGTGATTTTGTTATTGAATCGAATTTTATGTGGCACATGCGCCAAGAAACTGATATTTAATAAACAAACACACAAAATTTTGTAAAGTTTCAAATGTTTTGGAAAGCCATCTTAGTAAGAAAACTGAACACTGATAAACTGAAGAAAGACCGAAAAAAAAAACAGGAAAATGTATGCTAACACTTAACGCTGCAGCAATTCTAAATGTATACTGCTATGCTTCTTCTAAAATTTTTTGTAATTTTGCTGTTGAATTATATATGACATAAGTGCGAAGAAAATGACGCTTAATAATAAAGCTAAAAAGACAAAAAAAAGGGCTTAGTAGGAATGAGTATAACAACAGACTGGTAGACTGCGAACTTCTTTTAGCGTTTGTTGATTATTTTTTAGCGCGAGTGTATTATAAATCTTTAAAGAATAAATAATATTATATCTTTAATTTTTACTGATTTGAGAGAACTTTTCCTTACATAATCTTAAGTTTACTTCTCTATGATGATGAAATATTATTGAAAACGTTTTGATTAAATGCAACTAGAACTTGAAAAAGTGGGTAATTTGCTTATTTTATTAATGTCTTGTAATTAAGAGAAGTTTTGGGGAAGTTAAAATTAGTCACTAAATTTAGTTACACGTTAAACATGACAAATGTATAAAATACGTAGTACATAAATTAAGATGTATTACTCATAAATTCTCTTGCGCCGACAGCTGCTTTATTAGGACGAATTATTTAAACGAATTAAACGCATTTTTATTAATTCCACGGTCTAATGAGATGTTTCTTTGCGTGGTGTTAAAAATAAGATTTATATTTGATGAGGAAATTTTCCCCGCAGTTTACGTTCGTTTAAATTAACGGAAACGAATACCCTGTAAGCAGGACATGTTTTTCTTTCCCCTTTTTGTCAGTAACTCAAAAAGTCTCTACTTCGCAGATAACTCGAATTTCGGAACAAAATTCTAAAGAGAATTAAATAAATTGAAGGCTGTATGTAAGTTTAAGCGCCTATTCATTTAAATTCATTGCAGAAATAGCTCCCACTTTCGATTCCTTTTTAAATGAAAGCACTGTTGCCACTGTAAAAACAAAATTCTAGGTCGCTAATTGGTTTCTTCGACTGCACTTCCAGAAATCCCCTTTCCATTTCCGCTTTAAAATCGCGCAGAAAATTCTATTTATATGCGAAGTAGTAAACGTTTACCATTAAATGTTATTTATTCTTCGTGTAAAAGGGATGAATGAAATACGTGTTCTAAATTTATTTCAGCTTATTTTCATGTATTACATTACTTTGCATTTTTCCGTTTAAAAGCTGCATTATATTGCATTACGCAAAAATTTCTCATTGCTAGTATTACTTCTCTTAATGTCAATGCAATGTGTTAGCACTTTTTTATTTGAGTTTCATTTCAGACTATAAATTTCAACCTTTCAACATTTATATCAACTTATACTGTTGAAAAAAATAGTTTATTCGATTATAAATTATTCGTATAAATACAAATGGTATGTCTCATTGCTTTTTAAACAACTGAGAAGATGTAAAACGACAGATGTTTTCTTGAAAAATTATATGCTACCCTAACATTTCTATACTATCTTTGTCACTTCAAAATTATATTAATGCCATATGAAAAAGCGCGCGTACGAGCTATTTTAGTGATATTGTACGCGTAACATAGAAGGGCGATTTAATGTGATGCTATTGCTGTGTTGTCCATGAATTTCATGGAAGAATAGTTGCCAGAGCCTCAAGGAATTTGGACTTCTATTTCCACGCCAATTTTGAGAATACACCCATTTTACGGAACATGCGTCAAATATACATTTTGAAATGATTATTAGTTAAAAGTAGTTAGGTCCAACTTTTGAATCCCGGCAAACGCGTGGGTCTTTTCGCGATTTTCCGCATGTGTAACGTGTATGGAACATCTTGTGAATGCATACGTGAATAAAGTAGGCGCAACCCGCTCAGCTGGCGGGCTCTCCCGCTGCATGGATGTTTTCGAGATTTTCCGCATGGGGGCTGAACACTGGTAGTTCTGTACAACTTTCGAATCCCGGGGAACAGCGGGCATAGCCCGCTCAGCTGGTGGGCTTGCCCGCTAGTTATTAATTAAAGTAGTGTTACGAAATGCCCAGCCGCCGTAAGATAACTTTCCCGCAAAGCGGGTTTAAGGTTGTCAGAAAATGGTAAGGGAAGACAAGGTTGGCATATTTTGCGCGAAATCGCCCATTTGGCAACAATATAGGCGATATGCCATAGACCGATGGAGAAGATTCTGGAACGAATTCTTACCGGTTTAGCCCAGAATATTCTCGAAGGTAGGTCAAAAGCTATATGAACTCTGCCTGTACACGGAGTAGCAGTGCATCGTTGAAGCTATCAAGTGTATCCTCGAGTGCATCCCAAGTTATTAGCGTGGAGAGTCTCGAGAGTACATTGAGTTCAGAAAACGACCGAACGAGTCGGGTGCTTTGTCGTGAAGCTGTGATACTCTAGTGCTTTGCTGTGAAGCTGTGTTCACCGTTATAGCCTAAAGGCTGTGCTGCTGATTGTTTTAGCGTGTTTGCGTAGTTTTTCGAAGACTGTGAACGTGTTTTTGAACTGTCCTGAGTAATATTGGCTAATAAATTGTATTTTCATTCTTCATCAAGTGTTGTCGTTAATCACTCCAAATCCACGAACCCGTACAAACGTAACAGTAGTTTCAGTTAGATCGCTTACACTCGCAACATTTACATTTCTGTCAATAACGTGTAATTGAAATTTACAAATTTTTTGCTGACTGTATGTATCAGCACCCAGTGTTAATTGGCAAAACTAATTTTCTTTTAAATAGATTCCACGTCTGTTTCCAGTTCTATGTTGTTTCTTTGTCAATTGTTTCCATAGCCATGCTTAAAACATTTATAATACGTATGGTTTTAAAAAATTAAAACATTATCTTAGAAATCTTTTTAATTCATTTCTTATTTCTAATTACTTTCTAATCTTATATTTTTATTTTATCTTTCTAACTAAATTTCTGAACTTTAGAGAGCTTTCTAATTAATTTACAATTTTTGTTATGTTTTATTAACATTAGAATGCCTACTTTTGCTTTTCCTTTTTTAAAGTATGTTCTGTTGTTTAGCTGGCAAATTCAATTGATTTTCTAGATAACAGAACCACTTACTTTAAATAATATCTTCTAATTCCTTTAGCTCCTTTTCTTTCTAAAAATATATTAATTTTTTTTCTCAAGACATTTAAGAAGAAATAAAATCAGTTTCAGCAAGCGTTTTCCAGAAATTCGGTGATTTCTTTTTGTGTTTCTTCGAATGCCTTTTTCACGGTCATTTTATGAGACATCACGTTCGTTCTTTTCATTTTGTCGCTTTAAAGTTATTTCCTGCTAATACAAGGATAGGAACGTGGTACTTAAAATGGAAACTATACAATTCCTTTCACATCTCTTTTATCCAGTTAGCAATTTTAACTGGCTTCTCTTTCTGTTTAAACGCTGCGAAAGTCTGGAAATTTCGACATTGGTATAAACGGAAATTTTTCAATCGTTGTTGTCATTGTCACTTTACATTATCTCGTTATTCTTTTTATATGACACTCGCAAGTTTGCCAAAACCAAAAGGGAATCCATACTTTGAAATCAAAGGGAGCAGAACAAAACTAAATTACGAAAAAGTGATCAGCAACTAAGTAAACTTTGTAATTTAGATTTATTTCTACCTTCAGCGGTCTGTAGAATCTACTAAATTTTTCAAAATTGAAAACATGAAAACTCAACTGTACCCTCTGCCAGAACTTTCATTTATTAACTGAGCGTACTAACCACGACACGTCAGTGCGTGCGGCAGGAATGAAAGTGAAAATTCATAGCATTCTCCCCCACTTAATCCAGCTGATCAAATTCAAGTTAGGATAAATTATCATCCTCCGTTTTTTAATTAGGAAGCAAATGTATAAATCATTAAACGCTGAGACCGGACAAAAGTACAGATATAAGTGAGGACTACTTCAGATTTCATCACTGGTTTTCGAACAGGTACCACAACACTAATTGTGCAATTCCACCCCTGTTTTGATGGAAAACCCTGGGGAACGGATCCTAGAATCTTCCGTTCCTCTTTCTTTATCAACAAACGATTCGAGAGTACTATTGGCTCTGCAGTACTTTTAGCGCGCTGGTACCTCACGAACACTATGCACTTACAAACATCCATGTCTCTTTAGAATTCGCACCCGGTCTCAGTGTTACAGTACCCATCATACAACGGTAACTAACATACAAAACCTGGGTTCAGTATTATCAACATACATTACAATGATCACGGCGGCGCAGTAGGAAACATGAAAATTCAACTGTGCCATACCCGAGATTTAAACTACGAATCTTCTGTTAGTTGTGTAGTGCTGTATAAGTGTTAGTTGGACATAACTACTTACACCCCGAGAAGCCACAGGGGGCTAAAACGCTAATTTCTTATGGACCACCAGTACAAACCGAAGATCAAAATGTACGTAGTACTTATACGTTTTATCATGCTGCACTTCTCTTTTCCACTTTTATAAACAGCCCCTCAAACGTGTTTCTTCTTTTGGATGCAGCTGCTGTACAGATGTAATTACTGTGGCATTGTACGAAATATAATGTGAGAAATAGAAATGTTTCTTTGGTCAGAGGCTAAGAACAATGCGAGAATTAATTAAAACTTGGGGAATGCTTCCGTTTTCAAGCTCTTGATCGAAAAATTTAACTGAATTAATTTTAGACTATTAACCTCACGGACAGATACTTTCTCCTGTTTGAATCTGCGACAGTTATCTGCATCATTTGTACAGGTAAATAAGACAGTGTTAATTAAAATAATATTCCGTGAAGTTATATACTGTTTCTATGAAGTTAGTAGTTATAAAGAATAGTTAAGCTATATAGAACATATGGCTTTTCCCAATAATTTTTATGCATTATATTATCAGGTTTATTTTATCTAACACTTTATTTTTATGCAACTCTTTTCTGTTCCTTCTATATATTCAGTCAATCTTCACCAGAATGCAAATTGAGGAGTTTAAATAGCGATGGAATTTGTAATTTAGAGAGAATAAATCTCAGGATAAATATTCGGTTGGCGAAAAAGTAATTTCGGTTCTTTAGTGTAAAATAAAATTCAATTTTTTCTATGTAAAATTTAGCTTTAATTAGTCTAATACTTTCCATTCTGTTCGATGACCTTTTGTCATCTTTCTGGTAACTTTATGATTCCGCGCTCATAGAATTTCTGGTCTTCATCAGCAAAAAAACTCAACGAAGTGCGATTTGAGGTCATCGTCATTATTAAAATTTTTACCTTCTAAGAAATTAAGTGAACTTCGAAATAAATAATAATCCGATGGTGCAAGGTCGGGTCTATATGGCGAATCCAACATCACTTCCCAGTCAAGCTCGAATAATTTCGTACGTGTTGCTAAAGATGTGTGAGGCCTGGCATTGTCGTGGCGGAATACGATTCCTTTGCGGTTTAACAATTCTGACCTTTTCTCATTGGTTGCTTCATCCAGTTTCATAAACTGGTGGTAGTGAACATCTGAGTTCATCGTTTAGTTGCTTGGAAGCAGCTCAAAATACACAACACCTCTGTAATCCCACCAAATTGACAGCATGTTCTTTTTCTGATGAAATATAGCTTTCGATATGATTTGTATTGATTCATTTTGCTTAGAACGTTATCTTATTTTATTACTGTTATCGGAGACGATCTCCTTTTTCATCAACAGCAATAATTCGTTTCAAAAAAGGACGGATTGCGTTACATTTGAAAGGCATATCACAAAAACTGATTTGTTATGTTAAGTGAATTTCATTCAATTCATGTGGAACGCAAACATCGACCTTCCCAAGATATCTTATGTGATTTTCAGTTGTTGTCTGTGGTATATTTAACATTTTTGCAATGTGTTGTATAGTTATATGACGATTCGACTCAAATTTTGGCTTTAATTTTGTCATCATCAACTTCAGTAGGTCGGCCAGAACGTTAATCATCTTCAAGTGAAAAATCGCCAGAACGAAATTTTTTAAACCATTTCCGACACATGTGTTCTGTTAAACAATCGACATCATAAACATCAGATATATCGCTTTGAGCCTTCATTCTATGAAAATAAAAAACTAAAATATGTCGAAAATGCTTTAACCATTGTAAACAAAATGCACGGAATTCGTTTCTATGGAACCTGAGATTTGGCAGCTGACATCTAAAGCGTCAGCTTATAAGGTATTTGTTCCGCCTTCTTAGCATTTCTTTGTGATGTAGTGCTCAGCAAGCTCGACGCGTATTCGAGAGGTCCGTGGTTCGAGTCCCAGCGACGGCATTGCTCATTTCTTCAGTTTCCTGACTTTCAAAAATACCTAATGTCTCTATAAGTTGCTAAATCTTAAAAGGAAAAAAATATAAAATTGACAGAAGAATAAAAGTAACATTAACCAAAATTACTTTCTTGCTAAATATTATCAGGTCTATTTTATCTAACACGTTATTTTTTGTGTAACTCTTTTCTGTATCTTCCGTCAGCCTTCATCATATTTCAGACTGAGGAGTTTAAATATCAATGGAATTTGTAATTTTGAGAGAACTTTATCAGGACAAATACTTCAAGAGGAATCCGCCAGTGAACTACTCGTATTCACCAAGAAGCCGACTTGTAGCCATTTTTGAATGATAACTTTGTATCATGTTAGCGCGCGGGTATTGAACTCATAATAACTGGATCCAAGTTAGCTAGTCATTGAAAATTAACTTCTGTGTTGTAGTTACTGTATGTGTTGTAGTTGCTTCTGTATTTTGGTTTGTAAACCTTTTTAACTGAATATACCTCTTGCTCTTTATTCTTGAAATTTATTCTTCCGTTATATGCGAAGACAGAAATTGTAAAAGGAAAGTTAAGGAAAAGTTAATCATGTATGATAAAATAAGTAACTAGGTGTAACTAACATTTTCCGAATATTGTAGACGACTATATATGTCGTAAACTTTCCCCTAAATTCATTTAACGAGTTCTTAAAAATATTTGCTCTCTTTTATTATTTAAATAAATGAAAAAGATAAAAATCCGCAAATAAATTAACAGCAATCTTAATATCGTTTGGTCTATAAAAATAATAAAGAATTCAGATAAATTTGTTTCAGGTACTTGAAATCCTTTAAAACTAATTTTGCTGCTGATATGAAATATACAGAGCAAACATATAGTCGCATTATATTTATATAAAGGAAAAGAAACAGGTTATAATTCGTAGTGAAATTACCAATGTGCACTGTGCTTAAAAACATACCGAAACGACAATTTATACCTCAGCAGTGCAGATTAATTAAGAAGAACCTTAACAAAGAATTGATAACTGCTTGACTGATAATTGCTTGAAGTCCAACGTAAATTACTGCTTTTCTTTAAAATGCGGTCCAAAAATGTAGGTTACAGAGGCCGTTAATAATAAGTAATTGCGTCTGAACTCGAAACATTGTTCAAGAAGATTATAAATAGTTGCGAATATAAATTTCAGAGAATGAGAAGCATCAATCGGGACTAATAAATTGCAGCAAACACATTTACAATAAGTAATTTACATTGCCTCATAACCTTCATTCTAAAATTAGAAATTTCTCAGAACAATAAGTAATTACAAGGCAACGGAAAATATTTCCTTCAAAATTATTAATTACTGGTAATAAATCTTTCACACTGAGCTGATAAAGGTTCTTACTTAAAGTTCTGGAAAATATACTATAGATTGCACAATTCTTTTCATTACAAAATTACATTAGCATTATATCAAATTTTGAATAAAGTAAAAAATTAAAAAATGTGTAAATGATATATATGCAGGTACTGAAATTTGTGTTACCTAATAATTAATTGGTATTTTTATTCATATCGTTATTCGTTTTGACTGGCAATAGGTTTACCGTGTTTGCAATTCATTACACATTTGATTCTTCTTTCCTGCAGAGTAGCACTATGTCTAGATAACAAGTAGCAGAAACAGAAAGCTACTTAATGTTTTAACCTAATAGAAAGCTTAGGAAAACAGGCAGCAAAAAAGAACCAGAAAGCTCCTTGGTGTTTTAAACGATTTCCAACCCCTACGGATGGCGCCACAAATCCCGACACAAACAACATTTCTTTATCAGTAGAAGAATCGTGAAAACGGAGGTCCTGGTGCAGAAAGTCTAATACAGGTCCGAAAGGTACTCTGAATCTTTTAAGATACAGCGTGGTCATTGTGGTCGCAGCAAGAAGTCTGCTTATCCACTTCGAAACAGATGCGTTTGAAGATAGTCATATTCAGTTAAAAGTCTAAAAACAGCCATAGAAGGACATCTTAAAAGCTTTCTCAAAAGTAGAGTTGTAAGCAGAGAAGGTCACTATTTTTTTAATAGTAAAAGTTTGGTGATTGGATAGCGTCCTGTTGATAATAGGCAGACAATAATTACAGAATGCTACTTCCATGAAAGATTTAAGATTGCTACCAAGCTGTATGAGAACCTTGTTAAGACATTTTTCGGAAACCATAATGCTAGAAATTTCTAAGTGGAAACACTTGAAGCTTAGTAAAAACAATGTAAAAATTAGTAAACAACATTAAAATTATCAAAAGCTTTTAAGAATATATTCGAGGTCAAAGAAGCCTCTTTAGACATTTGCCACAATTCCAACACGTTTCCAGGGTACGCTTTTTAAAAGATATTACTTAGCATGGATGGACTAACACGTATTAATTTTATCGGCTACAAAAATTGATATCACCAGTACATCACTGTTTACACTATAATCGGTTGCATAACTGCAAATCGCATGAAAGTTTCCGAAATTTTCATCTTTTCATCATGTGAGTGCAGATTATTCACATCGTAGCGCATCGGTAGCTTGACAATTAAACGGCTAGAAATCAGTCAAACGACTAAAGAAGATTTTTTATCTTCGAAGAGGATGAAATTTCTGAAAAAGAAATTTTTGTTTGTGTAGTTTTAAACTTTCCTAATTTCATAGAAATATACTGCAACGTTTCATAGAAATATATTGCAACATTTTATGGAAATAAAAACCCTCGTATCGTGAAATAAGATTTTTTAAGAGAAAATATGTAATGATTAAGAACTTCACATCTGGGAAAACTGTGCATTCTATTTTCATTTTTACTTTGAAAGAGAAACTTCTTTGGGTTTGACAGCATTTATAGCTTCAAGAATAAAATCTGAAAATAAAATAGTTTAAAAAGTCAGCTGATGAGCTAAATAATTATGGCGAAGCACTCGAGTGCTAATGCTTAAGGAAGAGGAGTCTTCTTGGAAACTAAAGGAAATTTATTTTTATTTACCTTTCGCAAGGAGAAAACCGAAAAACCCGCCGGGGCTAACACTGTTCAGTGATTTTGCCAATCGGTCAACAGTAAACCTTATAATACCAGAACATTTAATTTATTGTTTTTTTAATTTAAAATTTTTTACACCGCAGAAGAGGATATTATATTATTTTTGATTACTATGTAAAACTACGTTCTCTTAAAATAGAATTGTTACACACAATCATACCTCGGAAATCGACAAAAGAAAAGAATAGGAACAATGTAGTAGCCCTTAGTAAGAGCTACCACTGTACAAGCATAGCAACGAACATAACACCTTTAAATTTTTATTTCCATGCGGCCCAACGCATAGCAAATTCTCAGAGTTTTGCTATTTGGCAAAACAATTATTAAAAACCATAAACATGTAGAGACATTAGGTTTTTCGAAAGTGTGACAAATCAACAGTGCTCTGTCCGGAATTCAGATCCCGAATCCCCTAATTGCCAGCTGGACAAGCTAACCACTTACAGTACGACAGCACCTATTACAATAATTCCTCATATTCTCCCCCGGTTAAAACGGCAACTAGGAAGAAGCATGAGACCAAGGTGGAGAGAAGTTATTGTCCACCTTGTTTTAGTTCGAGAATTACTGTGTAAACTATTCAGTTTTTCGAAGTCAGGAACATGAAATATCAGCTTTGTCTTTCCGAGCGACAAATCATTCAGTACTAGCTTGATGTATTACCACTCACACAACGAGAGCACGCATGGGGAAAAGGCGATAATTCCTCATTAAGGCATTTCCTGGTAATTTAATTTTTTATTTCTCTTTCAATAATACACCAAACTCATATAAATTAAAATTTATTTCATTTATAATGTATGCAATATGATCTTATAAGGGTTTGCAGCTTTGTTGAAATTCTTGGTATTAGAAAAAATAAAATTAAAAAAGTATGTTTCTAACGTTATATTCGCGCGATGTTTATTGCTATGTAACACGACAGCTCTATGTTAAGTATATGATATGGAATCGTTTTTTAACGTTTGTTTCTTCATTTTTATGAATTTTTACATGTTTAAAATTTTGTTAACATTTAAAATTTATTTTGAAATTTTTAAAAGTAATTTCTTCTGAGAGATATCGGCCCGTAATTTGAAGTTTCCAGATTTTAGATTTCCCTTTCTCTCACAGTTTCATGCCAGGAAATGCTCGTAAATTTCGTCGCCCCTTAAATATGGTACATTGTGCAACAACATTGATGCTGCAAAGAATGTGGGATTCACTGATGTGCATAATAACTAAACTTTACATTTAGATTCTTAAAATCTCCTTACTTTACAACACGGGAAATTAGATATATCTTCGCAGATTACCATTATCTTTCTGTATAGAAAAGCATTATAAAAGATAACAGTAATTCAACTGCTTTTATATACTGTACTAAAGAAAAAAATTATATTACCTAATTGTGAAATAAATATTTATTATTTATAATATACCAGAGATAAATGGTTAGTAAATAATCATTTGCCACGAAATTTTCGTAAATCTAGTTTGCAAATGAAGAGTGATGACAGATATGGTGCTTCTCTGACACATTTCCGAAATACATTGTTTTATTTCGGTTAGAAGTGGTTGCCATCGGATAATTTTCCCAGTTCTACCGACCGATAGCTCATTATCTCCTTTCTTCCTCCCCCCATGCATTCTCCGCCCCCATCTCCCACTGCTACCGGCAGATATCGTTCCAATCCTAATATGAGACTAACACTCAACTTGTTTCGTTGTTCGCTCAGGTGAACCAATATATTCTGGAACTGCCGTTACGTGTTCGAAATTCACAATAATTTGTCCTTCCGCTCTTGGCAACGGTAATTCTACGCTCTGATTGGTTCTCATCTATTGCTCGTTATGCTTAGTGGTCGGAAACACTCATTTGCAAGGTCGAGGTCAAATGGAGTCTTTGCACAAACTACATTTCGGACAGGATTATTATAGGAATAGCTGTTTCGGCTGCAAGCGTTTGTTTTAAATTCTTTTTCTGCGTATTTCCTCCCTTCTTTGTGTATATGGGAAAGCTTTAGAAAACATACTACATACATACTGTGATACAAGCTGTTTAGTTTTTAGGAAAATGTTTTTCATGCAGTGCTTGTTTTTACTATGAAAAGACAGGAAATTTGAAAATAACTCATATATTTATGAATAGATATCGTTTGGCTAGGTTATTATTATATTCTATGCTTTGTCTTTTTAATAAATGTTCGAATCCGTTTCAGTCTAATAAATGCTTGCCAAAGTTCGACGAATTTTTAAATATGTTTACTTAATTAACTCGAAAATTCATATATATTCGTGTTTAAATCCTCCAGCTGTTGTATACCGTCTTCATCAAAAGGTTCGTACACAATCCATCGCTTTCAAATTATTTCTGTCTTTCTGTACACAATTTTCTTGGCTTTCGCAGACGATTCGCTTTCTTTCTGAAGCAGTCTTTCTCTCAATTACAGCAAAAAAATCTGATGTGTACACCACATGACATGCGTTGCACGGAATATTAAATTATACGCATTTTTTTTCACATTTCATTTAAATTTATTGGACTTAATTAAATCTATTTCGTCGATATCGCATAAACCCCAATATAATAAATGCACTCTTTAAAATTAACTATATTTGTTTCCCATAGCGACACTTTGGCACTAGGTTCACATAAAAGCGTTACATCTCATCCATTTTATAACACAGAACGCACAAAAATTATATCATCTGAAGAATTATCTAATCGTTTCGAAATACTGTAAACGTCTTAAACGATGTACCAAAGAAATTAAACAAAAAAAAAACAGTTTTTTACAGACGATTCAGTATTTCTCATTCAATTAATTAGTAAAGTAGTTCAGACTTTTCTAGTGATTCAACGCAAAATCCCTTTTTGAGACTAGGGCTAACGCTTCTTTAGGTTGAAAACTATACTGTGCGTTCTAATGGGAATAAAAGCATAAACATTGTAATTGTAATCTGCTCCTACAAAACTTTTTTTAAATATATAAAGCATTATTGTAGAAGGTTTAATTGTACAGCACAGATGTTCATTATTCATTATTGTTCTTTCTTCATTATTGTCTGTTATTTAAGCTCAAAAGAGATGAAAGTCTCGAATAGGATATTATTCTCGAAACGACATTTTGCGCCGAAATGCTTAAATGTCTTGAATCACTTTTCAAATTGTTGCCACCAAATAGTATCGCCCTATATTGCATTTAAAAAAAATTAAATTATACGGCATTTTTCCCCTCCTTCTAGCACTCCTTTGTGGTGTAACGATAAAATACACAACAACGTGTATACGAGAAGTTCAGGTTCAAGTCCGCATTTTTCACTTCTCTTGCATAAAAAAAAAACAAAAAAAAAAAAACTAATGACTCTACTGTGGCGCTCAAACAAAAAGGTGGTGGACGAAAATTCGTCATCACCAGAATTACGTCCCCTCGTCCCCCGTCACCCTTCGAAAGAGGGAGTATATAACTGGACGCTCGAGTAAACATACTCGACACGTATTCAAGAGGTCCAGGGTTCGAGTCTCGGCTAGGGCAGTGCTCATTTTTCATGTCTCCTGCCTTCAAAATAACCTAATGATTCCACAAAATTTTGAAGAATCTACATGAATGTATATATTTTTCTCGCATTGTGAAAAACAACGGTACCTAGAGCCATCAGATTCTGAGTAATTTATTCCTCCACCCAAACATGGGCACCTGCAAGCCCGAATTTGTTTTATTATCCATTTCAAATTTTGTAAAGTTTTAAAGAATGTTTGATTAACAAACTCAACGATTTCAAAGCGAACAGTGGCAACACTGCATGGAATAAAACATTTTTATCTCCAGCGCACGAGACTGTCCATCGAAATTTCTCCAGATATGCTGTTTTTAAATATTTTGTGATTTTGCTGTTGAATCGAATTTTATGTGGCATTTTCCTTAACATAATCTTCAAATCTTCATATTTCTACAGATATGCTGTTTTTAAATATTTTGTGATTTTGTTATTGAATCGAATTTTATGTGGCACATGCGCCAAGAAACTGATATTTAATAAACAAACACACAAAATTTTGTAAAGTTTCAAATGTTTTGGAAAGCCATCTTAGTAAGAAAACTGAACACTGATAAACTGAAGAAAGACCGAAAAAAAAAACAGGAAAATGTATGCTAACACTTAACGCTGCAGCAATTCTAAATGTATACTGCTATGCTTCTTCTAAAATTTTTTGTAATTTTGCTGTTGAATTATATATGACATAAGTGCGAAGAAAATGACGCTTAATAATAAAGCTAAAAAGACAAAAAAAAGGGCTTAGTAGGAATGAGTATAACAACAGACTGGTAGACTGCGAACTTCTTTTAGCGTTTGTTGATTATTTTTTAGCGCGAGTGTATTATAAATCTTTAAAGAATAAATAATATTATATCTTTAATTTTTACTGATTTGAGAGAACTTTTCCTTACATAATCTTAAGTTTACTTCTCTATGATGATGAAATATTATTGAAAACGTTTTGATTAAATGCAACTAGAACTTGAAAAAGTGGGTAATTTGCTTATTTTATTAATGTCTTGTAATTAAGAGAAGTTTTGGGGAAGTTAAAATTAGTCACTAAATTTAGTTACACGTTAAACATGACAAATGTATAAAATACGTAGTACATAAATTAAGATGTATTACTCATAAATTCTCTTGCGCCGACAGCTGCTTTATTAGGACGAATTATTTAAACGAATTAAACGCATTTTTATTAATTCCACGGTCTAATGAGATGTTTCTTTGCGTGGTGTTAAAAATAAGATTTATATTTGATGAGGAAATTTTCCCCGCAGTTTACGTTCGTTTAAATTAACGGAAACGAATACCCTGTAAGCAGGACATGTTTTTCTTTCCCCTTTTTGTCAGTAACTCAAAAAGTCTCTACTTCGCAGATAACTCGAATTTCGGAACAAAATTCTAAAGAGAATTAAATAAATTGAAGGCTGTATGTAAGTTTAAGCGCCTATTCATTTAAATTCATTGCAGAAATAGCTCCCACTTTCGATTCCTTTTTAAATGAAAGCACTGTTGCCACTGTAAAAACAAAATTCTAGGTCGCTAATTGGTTTCTTCGACTGCACTTCCAGAAATCCCCTTTCCATTTCCGCTTTAAAATCGCGCAGAAAATTCTATTTATATGCGAAGTAGTAAACGTTTACCATTAAATGTTATTTATTCTTCGTGTAAAAGGGATGAATGAAATACGTGTTCTAAATTTATTTCAGCTTATTTTCATGTATTACATTACTTTGCATTTTTCCGTTTAAAAGCTGCATTATATTGCATTACGCAAAAATTTCTCATTGCTAGTATTACTTCTCTTAATGTCAATGCAATGTGTTAGCACTTTTTTATTTGAGTTTCATTTCAGACTATAAATTTCAACCTTTCAACATTTATATCAACTTATACTGTTGAAAAAAATAGTTTATTCGATTATAAATTATTCGTATAAATACAAATGGTATGTCTCATTGCTTTTTAAACAACTGAGAAGATGTAAAACGACAGATGTTTTCTTGAAAAATTATATGCTACCCTAACATTTCTATACTATCTTTGTCACTTCAAAATTATATTAATGCCATATGAAAAAGCGCGCGTACGAGCTATTTTAGTGATATTGTACGCGTAACATAGAAGGGCGATTTAATGTGATGCTATTGCTGTGTTGTCCATGAATTTCATGGAAGAATAGTTGCCAGAGCCTCAAGGAATTTGGACTTCTATTTCCACGCCAATTTTGAGAATACACCCATTTTACGGAACATGCGTCAAATATACATTTTGAAATGATTATTAGTTAAAAGTAGTTAGGTCCAACTTTTGAATCCCGGCAAACGCGTGGGTCTTTTCGCGATTTTCCGCATGTGTAACGTGTATGGAACATCTTGTGAATGCATACGTGAATAAAGTAGGCGCAACCCGCTCAGCTGGCGGGCTCTCCCGCTGCATGGATGTTTTCGAGATTTTCCGCATGGGGGCTGAACACTGGTAGTTCTGTACAACTTTCGAATCCCGGGGAACAGCGGGCATAGCCCGCTCAGCTGGTGGGCTTGCCCGCTAGTTATTAATTAAAGTAGTGTTACGAAATGCCCAGCCGCCGTAAGATAACTTTCCCGCAAAGCGGGTTTAAGGTTGTCAGAAAATGGTAAGGGAAGACAAGGTTGGCATATTTTGCGCGAAATCGCCCATTTGGCAACAATATAGGCGATATGCCATAGACCGATGGAGAAGATTCTGGAACGAATTCTTACCGGTTTAGCCCAGAATATTCTCGAAGGTAGGTCAAAAGCTATATGAACTCTGCCTGTACACGGAGTAGCAGTGCATCGTTGAAGCTATCAAGTGTATCCTCGAGTGCATCCCAAGTTATTAGCGTGGAGAGTCTCGAGAGTACATTGAGTTCAGAAAACGACCGAACGAGTCGGGTGCTTTGTCGTGAAGCTGTGATACTCTAGTGCTTTGCTGTGAAGCTGTGTTCACCGTTATAGCCTAAAGGCTGTGCTGCTGATTGTTTTAGCGTGTTTGCGTAGTTTTTCGAAGACTGTGAACGTGTTTTTGAACTGTCCTGAGTAATATTGGCTAATAAATTGTATTTTCATTCTTCATCAAGTGTTGTCGTTAATCACTCCAAATCCACGAACCCGTACAAACGTAACAGTAGTTTCAGTTAGATCGCTTACACTCGCAACATTTACATTTCTGTCAATAACGTGTAATTGAAATTTACAAATTTTTTGCTGACTGTATGTATCAGCACCCAGTGTTAATTGGCAAAACTAATTTTCTTTTAAATAGATTCCACGTCTGTTTCCAGTTCTATGTTGTTTCTTTGTCAATTGTTTCCATAGCCATGCTTAAAACATTTATAATACGTATGGTTTTAAAAAATTAAAACATTATCTTAGAAATCTTTTTAATTCATTTCTTATTTCTAATTACTTTCTAATCTTATATTTTTATTTTATCTTTCTAACTAAATTTCTGAACTTTAGAGAGCTTTCTAATTAATTTACAATTTTTGTTATGTTTTATTAACATTAGAATGCCTACTTTTGCTTTTCCTTTTTTAAAGTATGTTCTGTTGTTTAGCTGGCAAATTCAATTGATTTTCTAGATAACAGAACCACTTACTTTAAATAATATCTTCTAATTCCTTTAGCTCCTTTTCTTTCTAAAAATATATTAATTTTTTTTCTCAAGACATTTAAGAAGAAATAAAATCAGTTTCAGCAAGCGTTTTCCAGAAATTCGGTGATTTCTTTTTGTGTTTCTTCGAATGCCTTTTTCACGGTCATTTTATGAGACATCACGTTCGTTCTTTTCATTTTGTCGCTTTAAAGTTATTTCCTGCTAATACAAGGATAGGAACGTGGTACTTAAAATGGAAACTATACAATTCCTTTCACATCTCTTTTATCCAGTTAGCAATTTTAACTGGCTTCTCTTTCTGTTTAAACGCTGCGAAAGTCTGGAAATTTCGACATTGGTATAAACGGAAATTTTTCAATCGTTGTTGTCATTGTCACTTTACATTATCTCGTTATTCTTTTTATATGACACTCGCAAGATCGCAAAATGTAAAAATTCGCAAAATTCGAGATTTCTTATAAGAAACCTGTAAAAAAGTAAATCTTTTAGATTTGTGACACCTGAGGTTAATTTAAAATTTTTAATACAATTACCGGAAACAATTTTATTTCCATACTTGACAAAATGCTATGAGAAATTCTCATTGCCAGCACGAGCCTACAGCAATTAATTTTAAAAGGAATTAAAAAAAGAACGGAAATTGTAGGGCTTATCTTTAATACCCGTTGAATCTTACAGCTAATGGCTGGGAGTGGACTCAGGAAGAAAGATAGTGGGGTGGAATTTAAACTTGAGACTAATTTACCCAAGAAGAAGAGGAGATCTTTTCCACTTAAAAATGGAATCTCTAGAGAGTTGAGTCTATTCACTCCGGGTTCGCTATATTTCCGTTATCTTCATAGAAGAGAAGCATGAATGGTTTTCACTAGAATTTTGAAAGACTGAGTGAATATGAAATGCATGTCCGGAGACTAGCATTGTAAGAAATTTCCAGAAGATGTCAGTTATGGGGTCAGTCTTTTGCCAAAATTGAGGCAATCAACTAAAAAATATACTGTTGCGTTTTTATACGGTTCGTAGATATGGAGTGATTAACGACGACACTTGATGAAGTAACAAAACACAATTTATAAGCCAGTATTACTCAGGACAGCCCCAAAAGCACGTTTACAGTCGTCGAAGCACACTGAAACAATCAGCGACACAGCCTTCAGGCTATCAGGCTATAACGGTGGAAACAGCTTCACGGCAAAGCATCAGAGTACAACTCCCGTCTCGGTTCAGTCTTTCTCAGAACTCTACGTACTGTCGAGACTCTTGACTCTACAACTGGTGATGCACTCGATGATAAGCATTAGAGTACAGCCCTCGACTCGGTTCAGTTGTTCTCGGAGCTCAACACACTCAAGATAAAACTCGATAGACTGCAAGACACTGACTCACTGGCTGACTCCGCGGGCAGGCAGGGTTTATATAGCTTTTAGGCTGCCTTCGAGAACATTCTGGTCCAAACCGGTAAGAATTCGTTCTAGAAGGTTCGTCATCCGTCTATGGCATATCGTCCATTTTGTCGTCAAATGGGCGATTTCTCGCGAAATATTGGCAACCCTGCCTTACCTTGCCATTTTCTGGCAACCCTAAAGGTTAAGGGTTTAAGCTATCTTCCCGCGGCTGGACATTTCGTAACAATACAAATAATTCTAAAGATTTAAATCCTTTTCTGAAAAAATAGGAGAAAAATACGAGAGTAACTGTAATAATTTGCTGCTAAAGAGTCTTTTTCTTCTAATTTTCTGGCTAGTTAAATAATCCTTTAGCATTTTACCTGCAAAGCCCTGTAACACCTTTGTCTCATAGTTGCTTAATAATTGAAAATTACATGACTTCATTTGAAATTAACTGTCAGTGTGTGAACATTAGGTGAAAGAAAACCAGGTATATTAATATCTTATATTCTCTGCCTCAATGTTATTGCTATATTGAAAATTATTCTTCTCATTTAATATGAAAATTTCTCCAAATGAGCATTTCACCCTAATTATTAAACTTCTCGCTACTTCGAAATATTAAAATTGGCAAAACAGTATGTATTCTTATCGTAATTATAACACCTCAAAAATGGGCCCTTTTTTATGTGCTGAAATAAGCATTTTTCCTCTCTCTAACCTTCCTCTTCCTGGTTTTTGTGACCTATATGATTCGTTTTTTAGACACTGGTAAACCGAATCTTCTTAATTTGAGCTTATTGAGCAGTTTATATTGGCAATACTCAATAGTAGTAGATAAAACTGGCAAGGCTACTGAAACTTGCCATTGTTAAAATTCTAGCTTTCCATTGCACATCAGAAAATTAATACTAACATTATAAATTTGAATATTTATTTCTAATATTTAAAGCTATGCTTTCAATATTTACAACAAAACTAATCAGTTAGATATCAGTAGCTTACATGAATTGCTATTACTTATTTAATATTAGATATTACTTTTTTTCATCAGTTCAGCTACTCTTCTTAAAAAGATATTAAAAAGAAAATTATTGTACGAGAACCAAAAATTAATTCTTCATTGTAAAGTCCTATATCTTTTCACGTAATTTCCCTATGACATCAGTTTTAATCCTATCAATGTGTTTTTTTAGCCACAATAGTTCATTATTGGTGTAGTGATTTTGCTTACTCGAAAGGGGGGAGAAGGATTCTGTGAATTTGAAACTCGGATTCGCAATGCTTTTAGTCCTGTCGATGAATTATTCCCCTGAAGGGTCTGCGGTTCGAAACTCGGTGTTAGAAACTACACCGCTTCCAACCCTCAACGACAGATGGCGCCACGAACGTAAAATAATCAAGGATCACAGAGGTTTGCTTAGATCAGTTAATCGGCGGCAGTTAAAATTGGCGGCCCTGAAGCAATGCGGCCCGCGAACACATTTCAATTATGTATGTTGTGCAAATACGGTTATGCGAAGATTACAAGATTTTAATTATTTGAAGTCCGAATTTACATTATTTTCACTACCAGAAAATCGATAAATGGAACTAATAATTTACTATGTGATAGAAACCTTATTCAAAGATTTGAAGATACAGATTTTATAAACTTTTATTCACACATTTCAAAAAATAAATTTCATTACGAATTTTTGAACCAAGATTTATAGCTTTGGTTCGGAATAAGAACAGTCTTTTTTAACAATTGAAAACTGATAAGTTAAAGAACCCGATTGACCAATGAGCGTCTATTAGTCCATGATGAAGATCATTTCTACTAATTTCTGTCCAAAGTTACAAACTTTATAGGAACAGAAAGGCCATTCAACATCAAGCTGTAGTAACAAATAAAGAAGTTTATAATCATTTACGTACACACATATGTATTTTTTTATGCGTCGAAGAAAAATTTAATAAATAAGAGAAAGGAGATTAGGTTGTCATTATTTATTCTCAAATTTTGTCCCGCTTAAAAAAATTTTTCGTCTTTCTTTCTGAAAGTTTTCATAATTTGCTTCTTTTTTTATTTAAATTAGAATAAGTATTTAATGATTAATTAAACATATTGAAATTAATTTAAAATAATATCTGTGGGAAAATTTAATGTTTGTTTCTCAGTACATTTCAATTACAAAGTGTAACCAAGAAAAATGTCTTGCAGGGATCAAACTTTAGATTTGAGATAGAAAATAAATATAAATTAGAATGTTTTCCTTTGCGATATTATAATTATACTTTACATATGTTTTGACAAACATTTAGTAACGAAATTTAAAATTTATTAGCCCGAAGGGCGTTAGCCTAGAAGGGCTATTAATTTCGTTTTGGCGTTTATCGCTGAATTACTATAAACGGCGTGTCACTTTTCAAATTGTTGCCACCAAATATTACAGCCCTCTTTTATATTTAAAGAAATTAAATGATGAAGAAACTGCATAAATATACGTATGTTTCTCGCATTGTGATAAAACGAAGGTACCTAGAGCAATTAAACTTTGAATGACGTAATCTTCCACCGAATATGGATATCTGGAAGCTCTAATTTAGAATTTGTTTTGTTGTCGATTTCATATTTTGTTAACGAATTTTTGATTAACAAACTCAAGGATTTCAAAGCGATCAATGGCAACGCTGTACTGAAAAAAAAAACATTTTTATCTCCAGCGCGCGAGACTGTGTATCGAAAATTCCAACGATATGCTCATTTTAAAATTATTTTGCGATATTGCTGTTGAATTGAATTTTATGGTTTAAGTGCGAAGAACGTGATATTTAATGAATAAAGGTAACACACAAAACGTTAAAAAAAAGGCCCCTTTGGGCGTAGTGTATAATCTGAAAGCTTTCAGATTTTTATTTAATTTTAAAAAATAGTTTTTGAAATATTCTTTTATTTTGTCAATAAAAAATTGTTATTTGGTTTAAATTATTCTTATTTTGTTAAAAAAAACTGGCTCAGATGTATATATATACCAATATAGGATTCGAGCTTAAGGAGAGATTTTCGTGCAAGTTAGAATTAGAGGAAAGAAAACAAATGGCTCGTTTGCACTACATGTGACCCATAACATCATCAGTCTAACCAGCTCATTTCATTGCTAAGTTATGAAAAAAAGACACAACTGTTAGTATTTTGTTGTTTTGCCAATCAGCTATTGGTTGCTACCTTCCTTATAGACTGAATACTTTAGCAATGTAATACCAGTTTATGACACAGAACGTTTCATTTCCAATATTCGAAAACTGCTTCATCGGGCACTGAAGCGCAAGAATTCACTAACAAACTTAGTTAGAACTTACAACTTAATTTTTTGTTGGCATTTGAAATTAATTTTAAAGAATTAATTTCAGTTCCATAACTATGCATTCTCGCAAAAATTTTTGAAGCAAATTGTACGAATTTATAAAGCATAAAAGAATAAATATCTTTTATATACGAGTACTTCGCTTTTTCCCTCCTAAATTCCAATACGAAAGAAAATGCTCCTGCTCCTTTTCCCTCTTTTTTTATGTATTAGTTAAAAATTCATTTGAGTGAAAATTATCGGAAAAGTTGAAAGGTATTGTAGAGTGCAGAAGTATATTTGGATTTTAAATTAATTTGAATTCAATAGCTAAGAAGTCACCGAAAAATCTTAAAAAGGATCTTAATTATGCTAGAAAGTATATCATGCGGATAATAGCACTTGTAATATCTCTTTGCTTCTCCTACACACGCAATAATGAATTTTTGATTCAATTTGAGATAAAGTTTCATGGACGTCGTAATGTTTTTCACTTCTTTTACTCTCTCTTTAAATATTTTTTTCAAGATGAAGTAATAAAAGCTTTTTTTTATTAAATTTTCTCCAAGTAAAACTGAAAAATTCTTGCAGCTCGAATTTCTTGTTTGCTCAGCAAATTATTACTTCATTTTCAAAAGATATTAGAGAACCTATTGTGATAAAAGAGATGAAAAAGTAACTATTTTATTTCTGTGAATTAAATTGAGAATCGGTTTGGATAAGTTTTACTTCGGCCGCAGCTTCAAAAGTGAAGTATTTTAAATCCTTATTAACAATTTCAAATGATTAAATCATCAATACTTAATTTAGTTTTTTTGCTCTGTGCCATATCTTCCACTTCGTTTCTTCCCATTTACTGGATAGTGAGTGATTATTGAAAAATGCTTTTTAATCATTCAAATAAATGATATTTTGCAAAGATTGAAATTAAAAGTTAAAATTCCTTTTTTTACTGCATTTTAATGCTGTAAATTTTTAATACTGTAAAGAAAACAAAAATACCTTTTAGTAGCCATTTGTCTTAGATTAGAATTCAAAAAATGTCTTATTCGCAGTTTTCACATGTATTATTATTTCAGTTCAGGTAATTTATTATGATTCATATAAATTTTTTCTGTTGCAATTCCTTTATTTTTAATATCTTTCTCTTTATCTATTGATATTTCTAATATGCTTAAAAAAACCCTGGTAATGGGAAAGGATTGCGCAAAAAAAGGGGGGTGGGACAGTTCTATATCTCCCGTTCTACTAGGCCAATTGACGAAATTCAAATTCGAGTCTTCGAGTATTTTATTTTTAAGCGCGACTTAGGATATATAACTTTGTTCTGTTATAGATATTTTGATAATAATCGGACATTTTCTGATATGACAAGCCAATTTTTTTCCGTACTTCGATTCTGCACCTCAAATTATTTTTAAATATTAAATTTTGTAAAATTTAGTGCGAAATTTAAGAAGTTTGAAAATTTATCTTGTGCAAATTTTTGAGTTTGCGCCAAGAATAATTCCCTTGGCGAACTTTTTAATTTATAGCAACCTATTTTTCTTTCCTTTTTACTTCCTTATACGAAGTAAAAAGGAAGTATTGTAATCGCGAAAACTTTCGGGTACCATATTACAACGAAAATATCCGTTTTGATCTCGATCGAATGCAACTTCACGATGTTTTTGCGTAATATCTAAACGTAAGGACAGAATAAAGGACTCTTTTTCCCCAATAAAATTATAAAACTGATTTAAAATGGTTCTAAAGAGATTTGCCTCAGAAGGCTGAAATTTTCTATATAGGACTGATAAAACACGTAGACGTGTCTCTCGCATTTTGGTTGCAGTCGGCCACACCAAAAGTATATAAATATATGTATATATAATATCTACTCTTTTACTCGGCTCAGTGAGCTCTTTCTTTGTTCTTATGTTTTCGTAAACTGCATTTTTTGCTTTAAAAATGATCGAATTATGTTGTTCTTATCTTTCGGTTACAATTTTATACCTTTAGTTAACCTGCGTGCAATAATTGTGGAATTATCAACAATTTAAAAGTTTTTTAAGTGCGGGTAAGCCTAATTTTTGGTTATGATAGCGGACATATTTGTTTACATTTGTACTTAGCAAAATAGTGGATTTGTTGCCAATCTAGAGAAACTAAGCTTCGCAACAACAAAGTAACGTCTTCTTTTATTATTGCGAATTAAACTATGCGTGATTCATTCTGGAATTATTATTTAAGTTATTAGCTTGTTTTGCGTATAAACTGTAATTTTAACTGGAAAAATTGCTTTTTAATTGTTTTAACTGCAATTGGTGTTTTATGTTTTTCTATAGCTTTCAATTTTTAATGAAAATATTTCGTTTCATGTATTTTTGCTTTACCGCGAAGTAAGAACTGAATTAATTAGTAGCGCATGCGCATTAGGTAAGCGGCGCTGAA